>JAPWTK010000607.1:127500-241451 GCA_029963805.1 Aromia moschata
GCCGCCATTTTGTTTAAAATATTAAAAATATTTTTTCTAACGTTTCAATGTCAACAAAATATGTGTGCAAAGTTTGGTATTAATAAAATAAAAACTTCTTGAAAAAAATAATTCTTTAAAAAATCGATTTTTTTGGTCAGTCTAATTGTATTTCCCCGCTTAAGAGATACAACGTGTTCAAAGTTTAAATTGTATTCTGAAATTTCTCAATCATTGAGAAAGTTTTGATAGTATAAATCTGAAAACTGGTAGTTCCGTATTTTTTGGTGTGAGAATTACGAATTTTAAGCTTATTTTGACGTTGCTCAGAAGGCTCTAGTTTCACCGTATAAGGTAACTTAAAATATATTATTTTTATCTGTTGAGTGATCTGTAAAACAATATAAAAGAACGCACAATTCTACAGAGAAAAGGTACTCTTGGTACCTTGGTACCTTGGTGGTCGTCTAAATCTATTGGTTTTTAAGTTATTTGCATTTAAAATGTTCAGTGTATTTTATCATTTTTTAATCTTAAAAGATGATAAAGTTCGAAGAAGTGATCAAAGCAACAGTAAATAACAATAACAATTATTAGTAATAATAATACTGACAAACCTCATATCAAATGTTGGAAGTGTCCTCCACCTACCTCAATAAATTTTAAAATACACCTTCTTAAATGTATCTGATTGTTTGTTAAACACAATGTCTTGTATTCTCTGCCGCAACTCCTGAAAAGAATTAACTTCTTCGTGAACATAGAAGTCCATAAACCACATGTTTTCTCTTAATGCGGGTGGTACATCTTCTAGGAGCTCGTTTAAATGAAGATGAAGAAAGTTTAAGTACCGAGGTTCAGTGAAATTGGGTGGCAATTCAAAAGGTCCAATGACAAAATTAGAAATTACACCACTCCAAATGTTCAACTTAAATTCATGCTAAAAATGTATTTCTTTTACAGCATTGTGGAATCCCTCAAATTATTGTTCTTTCAATAAAAAACTCCCCCGTCTACTAAATGTCACGTCATCGGTAAATAAAACCTTATTAATAAAATTTGGGTTTTCGGTTTGCATATATTTTATAAATTGAGCAAATTGTAGGCGAGCTGGTAAATCTTGAGGCAATAACTGCCGAACCCAAGTATTACGAATTAAAATTTCTTAAACACGAATTAAAATTTCCGAAACACGAATTAAAATTTCATCTTCTTCATCCACCGTGATAGTTTTCGGCGTACCATGGTTACTTTTTGGGCGAAAAGATCCATCTTAAACTAGCGACATTGGTATAAGGCATATTAAGCTCAATCATAATATTTTGGTGTCTAATATCTCCAGTTTAGGGTTGGCCCATTAATTCTGACTCACCTTGTATATAACAGCAGGAATGAACTAAGTTAAAAAAAAATCTTAGTAGTTGTTTTTGGATTTTAGAACCCACTAAGCTTCAAAAGATTTTATTCATTGACATTGCGTCATAGTTACATAATAAATAAATAAATTAGAGTACGGGTAAAATACGGGTGTAAAATTTTGTTGAATTCTACTAAACTCAGCCAAAATTAACCGCCCACCTCCCTCCAAATGGGTGGGGCGGGGAACAACATTGGAAATAGATTTCAGGCTTTCTTTTTTTTTGTAAAATGCTGTTAATGCAGTTCCATTCACAGATAGTATAAACATTCCAAATTTCAAAATTGTCTTCCTGCAAATAAAGAAACGACAGGCTGATAATTGACAACCAATAGAATATTGGATTAAGATACCCAACTTAAGTCCAATAATCTCTTAAATATTATCCAGATGCCAAGCTTCCTCACGGAAATATGGGAATTTCAGATTCCAGCAACCGCCACTGGTAGGCACTTAATTTAAAATATATTAGACCTAAATTTTTAAACTCTGGCCTTTATAGATTTAAGTGTCTCATATATTAAAGAAAAATCTTATTTATGTTACTATAGGAACAGCGTCCTCAAGGCATATTTATGAAAAAAAAAATAGCTTAATTAGAGTCGTGTGAGAAAAAATTAAATGTAGTAGAAAATCGTTTAGTATATGATTTTATTTACTTTATTATAACAACCAAACTGGGCGTTAGTGGTTAATTTATTTTGAAGAACTCGTTCTTAAAATTAAACCAAAGAATATTTTAAAAAAATTACAATAAATAAGCATTATTGTATAAGGTCAAATCATATCTCGTATATTTGTGCGATTAGTAAATAATATTCATTACTAGCTGACCCGGCAAACGTTATTCTACCATATAAATTATTTCACGCGATTAAAAAATGGGAGGGTGGGGGTAGGAGTGTGAAAATTTGGGGTTATAGGTATTTTTTGATGCCAAATCAAAAAAACATACAAAAACATTTTTGGTAAAAAAATAGAAAAAATGTTTCTGGATAGGGACACCCTAATCACCTAGAGGTATGAAATATACTTACTTACAACTTATTCTCAAACCTACCAAATATACATAAAAAATTTCATAAAATCCGGTATTTCGGAGGAGTGCGACCACAAACACTGTGACACGAGATTTTTATATATTAGAAGATTACAGTCCACTTGATTAAACCATAAAATTTTGCTTACGGATAAATTGAGACTCATAGACACTTACATACATATGTCTTTAAAAATATATTGAATTTGGAATGTTTTGAGTTCCAGATGTTTTATTTAGTATCTATGTAGTCTACCTACATATGTATGAACATATGCTGAACAAAACTGTAAGGCTCTTCCTGACTCTCCTCCTGACAAGATTTAACTGGATAATATTAGGTACATACATACATACAAATATGTATATGTTTTTTACAATTCACATCTTCTGATTAAAAAATTGTAGGCATAATTTTCCTGTATCTCTGTTATATTGTTTCTAATAAATCTAATAAAACCTACTTTGATGTGGTGACATACTTGAGTTTTATCTTAAACAATTGTCATTTTAATAGATTGATTGTTTTTTTAAACAATAAACGTCTACAAAGCTTGTTTATGAGTATAAATGAAAGGTAAGTAGATGTTTGTGCACAAGTGTTTGTAAGTAAATTCAAAGCAGAACAATTTAATTGCAATCATACCTTCGATATTGCTTACTACTGATATCCACCTGTAATTTTTCAATTCCAAACTATCCAATGTTTTGGCGTGGACAAGCCAATTTTGAAAAGTAACTTTATTGAATAAGATATTCCGTACAGCTTATTGAATGAAGACAGAAGAAGGATATAAATCTGATGGAGGAAGATCTCGGGAGTAGAGTGATAAAAAAGAAACACTATCCATTGAGGTGCTGAAAACAAGGTGATTCTTCTTAAATAAATGATTTGACCTTGATAAGACCCTCAAGTTCACATGCCATATGAGCCAAAGTCACTATTATGCCCCCCTCACCAGTCACCATCGAATGGGAATTAACTCATGCAACCAGAAAATATTCGCACCTCCTCACAGGGAGATACATTTGACCCAAAACATCTCAAGAACTGTAAATTTTCAGATTTTACGGCTTTCACACTTGATCAGTATATTGAAAACTACCTTTCTACAAAGTTTCAGTTAATTTGGCCGAAAGCCATTCCCCTTAAGGATTCTGCGGGATCCTTTGCAGACAACCTATTGAGTTATGATACAAAGATCATAAATAGTCCTAGTAATACGCTACTGCCGAGCAAACAGACAACCAAGTCTAATCGGTCTGACAGAGGAAGCAACATGTAAAATCTGCTTGGAGGAAGAAGAAACCTTGGATCATATAATGTGTCAGTGTAGAAATGTGTGCCAATGAGGAAACTTTGAAATCTAATAAGAAGGACTAGCTGCTTAAGGTGATCTAAAACAATTGGGAGTGCTATATAGACCTCTAAACTAGAAGATCGCAATGGCGAACAAGATTATTTGAACAACGTCCATACATTTAATATAATCGAGAACTAAATGTATACCATTTTAGTATACCTACTACCTACCCAAAAATGCCTCATACACGAAAGGTTTTACAAAAGTATAAATTAAAAATCTTAAAATTATTTTATTAAAACGTAGTATACTGGTATTATTGATTTAATCATGAGGATTACAATATACAAGGTGTGTAAATTAAGTAATGAGACTGGCAACGTAGCGTCCGATCTATCAACACTGCGGAGACGGGACTTGGAAGGGCGGTAGGTTAACATGTAATGCACCGTCATTACAAGTTTGAACTTGTTAGTCATTTGTTTCTTCTTTGTGACTGTTTTCGAAAGCCGGTTTTTACTAGTGCGTTTTAAAAATGAGCGACATTAATTTTGAGCAACGGTGTGCGATCACTTCTATCAGGTGTTGCTTCAGGACACAGGATAACGGATACTTTTGCAAAACTTCAACACGGAGACAGTGATTTTTCAAGAGCCCAGGTTTTTCAGTGGTTTAAGGCATTCTCAGAAGGAAGAGACTCAATTGAAGACGAACAACGCAGCGGAAGGCCTTCACCGATCAAAATGTCGATTAAATACGATATCTTGTGCATTCATATCGTCGGTTGACGACGATATGAATGCACAACGAATTGGGATGAGAAAAATCTGCGCAAAAATGGTTCCAAAAACCTTTTCGCAGGAACAAAAGGACATGAGGAAAAAAAGGTGTCTTGACTTTTTGGAATTGATTGAAAATGATCCCCATATTATGGAACGTGTCATTACTGGTAATGAGACTTGGGTGTTTGAGTGTGACCCGGAAACCAAGCGCCAAAGCATGGAATGGCCCACTTCAAGTTCTGCAAGACCCAAAAAGCAAGAATGAGCAAGTCGAAGATCAAATGCATGCTGATTTATTCGAAAAAGGGTCATGCGTGTGAGACTAAACATCAATAACAACTGGATGTTGAATTACGACAATTCATCTTGTTACACAGCCATTTCAGTAAACGAGTTTTTAGCCAGTAAAACATTCCGGTGGCTCTTCAGCCTCTTTATTCCCATGACTTGAGTCCTTATGACTTTTTTCTCTCCGAGATTGTAAAATCACCTCAAGGGATGTCATTTTGGGACCACAGAAAACATTCGACTGTAACTGACCAAACTGAAAAAAACGACTGTAACTGACCAGCTGAAGGCTATTCCAGTATATGAGTTCCAGCACTGCTATGAGGAATGGAAGAACCGTCTCCAGCGCTGTGTGGCTTCCCAAGGAAGATATTTTGAAGGAGACGTTATTGAATTGTAATTCTATTCGAATAAAAAAAATTAAAAAACCAGTCTCATTACTTAATTTACACACCTCGTACCTACTCTCAACGTAAAAAAATCCATTTCAATACGTCTTTCTGGTTATGCGATCGTAAACGTGTGAACTTATTAAGGGTTTGTTGATTTTTCCACTAAATTACAACTTTTATCATATCAGTTTCATCGAAACTTTACACCTTAAACCCGTTAATTAAATTTATTCTTAAATATGCGGTGTTTCAACGTGATTCGGATCTTAGATCCTCCGGATTAGATTACAGGCATTAGGAAAGCAAGCAGGAAAATGTATGAGGCAACAAGGAGCCGTATAATAACCGTTTATGTGTAGACGGTGCCTTGAGGATGCCCGCCTATTCATTAAATGTTATGGTTGTTTTAAACAAAAATGTGTACGTTGCATCATACAGTTAACTTTTAAGGCAGCGAAGATAATGTGAAGTAGGCAGTACAGTAGTCTTTAAATTTGTTTGTGCTTAACGACAATCTTTGCCAGAAAACATGAGAATATATTGTGACAATAAAATTCATTGCCAAGAGAAACTATTTTAATATCTTAAACCAAATTTTCTGCGAATGCTTTACGATATTGTGAGTAACAAATGAGATTTACGTTGACAAAGGGTATCCCCCATAAGTATGGTGAAAGGCCCCCCCTTTTTTTATTTTCTTCGCATGATGAAAGTGTTTCTTAGGGCTAATTATGAAGGGTAGACCGAATTTTTGGTCCAAAAAAATTTTCCTCTCAGCTAGGTATGGAAAAAACCCTGTTTTTTACGTTTTATTTTTTTTCTCGGTTTTTAACCGTCGAAAAAAATCTGATAAAATTCATGAGTACAGAAAATATGATTCATTGTATGTAAAAAAAAATTTCAAGCTCATTCAAGGTCATTATGACCTCTAAAAAAATTATTCAAACTTTAAAAATCCCATGTATTTTAACCAAAAAAAAGCTTCAGGCTCAGATTTTTAATATGTTATATTTTTAACTGTTTTTTTACTACCTCAAATTTTAACTACCTCAGATTTTTTTTGAGTGATGGGTCATGCCCAAAAGTGCGAAAAATCAATTTTTTTGTCCGTGGAACGACTTAAAACTGCTTAATATCATCATTTTATAGTGTCCTGATTTTTTTCTTGCACTAAAAGGACTCAAATGACTTCAAACAATTAAAAAATATAAAAACTACTAGTTTCGATAAGTGGAATTTTTTTCTTACTATTTTTAGTGAACATATTTTTTAATTGTTTGAAGTCATTTCAGTCCTTTTAGTGCAGTTTTTTTAGTCCTTTTTCAGATTTTTTTTAGTGGTGGGTCATGCCCAAAAGTGCGAAAAATCAATTTTTTGTCCGTGAAACGACTTAAAACGGCTTAAAATCATCATTTTATAGTGTCCTGATTTTTTTCTTGCAAAGATATAACATATTAAAAATCTGAACCTGAAACTTTTTTTGGTTAAAATATATGGGATTTTTAAAGTGAATAATTTTTTTTAGAGGTCATAATGACCTTGAATGAGCTTGAAAAAAATTTTACATAAAATTAATCATATTTTCTGTACTTATGAATTTTATCAGATTTTTTCGACAGTTAAAAACCGAGAAAAAAAATGAAACGTAAAAAACAGGGTTTTTTCCATACCTAGCTGAGGAAAATTTTTTGGACCTAAAATTCGGTCTACCTTTCATAATTAGCCCTAAGAAACACTTTCATCATGCGATGAAAATAAAAAATAAATTATAGTTGAAAAAAACTAAAAAAAAAAAAACACGCTTTAATGGCAAACCGAACTAAAAAGTAGAAAATAATTTTTAAGTATCGAGCTTGTGTTACAGCAATAGAAAATTCCAACAATCAATTACGACTAATTAATTTGGAATAAGATTAAAATAAAAATTAAATTATTAATAAAATAATTCAATTATAGTAAAAAAAGCGTGGGGTGCTTGATAGTAAATGTTACAATTATTTCAGTAGGAGCTGTTTATAATATTAAACTCGCTTTTTTTTTACTATAATTGAATTATTTTATTAATAATTAAATTTTTATTTTAATCTTATTCCAAATTAATTAGTCGTAATTAATCGTAAATTGTTGGAATTTTCTATTGCTGTAACACAAGCTCTTGATACTTAAAAATTATTTTCTACTTTTTTAGTTCGGTTTGCCATTAAAGCGTTTTTTTTTTTTAGTTTTTTTAAACTATAATTTATTTTCTTCATTTTTAGTCTCAAAGCGATATCAAAAGTAATTATATAAAAAAAAAATTTCTTGTATCAAAATCTTTTTCCGAATTATAAATTTTTTTAATTTTTTACTTTCTAATTTATTAATTTACGAAATTTTAGATATTCAACTTTCTTCAAAATTTTCAAATTCAAAATTCTTGCCAAAATTTTTAAATTAAAATTTCTTTGAATTAAAATTTTTTCCAAAATTGTTAAATTTTCAAATTTTTGAATTGAAAATTTCCGAAAATTTTTATTTGAATTTTTTTTTAATTGATCAAATTTTTATTTATTTGTTTTTAATTTTTATTTTATTATATATGATTCTATAATCCAAAAGTTTGTATTTCGAATTTTTTTTTTAATTTTAAAATGTCAATTTTTTTAAAACATTTATATTTCAAAACTTTTTTCAAAATTATAAATTTTAAATTTGGAATTCTGTATTTTTAAAATTTTCTTAATAAAAATTTATCGTTTCAAAAAATTTTTGAATTCCAAAAATTTCTGTCGAAATAAAAATTTTTTTGACGATTTTTTTCATTCTTTTTTTTTTCAAAATGTTTAAATTCAAAATTTCTGTTAAAGTACAGTTTCGTTTCCGTTCCAAGTTTTTCAATGTAATTTACAATTTATCTTGAAGGTTATTGATTTAAAATTAAGTCAGAAAGTTATTTATTAACTATTCCTATTATTTTTTCCGCAAAATTAAAATTATTTCCAAAAAACTTAGTGTGGTCCATTGTAATACGTTTGACTTAATAATGTAATCATTTCAAAATGCATGTAGAAACATTCCGTAGTGACATCTATGGTACCACAATCGTACCATTAATTTTAATTAAATATACTCTAGTGATAAGAATTCTTTTTTTTTATTTATATCGGTAAAGAAGAATGTCATTTACCGTCGTTCTTTATTTATATCGGTAAAAAAAGAATGGCATTTACCGTCGTTCTATGCATTGTATACACTTAACCTGCAAACTATTCTAAATAGTTTCTTTTTTTTCCTGATGATTCTAGTCAGGACATTAGAACAAAGTTATAAAATAATTGTATTGTCATCAGTCCTTGACCCCTGTGCAAATTTTCAAGCTGATCAGACTTCTGGAAATTGCGAAAAATTACGCTGAAAGATTCCGTTACATACACACATACATACATACATACATACATACATACATACAGGTGAAGCTAATAAAAGCGTGTTAAAAAAGGGGGGTATTTCACCATACTTATGGGGGGATACCCTTTGCATCCTTTACAAAAAGAAAATCATCAATGGATTGCTGCCATTCATATCCCAGATGTACGAGATTTTATGGGTGACAGGCCTCATTATCGTGTAGTTCACGGAAAATATGGTAAATTATACACATTGACACTTTCATTTTGATGGGTGGTGTTATTTTGCCCTAAAAACTGTATGATAAACAAACCGATTTCAAAATTGTTTCGTCAATTTAAATACTTTCTGGGTATGTAGACACTAGAGAAGTTCTTTGTCACGCGTTCCATATCACTCCAATGTTAGCATGAAAAACAAGAGCAAAATTTGTCTGAAAAACGATTGTGTTTCATTTTTCGTCCAATCTGTATCGATGAAAATCTCAGCATTTAATCTTTTGTGGTTCTTCTAGTTGTCCAGTCGCTTCTGCTTTATATTCTCTAATGACACAGGCCCTTTAATTAACACTGATAAGTCGGTTAGGTATATCTTCGAACTCTTGTAGCATTTACACATTTACACATTAATAATTAGGATTATACAAAAGCATTTGATACTCTCAACCATGATGTATTATTATCTATACTGGAGTTTAGTGGACTTGCACCAAATTCTAATAAGCTTATTTCCGACTATTTACAAGGGAGATCGCAAAGGGTTTACTACAGTGGTCTGATATCGCGATCTGGAGAGATTATAACAGGGGTTCCACAAGGTTCAATTTTGGGGCCAGTTCTTTTTACTATTTATACGTCTAATTTTCCCTCGGTATTTCTTTCTTGTAATCAACATTATTATGCGGATGATACCCAAATATGATCATATTTCTTCTACATCAAAATGTCTTTTGATGTGGAAGAAAGCGAACAAGCAGTTAAAGCAGTAAATTAAGATCTACTGAATTTATATAATTATTCCACAAATCACTGCTTGCACTTAAATTCAAGTAAGTCGGGTATGATGGTGTTCGGTCGTAGGCATAAATCTACAGAGTTTGTTAGAAAATATAAAGATTCTGTTCTTATTCAAAATGAAACACTCCCGTATTACAATGAATATAAAAATTTAGGGTTATTAATGGATCAAGATCTGAGGTTTACAAAACATGTAAATAAGTGTTTACAAAAAGCTTATCTTAGTCTGAGGGTGATATATCAAAATAGGTTGGTTTTAACTAAAGATATCAAAACAACACTATGTGAATCATTAGTCCTTTCTCAATTAAACCACTGCAATGTGGTCTACGGACCTTGTCTAACACAAGTCGATATAAGTCGAATTCAAAAGTTGCAAAATTCCTGTCTTCGTTTGATTTTTTGGTATTAAAAAATATTCAACGAAATAGTCACCATTCGAATCGACAACTTTTTGCCAACGTTCTACAGACAGTTACGGTTCAGTGAACCGTGGCAACAAATTTAGTATAAATAGTGCAAGTGTGTAGGCTAGAATTTAGTTTTAATCTTCTCCTGAAGATGCCAACTTGGGTGGCGAAACGCGCGTCGAGAAAAGTATAGTACTTCGGTGTTTCGTGGAAAACGTCCAGTTTTTTTTAACGTTCTACAAGCAAATTCATTTGACGAGAAAAATTCTTGGTTCTTAGAACTGAAGAAAAGATAAACCACAATTTTGACTTCCTCTTCCGAATTGAACCGTTTATTATATAAAAAAATTAGACAATGACAAAAATAAGTAATAGTCACGTGGAGAAATGTCTGGACTTATACGGTGGTTGAGGTAAAACATCCTATTTAACACTTTGAAGCTTTCTTCGAGTCTCCGATGCGACGTGTGGTCTTGCGTTGTCATGAAGAAGCAGGACACCTTTTCTATTGACTAAAAAAGCTCGTCTTTGAAGAAGTTTTTCTTGAACTACGTCAGTTTTCGAGCAGTAGACAGTCGCATTGATCGTTTGGCCTCTTAGTAAGTAGTCAATATGTACTATTCCTCGAGCAGTCCACCATAGTAATCAAAATCTTTCCTGGTGTAAATCTTTTCTCAGGTATAGTTCCACCAAGATTACCAGCTTCAACCCGTTGTCCAGATCGGCGAGAATTATCGTATCCATTCCATTTTTCATCGCATGTAACAATATGATCAATAAAAAGGCTCATTTGCGTTACGTACAAGTAGAGAATTGGCAATTGTCAAACGCAAAATTTTGTTGTCTTCGCGTAATTTATGCAGAATCCATTTGTCCAATTTTTTGACGAAATTAATTGCATGTCTCTAAGTCTCTTTCTGACGGTTGATTCATCACAATTTAATGCCTGACCTATTTCCGAATATGTTGCATGAGAATTTTCGCCCAAATATTGCTTGATTTTGTCGTTAGAGAATATTTGAGGCCGTCCTTGGCGTTGCTCATTCTCAGTGCTCTAATTACCACTTTTAAAGCGCCGAACCAAAACCGTGCCACTTCATCTCTTACAGAATCTTCTCCAAACGCATTGCGTGGGGCCGCTTCCGCTGCTTTAAGCTGATTTTTGAATGCATAACAAAGTTGAACGAATAATAAAGCTTGAGTAAAACATCTTTAACCCCAAAAAAAATTTCATTAAAATTAAAAAAAAAAAAAAATAAAAAAAAACAAATTTGTTAAAAAAAAGGGAAATTTTTTAATTTTAAAAAAATTTAAAAATTTATTAAAAAAAAAAAAAATAATATAAAGCATAAAAATTTATTCAAATTAATCATGAACAACAGACGTAAATTGTTTTTGACGGTACCTATTATAAGAATAAATATCTTGTAAGTTAAATTGTATCCTCATCAAATGACCACCTATATTTTTATAACTCCCGAACAAATAGTGGGCATCCTCTTGATTAATTTTTAAAAATGCTTCGTTTAGCGTTTACCACTTGGTAAATAGTTGTAGATGATTATTTACTCTCATGTCTAATTCATCTCACACTGGTACAATTCATCTCACCAATCGGAGAGATATCTGGCGATTGCGAGGGCCATTGCAAATATAACCATTGTTGAACACCTGCATAATGATGATTCGTGTCCCTAAGGATTTCTGAGAAATGCAAGTAGATAACAAAGTATATCTTTGATTGAAGATTGAGTTGACATAGAAAACAAAATTTTATTACAAGTGGTATCTTTGACTATACTAAGAATACATATTTTGTTAAACTCAAAAGTGTGCTTGCTTCCAAACTTTTGAACAGTAGTGTATATATTCACGCAAAACTACAAGGAGAAACTCAACAATACATAGACTGATTGAAGGTCCAATACCAGTAGGGCATCAGAACGGAATAGAGCATCAGAAGGTACTGATATACACTGAAACTGAAAACTCCATTCTGAGAACGTTCACGGACAATATGATTCTGTAGTAAAAAAATATTCGCCGAAACATTCAAGTGAAAATTAATATAATGGAGAGTCGATGAAAACAGAGAGCGTGGTGTATGCCATGTATTATTTACGTTCGCTATCTGTATACGCCGAGTCGGCGTCTCTCTCTCCTTCCACCACGCGCATGAACGAACATCGAGCGGAGGCAGCACTTTGTATAGGGGCCAATACCATGTAGTCTACAGACCAGGAAATGACATTGACTGCCACAAAATAATATTTATATAAAAGTACAAGTATCTAACTACGATCTGTGCAAATTTCAGCCCTTAATTAATGTTAAGAAATCAGGCAGTGGCGATTTTTCGAAAAAAAATAAATTATCTCGGCTATAGAAGGTCGTAGGGTAAAGTTTTTTTTTAATTTGTAAAAAAAATAGCAGCTATCGAATGGCAATAACGCCATTTCGATATAATTTAAACTTTTTAAAAAAATTACATTTTTTCGGTAAAAAAAATGACTATTTTTGCGCGGTTATTTTAGCATATTAACAATCATATTACGATTCGCGCTTTATTTGTGCACGAAAGTACGAGTCTTGAAGAAAATTTTAAGCTCTAACTGAACTCTCTAAGTGCATTTGTGTATGAATTATAGGAGTTTAAAAAAAGCATATTTTGCGAAAATTGCGATTTTTGCAAAAACTATCAGGAATTTTGCAATGTTCAAAATATTAGCTTATTCTACTTATCGAGGACTATACATTCCCCAAGTTTCATGAAAAAATATTATTTATATCTCTTTTAATTCCTCCTTTACTTTAAATTATCCTCCTTTAAACCCTCTTATATGAGCAATTGAAAAAATTGCGATTTTTAGCTGTTTTTTGCAATAAAAAATGTATTTATTGATTTATTAAAGTCGGATTAGGCTTAAATTGCTTGTTGTAATATGTTCTACAACTTTTGTTTGAAACTTTTTTGTAGGACGCATAGTTTTTTAACGAAAAAAAGGGTTTTTGGTCAACTTCCGATTTTGTATGTATATTTTCGTGCTGTCCCTAATTTAGGCAAAAAAAACGAGGTATTTTTGACAACGTGGCCTGGCCTATATAGAGATTTATACACTCTCGACGTCTTTTTACATCTATTGGATCCGTCTCGAGGAGCGGACCCCGCTGAAGTGGGCAAATAAGGATCCGTCCACAAAGGTGTAGCATGTTTGACTTTCGTGCCGGAGCATTTATTTATACATGATCATCAAACAGTATATACTACATATGCGCACCGCTCCGTAACGTGAACGAGCGCTTTCGAGAAATTTTAAGCTGCTGGCGCGCGTGGGTCGCCGTTAATTATTTCCTCTTCATTTGGCGAACGGAACACACACACGGCGATTGGCGCGTGGGACGTTGTTTTCGTACACGTTTCGCCTTGCGACACACCCCGCAGACTCGCCGAAGAGCTTGTTAATTCATGGGAGACGAATTAAGCGAAGGTGATATTTAAAAAATCGCATCGTGTCGTCGGGGTATCCGATCCGTCGAAATGGAACATGCCAGGTTTCTTTTTTCTCTATTGCTTTGGCTTACGAAATGTTTGTAAACATGATGAGTGTACTTGTAGGGGCGCACAACCCGAACTCTATTCGGGGGCGGCAAGTATTAAAGAGTACTGTAAAGTAAACCACGTGCCGTCTGTGAACAAGTGAGAGGGAGTGGATAATCAGATGATGTCATCTGGTGAAATCCAATCAGGTGTAAGGCGCGTTGTCTACCATTCTACATCGATAGAAAAACATCGCCGTTGACCGCAATATAAGCGGCGAAGGTCATGGGCAGAAACGCGCGAACGTAGACAAAAAGAAAAAGACGCGGGAGCCCCCCCCCAAAACCAAAAAAAAAAAAAAAAAAAAAAAAAACGGCCAGTTTTAATTTTAATTTTATAGGAAAATTTTGTTTCCCAAAATTAAAATGGCCATAACTTTTTTGAAACAAAAATATTTTGTAACAAATCGAAAAACGTTTCCTTATATTTGTTTCTAGATTATGAAAAAAAATATACTGCAAATATTCCACAGAGCGTTACTGAGAACCCAGGGAGTGCTCCAGTGTTTTTGAAATATTTTTCGCAAACTTTGCTGACGGTTTTTTTCACTATAAATCCTTTCTGTAAGAGGTGTATTATAGTCATCACCTAAAAAAGTGAAGTGGGTCCCATGCGTCGTTTTCAATATATGGCTAACTGAAATATCACGCACCGCCACTGCATTGGGGACTAGCATCCTCGGCAGTAGTGCAGCCAGAAAACATTCTTGGGGGGGGGGGGCGAGTTTCCCAGTCAAATTTAATTTTCTTTGTAGTAACATACACAATATGAAATTATTCCGTGAAAACAAAAATCTTGAAAAATGTGTTTTCATTAAGGTCTATTAAACAATGATAAACGTATAAAAAAACAAAAATTAAGTATGAAGATGCATAAAACGATCATGATTTTTTGTTGGTTGCTGGCTGGCTTGCCCCCCCCCCCTGGCTGCGCCACTGATCCTCGGCATGTGCAGCCACATTTAAATACATACATATATAGGTTTGTTTTATACAGTAGCTCCATTATTATGCATTTTTTTAGAAAATTCTGAGACACGTCAATTGCTAATAATTCTAAAATGACATCTTGCGACGTATAAATCTCATGCAGCAGATGTTCAAAATGATAATGAAAATAAATAATTCAATTAGAGGTACATGTCCCCTGTGTCGCCCGGTATATGAAGCAAGTCCAAATTTCAAGAAAATGATTGTACAGGGAGTTAAGAACCGCATCCGCAAACATGTATGCTGGCATTTAAAATTTTAGAGCGAGGGTAGTTTTTCTGAGACGGTGTACTCTGAGGTGATATTTTATCAGTAGAATAGATAAAGTCGAATTGAATATAGTTTGATGAGTATAGTCTAGAAGCCCATGTATATATATTTTTTTGACTTGAATTCAGTTGCAGGGCGACAAACGCGATACTGAAATGAGTCTTCCGGAGTCTTTGCTGGCACATACGCACTCTTTTGTCGTAATGTTCCAGGACCGTTTTGTATAAATGTGGCTGAATTTCGTTGATGCAGCGTGGAATGTCTTCCATCAATGCACGGGTGGAGTGGGCTTGTTGACATAGACCTTTGACTTCAAATTACCCCATAGAAAGAAATCCAATGGTGTTAAATCACATGGTGTAGGGGGCAAATTCTGATCACAGAAACAAGGGCGTATATGACCAGGAAATATCTCATGCAGTCATTGGATTGTTTCACGGCCTGTATGGCATGTTGCACCGTCTTGCTGAAACCACATGTCGTCCACATCAATATCATCCAATTTAGGCAGAAAGAACTCGGTGATCATATTGCGATATTGAGCACCAGTAACAGTAACTTCAATGACGCCTCAAGCCCAAAATCCGCACCAAACAGTGACACTTTGTGGATGCATTTGTTTTTCGACAATCACATGTGGGTTCTCACTGGAACCCCAAATGCGGCAATTTTGACGATTAACGAAGCAATCAAGGTGAAAATGAGCTTCATCGCTTAAGATGTTTTTGCTCGAAAAATCAGCATTCACTTGTTGTTGTTCAATGATCCATTCAACGAACTCTTTTGGCTGTGTATAGTCATTAGGATGCAGTTCTTGTGTCAATTAACCTTTGTAAGCATGGAGACGCAGATCATTAGTGCGTATATTCTGTAGAGAGCTTCTTGAAATTTGCAACTTTTGTCCACGACGCCAAATCGAAGTTCCTGGACTTTCACCAACACTCTCACGCACTGCCTCGATATATCATTTGCATGGCTTGTTATTGGAAGGCCAGTGTGTTTAGCGTCCCCAATTGATCCAGTCTCCCTGAATTTTTCAATTACTCTCTTCGCAGTTGACGAAGTTAAATCAATATTCCGACCATATTTTGTACGAAGTTTACCGCATTACTTTACCGCACAAATGGCGGCAAATTCAAATCTTACGTGAATTATGGAACACCCTTTAGATTCATATGTCACCACTGAATGTCTAAACTAGTGTGAAAGGACATGGTTTGTATGACGGGATTTAGGATTGCATTCATTGTTTGTCGTCACAATCTGTTCAGTTTAGGTACTCTGGGACATTGTATATCATAATTTTTAATTGCGAAGCCTATTCTTGAAAATTATTACCAATGCTATGTGCATGCGAGTTCAGGGTTCAGTCTGTCTTTGATATGGCCGTGCCCACGTAATATATCCTCTCATGACACCAAATAAGCTCGATTGTTTGCTGTGTCGCATCATTCGTTGTCAATATTTGTTTCCCGATTGTGCACACATTAACTCGCACAGGATGTTAGAGTCACTCCTACGTCCACAAACATTTTAATATCGAGGATCTCACGGGCCGGCGCAGTCGATAAAGCTGATTTTTTTTGTAAACAGAGATGGTACATTAATATTACATTTCACCGCATATTTACGATATTAAGGGTAGCTGCCATAGAATTAAAGTTATATGAAGAAAATTTCATTCAACAAATTACGTCTGTTCAAAATTCACATCTCATGCAAATCATGGTAAATATACCTACATATGTACATCTTATAGGTAATATATCGTTAAGAGATATACAAACATGTATGTTATACCATGATGACTCATTGAGTACATTTCATTGAATAAGTCAATACTCCACATTTTAAAAAAATGTTCGGCTTTTTGTTTTAGATAAGATAACTAAACAATTAAAATGAAATAACATGCACATATGAGGTATGGAAATTTAAGTAGTGATACTGGTTTTTTAAATTTTTTTATTCGAATAGGATTAAAATCCAGTACTGTCTCCAAAATTCTTGCTTTTTTGGGTCTTGGAGAGCTTGAAGTGTGCCATTCCATGTTTGGCGCTTGGTTTCCGGGTCGTACTCAAACAACACCCAAGTTACGTTCACCAATAATGACACGTTCCATAAAATGGGGATCAATTTCAATCGATCCCAAAAAGTCAAATCACCTTTCTCTCCTGATGTCCTTTTGTTCATGCGAAAGGTTTCTTGGAACCATTTTGGCGCAGATTTTTCTCATCCCCAATTCGTTAGTCAAAATTATGATGAACAGTGGTGTGATTCAAATTTAACTCTTCCCCGATCATTCTTGTCGTCAACCGACAATCTGAACGCACAAGATCCCGTATTCTATCGACATTTTCATCGGTTCTGGAAGATGGAGGCCTTCCTTCCGTTGCCTGGTTCATCTTCAATCGACTCTCTTCCTTCTGAGGATGCCTTAAACCACCGAAAAGCCTGAGCTCTTGAAAAAACACTGTCTCCGTAGGCGTGTTGAAGTTTTGCAAAAGTATCCGTTGCGCTGTGTTCAAGTCTGAAGCAAAACCTGATAGCACATCTTTGCTCAAAATTAATGTCACTCATTTTTAAAACGCACTAGAAAAAAACGGTTTACGAAAACAGTCACAAAGACCAACAGATGACTACCAAATTCAAACTTGTACTGAAGGTGCTTTACATGTTAACCTACCGCCCTTCCAAGTCCCGTTTCCGCAGTGTTGCTAAATTGGGCTCTACGTTGCCATTCTCATTACTTAATTTGCACACCTCGTATATTTTTGTACTTCCACTTTTGAGGGTCTTTCTGTTTCTATTAATTCCGATATGTGTTCAGGTCAGCCGAATATAATCGAATGAATAATCGAATACGAGCAGCTGACAGGAAATAAAGTAGAAATTCCCGTTCTTATACCATTACATAGTTCCTGCACAACTATAATATTTTGGTCGATATGTTCGATCTTCTTTTGAACAGACCTCATATTGCCAACGTTTTCCAACATGTTAGAGCAATGTTTTGTTTCAAAACACTTTTCAAGAAAAATAATACATACTTCTGCTACTTGTTTATACTACTAATGTTTGTATAGCAGTAAAAATATGCCATCTGGATAATCATTTATTAACTGAGACATTTGTCAAGATCGGTGGTCGTACGGCGTAAATCGCGTATCACAGTGTGCCGTGATGGGCGAGTAAACATCATACGTGTATAATGGTGAAATTATGAATGAGCTGTAATGAATGAATATTCAAATGAAGACAGGTTTCTCCAACGCGACGGCTTTTATTTCGCGTAAATGTTAATGCTTGCTGAATGCCAAAGTTTCAGTTTGAATAAAAATTAAGATTAACTGTTCTTCTAATGGAGAGATTTGTGTATTTATGTACGCGAGACGAATAAATTAATGAGATGAGACGGAGATTTTAATTTTAGAATATATACCGTTCAGCATGTGTACCGTAGAGGAGGTTTGGAGAAGAGAATATATGTACATACATATTGTATGTGTGTAAGCTTGACATTTCGATGCGAATATCGTCCGTAACGATACAGGATGAACCACGCAAGATGGTTGTCACACATTTCATTAACTTATTCAGTTAAATGTGTAATACCCGATTTTGGTGATTTTAAAACCAAAAATTAAATTTCATAATTTCACATTAACCCTTTCAGTCACAGTGTCTCCCTACAGGGACATCATTTTTCAAGTCTTATGATCTTGAAATAGCAAATTGAAGACTGAATTGCATATTGTACTTATGAGGGGACATATACACTACTAATACATTCCACTACCTGCATTTTTTGGTGAAATTTGGAACTACTGAACACATCTCAAATTAGTTCATCATTTCTACCTAAAAGTGTTGTTCCTACCGTTCCTACCCGTTCTACCTACTTCTACTCTACAAAGCCCACTTCTAGTCTACAATTTTACTCCTCCAATGCACACAAGGGGACATCATGTAGATCATATACAGATGATTGTAGACACTTGAATCTACCACTAAAAAAAATATCTACCACTAAAAACACTTACACTTTATGCAAGGCGTCAGAAATTTAAATTATTTTAAAATTCTCTGTAGCATGTTAAACGAATTTAGTTTTTCCAGTAATGTTTAACATTACTGGAAATGTTACATTGTTTTAGATTTCCCTTCAAATATCTTTTGTTAAGTCAGTTGAAATATATGCGTTTCGTTTCTATACTACATAATTTTTTCATAGTAAATAAAGGCACTTTATATATTTTTTCTCAGTGTAAACACTGTGAACCATTCTCAAACATGGGTTAACAAAGTGGCAAGTTATATATATATATATATATTCCAAATAGGCAAGTTATATGTAATAAGACTGTCTTCTGGCCACTTCTAATGATGTTATGAGGCAGTCCCAATGCCGCCAATGTTCTTGGCGAATCTGGTCATCATCAGTATCTCTGCCGATATCAGTAAGGCGTATGTCTCTACCTTCTTTAGTCTCCAAAGACTCTTCAGCTCTGTTTCTAGATTTTCGTTTTCGTGATCTTCTCTCGTTCAATCTCCCTGATTGCACAACATTCAGAAGGTTGAACGATACTCACGAAACTCACGAAATAGGAACAGAATTAATTGATAAGTCAAAATAATTTATTTGGCATCAAATATTTTTTTTAAATACGGACCCTTATTGGCCATGAATTCATGAACCTTCTTCATGCGTGTTAATTGGTCCTTTCTAATATTAGCAATAATATACATAAACAATAGTAAAGCGTCTAGCAAATAAATGTAACTTTGTGCATTTATAAAGACATAACCTGGTAATTACCAGGTTATGTAATCCCTAAAACAGTCCCCTGGCAGGATGTCGGGGTCTTTCCGTGACACAATCACGGATTTATGACCGATGGCAAGAATGCAGACGTTGTATGTAACATATTGACATTTCAACAGATATTTACTAATCCTATCTGACAAAATAAGGACCAAGATTATTTGTTTGTATGTATTGCACATGCATTTGTTGCACAGTTGCACAAAGCAAAGTTTGATCGGAACCCTCCATATCCAATAGCAATAAATCAGAAAACAGAAAATGGATGTTAAGGTGGGCGACAACCTTAAAACTCAAAACGTTATTATATTATATAAATTATGTTATCAGATTTTCGAGCCACTTTTTCTGCATTTCAAATTGTCGTCAATATACAAAATTCGTTCGTGACTCAAATATACAGAGCCCGGCATAAATCAGTTAACGCTGTCCTGCGCTGTCCGAAAACAGTGCCCGCCCGAATTGGTACGATGAGTGGTGGGAGATGGCGACACATGTTAGTTTACGATTGTCAGTCACTGTGTTTATGTCACCATGGCAGCCCAGCTTCGTGTGAAGTAGGTATACTAAAGAAGAAAGGATCTGTCTGTTGACTTTGTACCTGCGTTATTAGGCTGATTACGACACGATCATCAATGAATTCACTGCTTATGGATTTAAAGGGTACACTTGACAATAATCCGGAGTTAGCGGATATTCGATACTTGAAAACAAGAATTCGAGAGGAATTTGACGCTCTCCGCAAAAACTTGCGCTACCGTAAATGAGCGGTGTCATATCTGCATTGAGGAAGATGGTCGGCAGTTTGAACACAAAATGTAACATTTAAACCGTCATTACTTTTGTATCTAAAGAAACAATACAATAAAACATGTTTCTGTATACCGTTCTTTTCTTTTTGTTCAGTATGCAAATCGGTTAACTGACTTATGCCGGGCATTGTATTTCGAAAAAACTAGAACAAAACAAAATGAAGAATACAATATTTTCAAGATAAAGAAATAACAGAACAAATCTCTCACTCTGCACTCTGTTAATTAAGTATCCGTTTTGTGAACATTTGTAAGTACATTAGTAAATTGATAATGTAAGTACTTCCGAAACTGCGTACTCATTTTATACATGGTCGATTTTCAGAATTATTACATACCGGGTGTCCCAGAGATTTCTGATTTTGATCGTAAATATCTTTTGACAGAGCGAACTTAGAAGGATGCGGTTTTCACCAATCGATTTAGTATTCCAAAAAGTTTTTTCCGTACTACGTTAAATACTTGTTACTTGTCCTACAGGGTGTTTTTGAAATATGGTCAAGTCCAATGTTAAAATTCGCTACTATTTTGAATGCAACACCCTATATCTATTTACACCAACTAAAAGCACCAATCTTCCGCTTTCCAAAAATTTATATTTTAATATATATAAATACACTTTACTTTCAAAATGAGTTATTAATTTGATTTTTAAAAACATCGTGTTTTGAACATCCCAGAAAATTCTGACCCATTTTGATCGCAAATATCTTTTCACGGAGAGAACTTAGTAAGATGCGGTTTTCGCCAATTGATTTACTTTCTCAATAAGTTAGCGGAATATTGCAGCTTTTATTTGGTGTAAACATATATAGGGTGTTGCATTTAAAATGTAGCGAATTTTAACGTTGAATTTGACCATAATTCAAAAACACCCTGTAGGACAAGTAATGTAGGAAAACGTATTTAACATAGTACGAAAAATACTTTTGGAAATACTAAATCGACTGACAAAGACCGCATCATTTTAAGTTGGCTGTCAGAAGATGTTTACGATAAAAATGGGTCAGAAATCTCTGGGCACCTGATACTTTGATTTATTTACATGAACATGAACATACTATGCATTTTTCAGTAGGTAACAAATGCCTTGGAATTTGATTATATTCGTATAGGTAAACGAACTGAATTACATTTGTCAACACAATGTATAATTGGAACGAATTGAAACCAAATGAAAACATAATATGTAATAACCTAGTTTTTCGATGTCCTATAGTCAGCTTAAGAATCATTTAAAGAGTTGTTCAAGTACCTACATATTCAAATATGTATATGACACATAATATGTGCATTTAGTGGGTTATCTGGACTTATGCAAATAGTGATGCCATCTTGTTTGTATGAGTCAAACAAATACAATAAGTAAGTACACCCGTAATCTACAAGGGTTCTACTTCCTGTGAATTGTAAATCGAATGATAAAGAGCAAATTTCAATTTCAATACTCGTACATAAGACAAACAATCGTGTTGATAACAGCAGTGGCGGCCGGTTTTGCCGCCATGCCGAATTTGACTGTAATAGCAAAAAATCTTCAGGGAAAACTTGCGAATTTTTTTTCCAAAAAGTGGCTGCCTCGGGCAGATCTTGGAAACGGCTTGCAAAATATTGGCAAAATATTTTTTTTTCATAATCACCGAGTAAATACAATTTTTTTATACTTGTGATTTTTGCAAAATTCTTATTTTACGTAAAGATGTATGTTACAACTATTGTAAAATCTCATCGACGAACTGTGATGAACTAAAAATTCAAATTTCCATAACTTTTACAGATCTCAAAATTTCGAGAAAATCACTAATAAAAAATCAAGTATAAAAAAAATTGTATTCACTCGATGATTATGAAAAAAAAAATTCGCAAATATTTTACAAGCCGTTTCCAAGATCTGCCCGGAGCCGGACATTTTTGGAAATATAATTTCGCAAGTTTTCCCTGAAGATTTTTTGCCACCCCCTAAATTATGGTGTGGGTCCCATGCCTCCTTACGAAAATACTACCATGTCAAATTCCACTGACCGCCACTGGATAACAGATTGTCGTAAAAGCCAAAAGGTCTCCGGAATCAAAATACTCTTAACATTATTAATAAATGAAAAGAATCAGCAAAAGCTCGCTGCCACATGATCACCCTGTGTTTTTCCGCGATGTTACATAATATTAACACTTACTTGGTAGTTCATTAGTTTTTTTAAACGTGTAGTTACATCAAATCGTATAAATAATGGCCCGACTTATAAAAATAGTGTCCAGTAGTCCTTGGTCATATGAAAGTAGGTGCTGATTTCATTCATTCGTTCAGTGTCATCAGCAGGTTGCCATTTAAATAAATTAGCATATTAATTTAGATGAGTATAGACTTACATGGTCTTCTTAAAAAACTATTTAAAGTAAATTTAAAAAAACTGTTTAGAAGAATATTCTAAACCTTCCAGAAATCAACAAGGCAATACAGACTTTGTGACTGCAATTAACTCGCAACAATTTGTACCTAACAGGTCTATAATTGTTTTAGTATTTTGCAGCTTTTCTTCATCTGCGAAGGCTGCTACATACTAAATTCGCAATAAAATGCTTTAGAAATATCACACTTTAGTATTTCTGATATTTAGCCATTCAAAGTTAACAAAAATGAAACGATTGAATATAAACATAGGATACCACAAACAGTTATTTTGTTAAGCCCTTATTTCGAGAGCTGAATAGAAATCCGGTATAAAAATAAGGATGTTCTATTAAAAAAAATAGCACATTTCTTTTAATTAATTTTTTTTCAAGCACAATTTTTTTTATTGAAAACTATAAATATTGTTGAAAACTATAAATGCAACTGTTGGATGTATATACATGAAATGGGAAATATATGGAGTGGTCCTTTTAAAATAAGCGTGTTGACGTCTCCTTCCGGTTCAAGCAGAAGTCCCAGATTTGTCGACTCTACTTTACTGCTAAAATTTCTGAATTTTAATAATAATAGATTTACCGATATCAATATAAACCCATTGTGGCGAGACAGCCTGCTTAAAAAAATCATTGAATGATAACTAGGGTACGAAAAGTGTGATACGACGCAGGGTCGGACTCGTAATCGAAGGACATATGAGAGGACCAAAAAAACTTAATAAGTCAAGTAAAAATGTATTAATAATGTACATACCTACCTAGCGCTTATATAATTCAGAAACACCGACTGTCTTCATTGCTTGAGCGTACGTTGCCACAACCAGTAGTCTTTCTGCATTTCTTCTCGTTAAACGTGAGCGATTTGGCCTGTACATATGACTGTAGAAGGAAAATGATTGTTCTACATCTACTGAAGTTAAAGGTGCAAATTCAAAATAGTTCACATGGACAGAGGACGATACACCACACATATTATTTTCACGAATTTCAAACAGTTGTTTGTTGACACTAACATCAGTACATTATTATTTAATACATCTACGAAGGCCAATGCACGTGTCACTACTATTTCTATACTCTTAGCCGTGGTTCGCAAAACCCGTCTCCTAGCTATCAATATGGGGGCGAAATATCTGAAACACCTAAAATTCGTATCAGAAATTTGATGACCGTTCGTCCGTTCGCATCAAGCTAACTTATACTAAATTTAAACAACGGAACACTCGCTATGCTATATAGATAAATTGTCATTCCCGAACCCGCACAGATCGAGTTCCAGCGGTTGTTACCAGGCACGATCAGTGGCGTATGTATGCACGAAATATGCGCGTACATATTTTACAAGGTGCTTAAAAATTACGGTTTATACTTTAATTATCATAGAGTTTATAGTGCCGCCCCTGCGTTGTAGCACACTTTTCGAACACTAATGATCACTGAAATCTTGTGGTCCTGTAAAATTTTACAGTTATGTTCGAGACTAAATTATCCGTTGAAACGTATTACCATTGAAATTGTGGAATAAAAAATTATTTAACTTTCACTGTTGATCAAGTTAAATCAAATCGTCTAAATAAAATTTCTTCCCTAAGTCAAAGTTTCGCCCTTTATAAAAAAAAATATAAAGTATCGCTGGTAATGATGTTCAGTGTTAGACAGACCTTTAGTTAGATTTGTACTGAAATGCTATGCAAAGTTTTGTTTCCTTTGTTTAAATAAAACTTTACTGCAAGCGCATGTATCTGCCTTGTTAATTGTAAATTATATAGGTATTATATTAATAATAGGTATTATATTAATAAAACCATATGAAATTTTAAATGTATGGTGTTTTGATTTAGATTTTATCGGTAAATTAAATTATAACAAGAACATATGTCTACAAACAAGGTACCTAAATGGGACAATACCTAGTAATGTAAATTTAATGTAAATCAAATTAGTAATTGGTAAATAAATTATTATATATATTATATTATTTTAATTTCAATGGCTTGCATAAAGTTTTATTTAAACAAAGGAAACAAAACTTTGCATAGCATTTCAGTACAAATCTAACTAAAGGTCTGTCTAACACTGAACATCATTACCAGCGATACTTTATATATATATATTTTTTTTATAAAGGGCGAAACTTTGACTTAGTCAGTAGAAGATAATTCTTCTACTGACCGTGTAATTCGTGTTTCTATCCAACTAGCAATTAAAATGAAAATAGCAAATCCCTTAAAAATGCGACCTTGTTTATTATGCCAATCAGTGAGGAATAGAAATTATATCTAATAGAAAATAAAAATATTTTTAACGATACTTATTCTCTTGGACATTTGTAAATGTTATGTGCGGCAAAGAAAAAAGCATTCTCAATGTCATTTCGTTTTTTTTAGTATCCTAAAATATAATTAACACTGACTTACGTTAAGACTCACTCAAATATGGCAAAATATTTTGTTGTAGTGGTGATCACGCTATAAAACTAACATTTTCACCAGCTTCGTTTCTTTAAAAAAACTGTTGTTATTATGGTCATTATTAACAAATAACCACATAACCATAATACATTTAAAATCATGAATATAACAAAAATAAGTCTGATGCCAGGTGTACCTCGGGGCTCAAACCTAAGTCCTCTGTTTTTAGTATTGTTTAACAAGTTTTTTTTGAATTTTTGAAATAACACAGACCAACAAAATTTGATTGATTTTCTGAAGCAGGAACTCCACTTTTCCGAAGGTTTTCAGTGTGCCAAATCCGAATCTGGCCTCAGAATTGTTCCATTACGTCAGGTTTTCGAGATATCCTAACCTAAAAGTGCAAAAAACATTGTTTTTTTGACATATTTGCGGTTATGTAACATCATAAGGTATTTTGTTTTCACAAAACTAGTAATAACATCTAAAAGTATTCTTCATAAAGTATTCATTCTAAAAGTATAGATTCTTTCTCTTTAAAGCCAAATTTTGATTCGTCCAGATACTTTTTTTTCACTGAGATATGTCAATTTGAAGCTTCTGTCTCACCGATCTACTCAAATACAAGCCAAAAGCAGAATACAAGGTACTCTTGAGCGTATTTTTCTAAATACTGTTAAATTACTGCATACGCATTTTAATGTACGCATTTATATGTAATCGACGACCTTCGTTCGTGCTCTATCATGTCATGTTTTTGAGATAATTTAACCTAAAAGTAAATAGATGAGACACAAACTTAAGAATGCTTTGTATAAACGGTTTTGTGAAGATTGGGTTCATTTTTAGAAATATAAAGAAACAACATAATTTTTTTTGGTTTTGGGATTCCTCCCTGCATAGCTCGTGTTAACGTGCGCGCAACTACAAAACTATGAATTAAAAGAATCACAAAAATTCGCACCAAATTCTTGAATTTGCCTTATCAGAACACCTTCACATTTCATTTATTCTTATAACATTCAAAGAATTTTTTGTGAAAACTTATTGTACAATCCTCCAGAAACACCATCCACATGGAAACACAAAAAAAAAACCATTTGAATTAAAATATGGCACATTTTAACATACTGTCTATCTTCACATTACAACACATCTTGCGCAAGTAGAGTAAGTCCGGGGGAGATGACCAACTCAAAAAAATTGTACAAACACTCGGTAGATATCGCCACTCAGTTCACTTCAAGTCGTCGGTACGAACATCTGAGCGCAAAATATTTGCAAATAAAATACCAAAAGTAAGTAAAATCCACCAGTTTTCTTTTGCCTAGTATGAAAATTAGTTTACGCTACAAGTGATGGTTGTGTAGTTTTTGAAAAATGATGTGTTTTATGTAATTTCGGAATGGCTTATCGTGCTTGAACGTAACCTCAAAATAACCACAAGGGCTCATACATTTTATCACTAGCGATGATTTATACTAGTGATGTTTTCATATTTTTGGGACTAAGATAAACATGTTTGTGTTATTTCAGATACCAAATAAATACCAAACAATAACAACTTTCCTCAAATGTTACCGAAGAAAAGACCTAGTAAGAACATGATCAACAGTAGTTCTGAAGTTGCCGCAATGTTTCCGTCGACGTTAAGAATTCGAAAAAAAAAATCCTGGATTAGAGTCCAACGCGAATTTTAATAGAAATATCTCCGGTTCCACAAAAAGTTATCGAAGCACGCAAACGAACTAAGCAAGTCACCACACTCATGACATCAAAAGGACACATTCAAATGAGAAAATATAAAGAATATATGAAAAATGCCAAAACGCTAAATTGTATTACTAAGAACGTAAATAAAGAAAACAAGATTGAGAAAGGCAACAAAACAGTAGTGAGTAGTGCCCCACGAGGGAAAATCCTTAAGAAGGATATTTGACAGTAGCAACGATGACGATCAGACAGTTTTATGCGATGCATCAGATAAAGAGGATGAAGGGGAGGGAAGTGTGTGGGTTGTGGAGAGAACTATTTCGAAACATGTCTTCTCGAAGACTGGCTTTAGTGTATTATTTGCCAACTTTGGGTACACGAAAATTGCACTGAATTCGATGTGTTCAAAATCTGGACAAAGGAGAAAAAAGGAACTGAAACAAAAATGCGCAGTGAAAAAGAAGTATCAATAGAACTAAGTCATGGATAATTTTCCCGCATTATCAAGCTCATCTCTCCCGGACGCTCTGGGCGAGATGGCCAATTGTGATTTTTAAATTTTATTATATTTTAGGTTGTTCCTATTAGAAGTTATTATATTTTTGTTAGTCAACCTGTAGTATAACATTCTAAGTTTAATTAAAAATGATAATTACAATTTACATATATGTACTTTTATTTTAACTGGGCCTTGACAAAACTATAGCCAACTACCTACGTAAGAAGAATAGTTCTATCAAGCTTCGCCTAAGTAAAACTTTTTTTGCCATTTGATCTAAAAAATAATCTATCAAAATCAGTATTCAAATTACCCAGAAAACTTTTTTTGCAAGAAATTATTTGAATTTTTGCCAGCTTTTTGTGCGTTTGGGATCACTTTGTCGCTAGAAACTCGTATATGGTTCCTTCGATCCATCTGAAATAAATGGGTTATTCTGTAGAGCACCTACGTACTAGGTAATCTTAGTTGATCTTTTGGTAGTCAGCTTCACTTAATTTGCATCAAAAACTCATAGTATTATAATATGTATGCGACAGCAACGGTTTAATATCTATAAATATAAACAGATCGTATCTGTGTTTAAAACTTGTTTATGACCTTTTTTATATTATCTGCCGTGTACCTACCTCATGTAGTGTTTTAATTTATCTTATTTCTGTTTTTTTCCAGGTGAGTATTGCATCCGAGCCACTTCTAAAGTATGGTGAGAAGTAACGCTATGAGATCTATCGAAGCCATGGTTGTGGTTTGTATTTTTTTGTTCTAATTTTGCATAAACCTTCAACGTATTCAGGTGTTGATATACAGGATGTTCGCTTTTTCACTGAGATTGTGGATGGTAACTGTTAAATGGTAAAGTAGGTATAGTGAGGTAGGCATTTGCATGGCGCATGCAGGTGATGTTTTTCATTTACAAAATTTTCAGTTGTGTGAAGTATAAATAAAATGTGAAAATGTTGTGATAAGTAAAAAATTTCAAGTTATCCCGAAATAACGAATGAATAATAAGTGTGTGTTTCTCCCTTATCCATCATACAGTAAGCTACGAAAGTATTCGTACAACCACTTTTTGGAAGTTGCTAAGTTCTGATAATTTTTGTATTACAATATTTGTTTTTGCTTCTCAAAGGATTATATCTGGCTTGTGAAATTTTACGTCTAATAAGCCCAAGTTGCAGGTGATCTCGTGAAAAGATAACACTATAAAAGTATAATTTGTATTAAAAATGTTATTTGTGAATTTTTTGTTTCTATAATGGAGTATCCATTCATCCATCCATCGTTCGCCGGTTGTTTACAAATTCTGAAAATGTCATTTTTCTGTTTTTTTTTTCAGAATTTTACTTTCATAAACCAAAAAATATACGACTTTTCTCTAATTTAACCGACCTTACATTTTAGAGGTTTGCATAAATGCAATCGCTTCGATTGCAAAGCGGTCGAAAATTGGACGCCCTGTATATACATACATGTTAGATACTTGTATATATTACTAATCTCTGTTTCCTGCCCACCGATTTTATTTTATAGGTGCTATAAAGTCCATCTGCTGTTATGCATATTTTAATATTAATTTTTCTTTCTAGGACGTCCAATAAAACTTGTAATTTAATTAGGTGCATATGGAAAAAAAAAGTAAAGTGAGTACTATACTATCTCTCAAGTAATTATGTAAATCTGATCATCGCAAAGAGCTCTCCTTTTTTTGTTACTTTTCTACAGAACCACTGTCATTTAAATTAAACCTTTTAAAAACACTTGATCACAATGGATTCAATATTTTAGTCATTCAAGTCTCCATTCATTCTCCATTAGATGTTATTTTGTATTAATATTCTTATTAGACATTTTTTTCATTGGGCATAACAGTAACAAGTGACAAAATATTTTAAAAGTTTATTTTTGTCTAGAATGGGTCGAATATATCTCAAATTTTATAATTCAATGAAAACGGTAAAGTACTGCACAAAATCAATAAAACCGAAACAAGCAAGTTTTTACAAAAAATCCAGGTCAAATTTTAATTACATTGTCAAAATGCATATTTTGACTCACTGACGTATCATATATCACCTGTCGATCATCAACTGTCTTCGACAAACGATCTCATTTTTGTATTGGTTTTGGTAAATCTAATATTATTTAAAACGACTACATAAAAATGTTACCACCTTGCATTAAGAACTATTAAAAGAATTATTACTTTTATCACTAAAAATTAACTGTAACATTAAAAATAAAATGCAACATCGGGACAACTAGTGCTCAAATTACAAATCATTGATTTCTTAACAATAGGTAAGCTATCTACAAATTCATTGAGTACTTTGTGGATGACTTCTTCCGTAATTTGTCTAATTTCGCTCCATATTATGTTTTTTAAACCCTCTAAATTTTGTGGTCTGATTTTTGCCTTCAAATATATCCGTAGTAAATAGTCCATAGGCGTATGATCTGGAGGTCCACTCTATTGGCCCTCTTCTTCCCACATTTTGCTGGGAGATGGACTGGTAGTAGAGAAAACATTTCTACAAGTCCACTCACTATATATAGCACCATGTAGAAACGTGAATGAACTAAAAATATAACTAAATTACGAGCATCAGGAAATGAGCTAATTTATATGAATTAGATAATAACTTATAATTATAATAATATAGAATAACTATAGAATACATAATAGGAGGGTGTCCCGCGCTGGCAGAGTCAGCATATCTCGGCAGGCACAACAAACTTACGAATATGGTCCATCAACAACTGGCACTCAAGTATGGCATGTTAGCGACGGCTCCGCCATACTACAAATATGTCCGGGATGCTGTGATGGAATCGGAAGCAGCAGTGATGTACTGTGATAGGCCAATCATCACCGACCGAAAAGTGGACTTCAACCGACCAGATGTGATCAACAAGGAACAACGAAGAGGGATCATCATAGACATCGCACTTACCCACAACATTCAGAAGACGAAAATCTATCAATTGAGCTGAAGCGTCTGTGGAAACTGGAGAAGGTGGAGACGTACGCCCTGGTAACATCGGCAGAGGGAGTGATGACAACCAGATTCGCCAAGATCATCGCGGCATTAGGACTGTGTTATAATATTATTAGAAATGGCCAGAAGGCAATATTGTTACAAACTTGTCACATTGTAAGGAAGGTTTTGGGACAGGATGAATTTCCTCCCCCTCTTCCGAGCCTAATTTCTGCTGCAGGCGGGGATGTGATTCAAGACATCACTGTCTGCAGCAGGAATGGGTGAATGTTTCCCAGCGCTTACGCTGAGAAGTGACTATAAAGTCGGCGAAATAATAACTACTTCAGCCAGTCACAAGTTTAATATGTTATCTAATAATTACCTTTTTTGTTTGAAAAAGAATTCAATTACAAGGTTTGACCTTTTTTATGAGCCAAATGAAACTTCTTTGCCTTAAAACAGGTTTATAAATACGCGTTATTGACCCACCACCTCATTTGCGTCCCACCACTTCTGATAATTTGGTTTAGGTTTATTTCAGAGAGAGTTTCATTTATTACTTCTCCTTACCAACCTCCTTAACACAAAAAGAAGTGAACGATTTAATGAGATATTTAGGACTTCCTGAGACTGCATACGAAGGGATACTGTAACATTTTATCCAACTTGGGTTCGTTTTAGTGTGCAAAATTAAACACGCACTTTTAAAACACAATTTATTTAGCTTAAATAACCAAATAAACTACTGACTAACATTAATACTAATTTATAGACAACAATTTATATCCAAATTTATTTCGGCGTAGTTTTATTATACAAAACGGGAGCAGTAGGTACTTGTCACTAACCGCACTTTTCACTTTACACTATTTATTTTGAAGACTAACACTTCCACGCCTCGACAGGGTTTTATTGTTTCCCTAGCCAATAGAGGAACTACTAGACTTAATAGTGGCCACACTAGTTCGTTCGCGAACATTCCAGATATTTCTCGAAGCAGCAGTGCTTACTAGGATAAAATCAGTCGTCAGCTTCTTACTCACCGAGAACGACGCAGGCGGTATTCATTGCCACGCTCGCCATAATACAATTATTAAATTATCAGCTAGTGATTGGTAAAATATATTATGTAATGTGTATTTGTTATGTCTATAATACATACATATGCATTATATAGAGACATCCAAAAAAACGTCATCAACTCTGGCTATGAACGGAGAGATGGAAATAGCGATCACGTCTAAGCTTTTCGGTTATGTCAAACTTTTACAAGTGACTGTCACAATTTGTAAAATAAACAATGACTGTCATATGATGTGACAGTCTTGACAAGTAAATAAGGTTATAAATTTGATTAAGAATCGTCTTTTTTTTTCTCGGCCAACTCTGGTAGGTTTTTTGGGATGTCTCTATTATACACACAGTAAGTTAGAATTAAATTTTTTATTTTCTATTTATTATTGTTTCAGTTACACCTTCATTGTTAATTCAACATGTACCTACCGTGTATGTAAAGCCGACATCGGTCAGTTATGAAAAAGGTCAAATAGAAATGAGACGACAGATAGGAAGCAACCGCACATGCATCGAAGGTGGTGAGGGAATAAGACCAGCCCCTCTCACCACCTGCGCTAGTCGTTAGCAAGGTGTAGCATTCGTCCTTTTTCACAATCGGCCGATGTTGGCGTTACACAAACTGTATAGTGGACACTGTATTAAAATTTGAAATAAAAAAACGTAGGTACATACTTATTTAGTGATCATTTGCTATACCAAAATATCAATGGATACAATAGGACAGAATAAATTAACATATTATTTAAAATCTGGAAGTGAGACTTAAGGGGGTATTCTAGTCTACAAATTTGAAAAAATTCGAATTTTTTTTTTGTATTTTCAAAGTTTAGACATTCAAAAGTATGCCCTTAAAAGGATTTTTCAAAATTTCAATTAATTTATGAGTTACAGCCATTTTTGTAACGCGGCATCGGTTCCGGTCCGACCGGAACAAATGAACAATAGACGGTAGACGCTGCCCGAGTACTTACGAAACACGAAACGTATTTAGTCGGAATCTTTTCGTCTTAGTATTTATTTCAAATTAGTTTTTTGCCAGCCTTCAAGCAACGTGGACGTGCTAACTGAGTAAAATTGCCGGAAACTTGTCAAATCTTTAAACGCGTTTTTCTCAAAACTACTTTTTTCGAGTTGGCGTGCACGATATCTCAAGTTCTAATGAACCGATTTATTTGAAATTTGGTGTGAATGTTCTTTATACATTCCTCTATCGCCTCAAGCACTCTCAAATCAAAATTTTTGATTTTACTATTTTTTAAAAAATCGGAATTCTTAAAAAACATGCAAAACAAAAATTTTTTTTCAAACGGCCGCCATTTTATGAAAAAAAAATTGTTTTGACTTTTCCAAGGTTCGGGCTATAGGGGCATCTATACTAATTAAGAATCCGTTCGGCTTTTTTGTTTCAGTTGACCAGAAGGGTTGAAATCATGCACGCCAGGACACCCTTTTTCTTTGGACCCCCGCTTTGCCATCTCATAACTTTGTCAATTTTGAGTTTTTTTTTTCAGTTAATTTTTTTATGTTATTTTAAAATATCAATAAACAAATGATAAAAAAATGGATACTAAAAATATTTTTTTGTTTCGTTTGTACAGAGCTTCAAAAACCGCCCGAAATTCATGCCTCTAGACTAGAATACCCCCTTAAAACTTACAACATCGATTTTCTCTATTTCAACCGAATCACACCTCATCGTTTTTCCCGCCAACTCCTCAATTGCCATAAACAATCAAAACAATTTTTTAAACAATAAATAAACATTTCGATTGATTATTAATAAAATTTCTCTCATATGTTGCTATTCACCTTATTACCCTGTCCCCTAACATTTAATATACTATAATAATTTCAATAGCTCCATTATTTTGCATTTTTTTAGAAAATCCTTAGACACGTCAATTCCTAATTCTAATCTTGCGACGTAAAATATCATCCCTAAATTCAACCCCCTTCAGGTGACAGCTACAACCCCCCTAAATTTTAAAATTGGAAGTAGGGGCTTGTTATACTTCATTTGAAAGGTCTTTTCATTCTCTATTCAAAACTGCTATGGTTTTAAATTGTATTGCAGAAATGAACAAGAAAAAAAGATAAGTTTCTCCAGCGTAGAAAATTTGTTACATTAAAATAAAACTTTTATAAGCAACGCTATTTGTTAATTTTAGGTTCTGAAATGTTAATAATAACGAAAACCAAATGTATGTAATTTGCCGACATTCTCTACTATAAGATAAAAACTTACTAATAAATAAGTACAATTTTTTGCTTGACAATCGAACGACAAAAACGAAAGAAAATCCTCACTGGATGAGGGAACTACACACGCAACACCCTGAGAAAGTTAATGTTTGGGCAGGAATAATTTTAGAAAATATCATTGGTCCTTTCTTCATTGACGGCAATTTGAATGGAGAAACTTATTTAGCGCTGCTCCAAAATAATGTTGTACCTACCGACGATGGCAACTTGTATCCAGCTTAAGGAAACCCACAACCAGGTAATGCAATATGGTTCTAGCAGGATGGTGCACCAGCACATTACGAAATCAATGTCCGGCAATATATCCACACAATCTTTCCAAATCGCTGTATAGGGAGACGTGGTTCTGTAGAATGGCCTGCACGATCACCTGATCTCACACCGACTTCTTCCTATGGGGATATGTTAAAGTATGGTCTAAAAAAACAAACCCGACTAGTTAGCTGACTTAAGAAGAAGAATAACACTTCCAAATAGGTCGATTACCCCGCAGATGTTAACTAACGTTAGAAGACATTTCTATTTACGTCTAGGATGCTGCCAAGATGCTGGAGGCATGCATTTTGAACATCTGCTGCATTAATAATAATGATTTGTTTTTTATTTTAATGTAACGAATTTCCTACGCTGGGAAACTTTTTTTCTTGTTAATTTCTGCAACAAAATTTAAAACCATAACATATTTGAATAGAGAACGAAAAGACCTTTCAAATGAAGTATCACAAGCCTCTACTTCCAATTTGAAAATTTAGGGGTGTAGCTGTCACCTGAAGGGGGTTGAATTTAGGGATGCCATTTTTACGTCGCAAGATGTCATTTTAGAATTATAAATTGATGTGTCTCAGAATTTTCTAAGAAAATGCATAATAATGGAGCTACTGAATTTATTCCATTTGGCTGTTCCACACTGTATGTACGTCTGTACATTCACTGAAATAGTATTTTTTTGTTCTCGCCTACGAACATATGTACACTTGATGCCTACATAAATGCATATTAATACCTCAAGTTCACAATAATCTCGGGGCTTCTCAATTTCCCATCGTTTAAACATAGTCATGATTCCAAATAAGAAATAAGTAACGTCGTTTGCTGAAACGGTAAAAATGATAAACCTTTATTTGAACAAAAACAAAGGTTGCGAGATTCACACACATAATGACTAACGTACGGTATCCTTGCTCATCCATAAAGGCAGTTTACTCGCAATGGAATTGGAAATAAGTCGACTTTGTTAATTTTAATTGTCAATAAATGCCGATCGAGACTTTTAATCTGTCACGTACATACATGCGTAGTGATTTGATCGATCAGTGATTGTTCAGGTGGGTCAATGGCTTTTATGTAGCAACCAGCTCAGGTCGAGTATTTCGTATATTAGGCCAGGCCCGTTGTCAAAAATACTTGGTTTTTTTGCCAAAGTTAGGGACAGTACGAAGAAATACAAAAAAAAACCGGAAAAATTCCGTAGAATTGAATAAACTATTTTTCCCGAGCTAAATTCGCTGCGTCATTCAAAATGGCGTCCAAAGTTGGCCAAAAAACACTTTTTTTTCGTTTTAAAAAAAACTATGCATCCTACAAAAAAAATTTTCAAATAAAAGTTGTAGAACTTATTAAAACAAGCAATTTAAGCCTAATCCGACTTTAATAAATAAATAAATAATTTTTTTATTGCAAAAAACAGGTAAATATATCGATTTTTTCAATTGCTTGTATCTTTGAAAAAGATATAATATATTTGAAACTTGGGGAATGGATAGTCTTTGATAAGTAGAATAAGCTGATATGTGAAGTGTGAAGCAAAATTCCTGATGGTTTTTGCAAAAACCGCAATTTTCGCAAAAAAAATGCTTTTTTTTAAACTCCATCAATTCATACACAAATGCACTGAGAGAGAGACGCCGACTCGCTAACTTTATACGCCGTGTCGGTCTCTCTCCCTCCCACCACCACGCACATGAACGAACATCGAGCGGAGGCAGCATTTTGTATAGGGGCCAATACCATGTCATCTACAGATCAGGAAATGACATTGACTTCCATAAAATAATATTTATAATGAAAGTACAACTATTTAACTACGATATTTGCAAATTTCAGCCCTTAATGTTAAGAAATGAGGCAGTAGCGATTTTTCGAAAAAAAAATTATCTCGGCTCCAGAAGGTCGTAAGGTAAAGTTTTTTTTAATTTGTAAAAAAATAGCAGCTATCGAATGGCATTATATGGCATAGCGCCATTTCGATATAATTTAAACTTTTTGAAAAAATTACATTTTCTCGGTAAAAAAAAAATGGCGATTTTTGCGCGTTTATTTTAGCGTATCATATTACGATTTGCGCTTTATTTGTACACGAAAGTACAAGTCTTAAAGAAAAGTATAAGCCTTAACAAAACCCTTTTAAGTACATTTGTGTATGAATTATTGGAGTTTAAAAAAAAGCATTTTTTTGCGAAAATTGCGATTTTTGCAAGAACTATCAGGAATTTTGCAATGTTCAAAATATCAGCTTATTCTACTTATCGAAGACTATCCATTGCCCAAGTTTCATGAAAACATATTATATATTTTTGAAAGATATAAGCAACTGAAAAAATCGATATTTTTAGATGTTTTTGCAATAGAAAAAATATTTGTTTATTTATTAAAGTCGGATTAGGCTTAAATTGTTTGTTTTAATAAGTTCTACAACTTTTATTTGAAATTTTTTTGGAACTTTTATTTGAATAGTTTTTTTTTTTAACGAAAAAAGGGTTTTTGGTCAACTTTGGACGCCATTTTGAATATGACGCGGCGAAATTCAGCTCGGGAAAAGCAGTTTATTCAATTCTACGGGTTTTTCCGATTTTTTATGTATATTTTCGTACTGTCCCTAATTTTGGCACGTATAAATGTAATGGGCTTGGCCTATATTACTACCATATCTACAGGTACATAGTGGAGTGGAAGTATAGCAATCATTAAACATTTTTTTTTATTGGCTAAATACGCTTAAAATGTTGATACATTTAGTCAGACAGTAGACAGAATTCTACAAAAATGTCATACACCCCCCCCCCCCCTAGAAAAATATACATATAAAGAAAATTTTAAAAAATTGGTGAAAACATGTATGATGACTAAGGTCCGAGGGAAAGTCACGCAGAGCCGGCACTGTACAACTCTATGGTAATCAAAATATAAATCGTATTTTTTAAGCGTATATTTCTTGCCCCTGTATACCCACGCCACTGTCCGTGCGTAGAATGTTATCCCAAACGAAGTCTTCGTGGGGAACCCAGGACTTCGTAATACACTTTCTCTGTAAAACGGCGACCTATTCCTCGCTATTATCTCTCATATGTCTTCTTCCGTCAATAACATGACGGATTACGAGTCCGGCACTGCGGTACAGCACACGTTCAGAACCCTAATGATGAAAAATGATGATGGTGTTTTTGTTGTTCACATGATGAACTACAAAACATCAATTGTGAGATATAAAGCTTCATTCCAAAAATGATCAAAATTGATATTCCCATTAGAGTTGTTAGAAAAACTAATTTTTTTCCGGAATTTTCAGGGCCCTCTAGGGCTAAACGAAGCAGCCTAGGTTATACGAGTATGTAAGCTGGCCTAAATCGTTTTTTTCTTTTGGATTAAGGAATTTCCGGTATTACGTTGTGCGGAAATTGAGTATTCCCGGACACCTGTATTTTATATTTTTTTTATTCCTTTCATCTTCCTGAATCTACAGATATATAGGTATATAGTTCTGTATAGTAATCTTTATATTCAACAAGGTCATAATTTCTTTTAATATAATTTAACGAACAATTTATTGAAATACAACAAAAGAGAACTGTCAACTCAAAGACGAAAGGAATAAAAAAAATGTAAAAGAATAAGTCACTCAAAATGATGATGAAGTAATAATCACTTCTGGCAAAACCGGAAGTCGAATATAACATAACTTTTATAATACTCAAATCTTACATTTAACAATATTCCGCATTGTTATTTTATGTCTGACTGTCAGTCTGTCTGTCTGTGTCTTTTTTATGTACACGATAACTCGAAAATACGTTATCAACTTTAAATATGGAACATGTATGTACCATGGTAAGGTCTGGAGTTGACTACATATGTACGAGCTGTGTAAATTAAGTAATGAGACTGATATTTTATTTTTTTTATTCGCATAGAATTTCTATTCAATCTTGTCTCCTTCAAAATAACTTCCCCTGGGAAGCCACACGGCGCTAAGGACGGTTCTTCCATTCACCATGACCATCATAGCAATGCTGGAATTCATATACCTGGTCGATTACAGCCATTTGAATATTTTCTATGGTCCCAAAATTTCGTCCGTTGAGGTGATTTTTCCAATCTAGGGAGAGAGAAAAAGTCACAAGGACTCAAGTTAGGCGAATAAGGAGGCTGAGGAGCCACAAGAATGTTTTTACTGGATAAAAACTCGTTTACTGAAATGGCTGTGTGAGATAAGGCGCATTGTCGTGATGCAAAATCCAGTTGTTCTTGATGTTTGGTCTCACACGCATGACCCTTTTTCGAAGTTTTTCAAGAACCTGTCTGTAAAAGTGTTGATTTACTGTTTGGCCTGGAGGCACAAACTCTTTTTGGACAATTCCCTGACTATGAAAAGAGCAAATCAGCACGCATTTGATCTTCTACTTGCTCATTCTTGCTTTTTTGGGTCTTGGTCAAAAATGTCAAGACACCTTTCTCTCGTGATGTCCTTTTGTTCATGCGAAAGGTTTTGGAACCATTTTTCGTTAGTTATTCGTTAGTCAAAATCTGATGGACAGTGGTGTGATTCAAATTCAACTCTCCGTCAACTGACGATCTGAACGCAAAGGTCCCGTATTCTATCGACATTTTCATCGGTTCTTGGAGATGAAGGCCTTCCGCTGCGTGGTTCATCTTCAATCGACTCTCTTCCTTCTGAGAATTCCTTAAACCACCGAAAAATATGGGCTCTTATAAAAACACGGTCTCCGTAGGCGTGTTGAAGTTTTGCAAAAGTATCCGTTGCGCTGTGTCCAAGTCTGAAACAAAACCTGATAGCACACCGTTGCTCAAAATTAATATCACTCATTTTTAAAACGCGCTAGAAAAAACGGTTTACAAAACAGTCACAAAGAAAAAACAAACTACTCTAATAAGTTCAAACTTTTACTGAAGGTGCATTCATTACATGCTAACCTACCGCCCTTCCAAGTCCCGTCTCCGCAGTGTTGCTAGACCGGGCGCTACGTTGCCAGTCTCATTACTTAATTTACACACCTCGTATTAGTTATGTATTAACTATGTTATCGAAAGTGTTTTGTCATAAAATAACTCTTTGCCCTACCGTTATGGCTTTTCGAAAAGTCTGACTTAATTTGGAGTAATTATTTTGCACTGATGATGAAATTATGCACTGCTTTCATCTTTATTTCGTGGACTGTAGTAACTACTCGTGAAAAAAAGAAAATAAGAGTGTCAGTAAATCCGATCGTAAAATCATTTAACGGGTGAATGGAAACTTATGTTACTTTCCATAAAAAGAAAGAAATAAGTACATATGTATATGCTGGTGGCTTTCTATGCATCGAGTCGTACGGTCTAACATACCATAAACCGCCAAAAGAATGCAACTTTCGACAGCGCTAGCAACGTTAACATCGTTAAAACTGCTCCCGACTTAATTTCCAGATTATTTATAAATACCTCACTGATTGATTTTTAGAACCAATAAAAGCGAGAATTTATTAATGCATAGTTAATGATCACTTAAAGTGTTATTTTGGGTTTTATATTTGTATGTCGCAAAGTTGCTTTTACATAATGTAGTCCTTAGGTGTTAGACTTTTCGTTTGATGACCGGATTACTTCATTTTCGCTTTGGAAATCCGCAGAAAAATAAATGCAATTCGTGTGTATACCTATAGTGTAATAAGAGTACCGTGTTAATGTTTTCTTTGTCTCACTGAACATCTATCTAGATATAAGATAACAGTAATACAGTGACGTTGTAATAACAAAAAAAAAATATTCATTCAATCAAATAATCGATTGGAATCAAATTGATATATCTTTTTGGGAATTTTTTTACAAAGAACGCTCGAATCTATTTTTTTTTTGTTCAAAAAACAAATTTTCAATAAACTCAATTTCCCGATAGTCTTGTTTTCAAACTATGACGTCATCGGTATTTTTTTATGACAATTCTAATTTTTTTCCACGGATTCAAAAATGGAGCCATTCTTTACAATCAGTAATGTAAAAACAAATTGGACGTCAAAAAAGGAAAATTTTCGACATATTTATCTTTAAAGTTGTTTCGAAACATTCATGTGTGCCAGTTTTTTAAATATATGTATTTTCTAAAATTTCGAAGTTTTCAAAAATAATTTGAAATAAATCATGAAAAGATGTCATACAGTCTTGGCGTTAACGTCGTTTTTTGAATTTATATGTACAGGGTGATTGGTTAGGTATCTTTTGACCCCCTCCCTAACTACTTTATTATGGTAGTTATAAAAAAATTTGAATTAAAATTGTAGAGGAGCGTCTAAGATTTTATAATATGTATGCAGAAACTTAGTAGAAGGTCACGTCATATAAAGGAGAACAATTTTTTTTAAAATTTGACATCCCGCATATTATGGCATTTTTGAATTGCCATTTTTCCTGATTACAAATATACAGTAAGAATTACGATACTGCGTACATATGTAGGTGTATATTAAATGGTATATTTATGTCCAAGGTAGGCGAACTTATTTACGTACAACCAAGCCCCCTCTTAGCGAAAATTTATCTACTGAGCAACGTTGTCAGATCTAACTGTTGTATATCTGCATAATAGGTCTTCGGAGCTATTCGGATAGGAATCTGCATAATAGGGTTCGCTAATACTGGGCATAGTCAAAGTTCCGGCGACTCGAAACAGAGTCGGACTCTTGTCACTTTTATTCCAAACCGATACTTCGCAGAAAATATATGATAATACAATAGTGAATATTCGAAATAATTTTTAAATGATCAATTCCCGGCACTTTTTTGACAGAAGTATACCCAATATCGAGAAAACCGTGTTCGAATTATTTAGATTTTTTTTAGAAATGGTAATGCAATATTGACGGTATCTCAATACTTGATCTAGAACGTTAAAATTTCACATTAGGAATACCAAGGTGTTATATTTAGAATATCTTACGTAGGAATTGTGTCTGTACATGATACAGAGCGTTAAATACTCATCAAAATACCGAGTACGAAAAGTGGATGATGATGTTGATGATTTTCAGCCTAAAATTTCACGTAAAATTCGAAATTAGCATGTTCCACTTAAAATAACAAAGTTGAAGTTGAAACTTCCGGTATAACTGGAAGTGCCTTGTTGGTGTCAATATTTTCAAAAAAAAATAAAAAAATTTTCTTTTTTTTTCCTTTTCAAATACGGTAACTTCACACTTCTAAAGAACGCTCTTACTCTTTATTTCAGTACTCATTTATACTTTCTTGTGGTCGTCACTGTCGTGGCTGTTATTAAAAAGTTAAAGACGCTTTAAGAACACGACATTAACGGACTGCAAGAAAATGTGAAAAATTGAGTTTGAAAGCAGTTTCTTTACACTGCTTTTCTCAAAGCCTAATTGAACATAAATAATCATAATTACAGTGGGATGCATTGAGCACTTTTCAACACAAATGTCTCGAAAACGGAAAAACATTTCCAAATTCTGTGCAGAAATATTAGTTTTAAAAAAAAGTGATTTTAATACATTAGAAAATAAAATAATAACTTTGACACTGTGTGTCTTGGTTACTATTAAGTTTTGGACTACTGTAAGTGGTCCAAGTTTTTTAAATCGCACTGTAGATATCTATAAATGTGCAAAATAGTTCTTCAAATAATTCATTTCTCCCTTCATATTATTCAATCATATGAATGCCCTAATTTTTTAATAAAATGAATGTGAAAATATTGCTTTCATAATAGTCGGGTTATGAATAAAATATCTTACACTTGTGCCTTATTGGCATTTAAGAAACTAAATTAAATTGAACACTCCCTCAACCTACCTTCTCTGTTCACATTTTTCTATCGTATCTTAGATGCATTATAAGAACTTATTCAATAAATAACCATTAATTTCAGTAGTAGTTGTATTACATATTAGAAACATTGTATTAAACAGATCGTCTTTTATGATTCGAAGATGTCCAAAGAAATTCCTGAGAATGTAAATTTTCGAATAATTCCTGAAGTGTACCCATACATATTATGTATGTACATTTTAAATTAAAATTAACATACAAACACCGCACAGACAGGTGTGTGTGTTTGTATACTCTACTCATTCTAACATTTCTTCGAGTAATATTTTTTTCAGTTTGCATTTGTGATTTGTACACACAATGGATGTATAACACATACAGCACAAAACAATTTCGGGGCATAGAAACCGGGTAAATATTTATCTGTTGTTTGACGTCTCATATAAGATGAACGATTCGATTTCGTCGCACGAACTTGCTTTTGTGTCTGTACATGGGCGTATGTATGTTGGGTTATTTTGAAATCGGAAATTTAATTGACGCATAAAAAATTTAATTTTCACCCTGAACATATTTATCTTGGAAAATTAAAACTGTTGAAAACAGTGAATTACAGTTTTAAGTTCATGTCAAGTTAAGGGGGCTTGATACCTTTTCGGCTCAAAAAAGTTTTTTTTGTTTCATATTTTGTTAGATAAAAGCTTCAAGAATGTGCGTACGAAGCGACAAAGTGAAATTCGAAAAATTGACTTTGTATTTTTAGAGTATTTTTAGGGTGTGAGAAAAAAGAGGAAGGGATGAGGATGGCACTTTTATGGTCCCGAATGTTTTATGTATTGAAAATGTATCGCAGTGTAAACATGGTACAAAACTTTAAACGCGTTTTTTCTCGAAACCGCATTTTCAAAGTCGGTTCCCACGATTACTCGGTCCCTAATCAACCGATTCTCTTTGTTTTTTTTAAAGAAAGCTAACAATATTTTGTCGTTTAAACGTCGTTAACGGACGTTTTTTTTTTTTAATATCTGCATTTTTACTATTTTTTGACACGCTTAAAGATGCAGTTTTGCAGTCAAAATCGGTACCTAAATTTTGAAAAGCCGCCATTTTGTCTAAAATTCGAAATTCAAAAATGCGTCCGTTAACGACCGGCAAAAATCCTCAAGTTTAAAATGGCGTATTAATTTTTGCTTTCGGATAAACCCCGGATTCAAAATCCTGGGAACCGCAACCACGTTCGACGGAACACCTCAAGTTCACGAGCCTGTGGGGGGAAGGGTGGAGGAAGGAGGCGTGAAATAAAATATAATTTTGTACATCAACATGAGTACTTTCACTTACAGAAAATGCCACCCCTCTACGTCTCTTCGTTTGCTCAAAACGAATTATCGAAAAAAAAAAACATGAAAAACGGCAGCAAAGGTATCAATCCCCCTTAAGCATTCAATATTTATACGTACCTTCTAGAGGACTCGTCCTTGTCTGTGGAATATATTATTTTAGCAGTAGGAATTCTAAAACATCACAGATATCACCATTTGTGATAAATCTAGTGAAATTTTGTCAGTTGAATATTTGTCAGTGACATATCGGTCTCGGTTCCGTGATGTCATCGGTTTCAGAAAAAAAAATACTCCCATTTTTCTGTAGATTAAGATCCTTTATAGAAAATTATTGGTTCCCATTTAAAAATTGGGATCCTTAGAGCCATCGTCAAGATCAATCAACTTATTTAAAATATTTTCTTTAAAAATGCAGCATTTGGGAGATATGTGGCTGTCTCAATTTAAATGGAGCATCCGGTATAAATTGACATTTTTCAAAACTGTCAATTTTTCGATGGTACATAAGAGTTAGATTCCTGATTAAGAAAATATTCACCGAATACTTTTAATGGTTTCATTTCACATTCACAAATAAAAAATTATTAATAAATTTCCCAGTTACAATTGTTCAAATAATTGCTGTTAATTGGACCTCTCTAAATCATCGCGAAAACCGCAGGTGCATTAGAGTCTGCATTTCCTAGCTGATTTGATTACACATATATCTATAATTCAATCAAATTGGACGTTTCCGATGATAATTGATCACCACCTCGGACTTGGAGTGAGTACTAGAATCTTCGGAGTAGAAACAAAAATAGACAAAAAAGTATATTAGTTCGGTGTTTCGTGGAACACGTCCAGTTTTTTATTTTGATCACCACAGTTATTAGAGTAGTTATTAGTACCCTGGAACTTTGCTAAGCTCTAAGATCATCAATTAGTATAGATCTAGATCATGGCTTGGAAAAATTAGAGGTGATTGCTATTAGGTCATACTGATTCGAAACTGGTGCATTTTTTAAAACGTTCTACCAACCGTTCGCTTTGTATATTCATCTGCTGATATTTTTGGGAATCCTTATCAGTTCGTCAATTTAATTTTACAATCCTTATCCATCGTTCAATTGTCTCTTTGTAGGTGTGAATTCCATTTTTGTTTTGCTAGTTCATTTCAAATAACCCGTAGATATGAAATACCGACAGTTATTTAATTCAGGTATGTATTGTTCTGCTGTTAAACTGCCTTTACAAACAGTAGGAGTAAATTACCTCCCAAGTGTATAGAAGCTCACACTGTAAGTGTGGAGTATTCTAAAAAGTCACCTTTCACCTCGAAAACATTTGATTATTCTTCATGATGTTGCAACCAAATCAGACTTGGAATATTTAAATGAGTACCTATGTAACCTTCTATTTGTTTTTAATTTTTGTTGGAATCGTTTTTGATTTAAGTAATCGAATGTTTGTTTTTCTTTTTTGGGTTATTTTTTTATATAAATTGTTTTTTTTTTTTTTTTTTTAAACGCTTTATTTTAATGCTCTTAAATTTTTCTGTTTTTTTTAATTTAGATAAGTATAAGTATATTGTATATGAGTTAGAATTTTAGAAAATATCTGACAACCTTCTTTTTTCTAGCCTATTTTATTTAGAATGGAAATAGATTCATGTAATTATATCATGTATGCGTCAGTTTTCCTAGGCATATTATAGAATCAATAGGAATTGATGAACTTTCTAATATACAATGCGAATCTATTACGAGTGTATATGAGAGTGAGGGGTAGAATAATCGCGACCGAGATGGTGGGAAAATTGTTTTGTTGAACTTGCGTACCCAACTTGCATAAAAGGTAACCTGGACTGTATGTAGATAAATTCACCCCATTTTGGTATAAGAATGTAGCATAAACATCCAAGGATATTCCTAGTGGTCCAGCACAGTCTGTATAGCAATTATTAAGAACAAAAAAGGCAGTAAATAATTAATTTTCAATATAGGTGCTCAACTATCTTTAAGTTGGGAAGTTGGAAGTACACATAAGACATACCAATAAAAACGATTACGAGCCAAAACTACAATAGTGGATTCAAAAGTTGTGAATTCTAAAAACTTCTAAGTCATTGTTACACACTTCCTCATTTCCTCTTGAACACAAAACTTTTATCGTCAGTATTAGACTGACGTTGTCTATAATTTCGAAATTTAACACATCACGAAAGTTCACCTTTTCCATGACACCTCCATACCTCTTAAAATTCATATTATTTGAACGATGTCAATAGTAATGTGTAATTTTACTGAATCCTGCTTCAAACCCCCTTTTCTACCCCGCCTATTGTTAAGCCGTTTCGTTTACTTCTGCTCTTGCGAGTTCAACACAGAAAACATGTCGGGAGGCTTGTATGGGCAAATGACAAATGTAATCCCGACACCAGACGAAATTTTATCCTCGACAGTGCCTTATGAAAGCGGTCTTTATTCTTTAGCCTTGTCAGCGTTCAGTATACCTGGTGAAATTCTAGACTTCATTCAACCATGTATTATTAAACGTGTTATTTAATATTTCGTGTTGAAAACAGAAGTATTGTATGAAGGATTTGTATTTAATGAATGATTAATATCACTACCCTAAAAAATTTTGCCCCTATTCAATAAATAGTTGTGTCCGAAGTAATTTTTCCCGCTGAAAACAAATCCTGGCACATAATTCTCTATTACGTCTCAGATGTTTGAGATAGTCTAACCTAAAAGTGCAAATAACACTGTTTTTTGACATACATATTTAAGTTATGTAGCACCGCGATCTTTTTTCGCCGAGATATCGCATTTTGAAATTTTCATGTTTGTGATTTTTGTTTTGTGAAAAAACAAAGGATTGTTTTTTTTTATTAAGAAACGTACAAAATATTTAAAATCAATAACAAATCAAAATTTGCTTATGTCAAAAGATCTGCTCGTTCAGAATCAAAGGTCAGATTTACAAAATTTTTTCGAAGAAAATTTAATATGGCCGACCTGAGTTGACTAAAGTTGCAATAGCGTCTATGGACCTTTTACGCTTTTTTTTTTAATGAAAGTGGCCATGAAAATTCGGAAAATAAGTAGGATTTTTGAGATACTCTAACCTAAAAGTGCAAAAAACTTGTTATTGATTTTTAAATATTTTTTACGTTTCTTAATAAAAAATAAAAACAATCTTTTAATATACACGTGTTCCTAATGGGTTTTCTGGTATAGGAAATATCACAAACATGAAAATTTCAAAATACGATATCTCGGCGAAAAAAAAAAATTTTTTGAGCAAATTCAACGGCATTTGAAAGAGTAAGACTTGTACTATAAGACCCCACACATGTTTTTTTGAGAAAAAAAATCGCGATGCTACATAACCTCAGATATGTCAAAAACAGTGTTTTTTCACTTTGTAAACAGTGTATTTAGATGTCCCGTTTTAACGGATTGATACAGACAGTTACATATTAAATTAAGTGTCAAGTGATAAGAGGTCCTTCTTCTCACTTTTTTAATGCATAGTGAATTTTCACAAATGTTTCAAAATTAATGGATATATGGAAAATATTTTATTCCTTATTTCTAAGAATGGTAGGACTGTTGAAAGGGAAATTAATACATTAATAGCATGAAAATATAATTTATCTATTGTGTAGAAGTTTCAAAATTTTATATTGGTTTAATAAGCCATAATATTCTGAAATGTCTAAATGTCTTGCCCTCTTAACTTATTTACTAGAAAATGTATGTGAGTAGCTAATAAACCAAGTTTACGCAAACAACAGGCCATGAAAAAGGTAGAAGTCACTCTTAAGGAAGTTTGGAGCAATATTTCGTTACGACTAATAAAATGAAAGCTTTTATGATTCTCTTCGGTTACGTATATTTGAAGGCAAATCATTTTTCATGGTTACTACTAGATCATATTGTCGGTTGCCATTAACCTGTTAACAGGTATTGTGTCGAATATTAGGGTGCTCCGTTTGAGGCGACTATTTTCTTTTTTTAACTCCATTGACGAAATATCATTCTAGACATAAAAAAAAATCCCACCAAAGATGAGCTCTTAATTTTAATTTTAAGTACTCGCTGAATGAATTTAAAAATTTCCCATTTAATTAACCCGTAAAAATATATTTTTCTTTTCGATTATCTATAGCACGCGATATTTCATGCTATTTAATTGACCATGGGCGGAAGTTGTAGAGAAAGTAAAAAAGTAGGTCCTACAGCTAGTTTACAATTTATTAACCATCTCGCCAATAAAAAATCGTATAATCGTTTTTTTTTCTCAAAAATCATGGTTTTTTGGGTGTTTCTCCTAAACTACTAACTTTACAGTAAAATTGCATAGGACCCTTTTTGTAGAGAATTAAATTTTCTACAAAAAAGTTTAATAACTGTTTGACGCACGACGAAGATCAACGACAATATTTATTACAGGTTGTCCAAAACCACCGCAAAAATTATTCAACATGTGCTAAGTCTAATTATAAGTCATTATAACTCTAAGTAAATTCATTATTTAAGTACGTAAAACATAAAATGTAAAAAGATATATTGTTAAATAAATTAGTTGATTTAAAAAAAATATTTAATTCAAATTTTTTATTAAATTGCTTGCTGCACAAACATAAAAACATTGATATCATTATTCTTTTTATTAAGATTAATTTCACATTGGTACCACAGTAATATTTTTTTTCAACTGTAATTTCATTATAAAGTACAAAAATCTTCATAAAATAGTGAATTTATAGTTTTCTTATGATTAATTGAATTTATCTCGGAAACTATTCCTCTACGGTTTTGGCATATAAGACTAAATATAAGAAAAAAAAGATCTATATATTAAAGACCTATATAAAAAAAGAAGATATATTTTTTGTAGGAAATTAACTTCTCTACAAAAAAGGTCCTATGCAATTTTACTGTAAAGTTAGTAGTTTAGGAGAAAAATCTAAAAAAACATGATTTTTGAGCAAAAAAACTACAATTTTTTATTGGCGATATAGTTCATAAATTGTAAACTAGCTGTAGGACCTTTTTAAAGAGGAAGGATTTCTCTACAACTTCCGCCCATGATCAATTAAATAGCATGAAATGTAGCTATGATAATTGAAAAAAAATAATTTTACTAATTAAGAAAGCTGCATGTAGGGGATTTCTTAGATCACTCATTGCGAATCTGGGATCAAATTATGAAAATTCAAAATGGCGGATCTAATATGGCGGACGAAAATTAAAAATGTGTGCGATTCTGAAAAGCTATATATAGGTATGCTTGTTATAGGGGACTAATAACAAATCTGAAAAAACCCTATATTTCACAAAGTATTAAATTTATTGATTGTATTAGTATTTGAAAATGTAATTTTCTTAAAATATCCCTTTTGTAACCTTATGAAAGTTCTATACAGCGGTTTACTATTTAAAAAAAGTGACACAGCAACGCAACAATAGAAGAAATAAAAGTTTAAATATCTTTGGAATACCTAATATGCAGAATAATTAGTTCAACTTTTATTTGAAATGATTTTATGGAAAACAGTTTAAAAAAAATAAGGCGTTTTCCAGATTTTTACCGGACCCTGTATAATAGTTTTGGATTATCGTAAACTTTCGTTTCGAGAGGATTGTCCACAACTTCATGAATAGATAGTATAGAGTCGTTTGATGAACATTCCTGAAATTTTATGATCTATTCATTTGTCCATAGTATTTACAAATCAACGTGGTGTTTGTGTTGAGCACAGTGGCAGAAAAGGATGGGGGTAGTCCAACACGTTAACCCCTAACTTCTTCTCCAGTTATTAAAAGGGTATTTTCTGATCAAAAATGGCATTTTGAATATTTCCAGACAAAGGTGCCCTTATGCCTATGGCGATGGTAGTGTGGTAAGTAAAGCACTTTAATCGGCTATATGTACAGTGATTTATTTACATATTTACAAGACATGAAAGACCGGCTTAGACCGGTTTGGAGCCGGTGAACGGTAAAGATCAACTCTAAAGAGAGACTGCCGGAGAGTGACTGTCCAAACGGAAAGTAAAGTCCCCTAAACCATTAATTATACACAGACCTATTTAGATAGATAGGTTCCCCGAAACCAGTCTCCAATAAACAGTTGTAAACTGAATTAGGGAAAAACCCAACCGCAGGTCAGTTTGGGAAAACCAAACCCGAAAGAGGTTGTACCAGTACTTCGTCACGTATTTACAGAAATACACAAATGGTACACGCCGAAACGTGAAAATTAGGGTTTTACAGCAATATACATAAATAGGTAGGTATCTACCTACCACGTACATGATTCAACTAAAATTAGACCCTACCTATTAAACAACAATAGACCCTACATGCCAAATCGATCATTTCAATCAATGTTCAAAAGATTTACTGCCACTGTGCAATATTTGGTGCACTACCTCATCATCATTTCTGATAATTTCTGATCACATCTAATAATTGTTTAATCAGAAAATACTAAATTAGTCATTGGTGTAGAAGTTAAGAGTTAACATGTCGAAACTACTGCCACATAAAATTTCAAAAAAAAAAGAACGTTTTCCACGAAACACCGAACTAGTACACTTGTCTCAACGCGCGTTTCGCCAACTAAGTTGGCATCTTCAGGAGAAGATTAAAACTAAATTCTAGCCTACATACTTGCACTATTTATAGTAAATTTGTTGTCACGGTTCACTGAACCGTAACTGTCTTTGTTTATCAGAGCAAACAGTGGACTGGTGGGTATCGGACCATTGTCCTTATTCATACTACTGTTACACTTAATGATTTCTAAACTTTCAAAAGCATCTAACTGTCTACTGTTTGTTACATTTCTTTAAATTATCATTATATCATTATTTAAAATTAACATTTCTAATTAATTTTAAATAATTTAAAATTAATTAGAAATGTAACAAACAGTAGACAGTTGGATGCTTTTGAAGGTTTAGAAATCATTAAGTGTAACAGTAGTATGAATAAGGACAATGTCCGATACCACCAGTCCACTGTTTGCTCTGATAAACAAAGGCAGTTACGGTTCAGTGAACCGTGACAACAAATTTGGTATAAATAGTGCAAGTGTGTAGGCTAGAATTTAGTTTTAATCTTCTCCTGAAGATGCCAACTTGGTTGGCGAAACGCCCGTCGAAAAAAGTGTAGTAGTTCGGTGTTTCGTGGAAAACGACCAGTTTTTTGTTTTTACGCCAAAGGTTCCAGTACCCACTCCAGGATAAAATTTCAGGCACAAATATATTTCTGTTTTCAGGATACGTGTTCTAAAAACATTTATTTTTTTACCAAACTTTAACACCCTTTCAGAGGTATGTGGTAGGTACATAAATGTTTTCCTTCAAATGGCCAATATTGCCTGTCGCCGAAGTTACGTATATTCCTCCTAAACACTCTCTATGTCGTTTAAACGGATAAAACGTTTGCATTTATCTTTCAGGACCTTAAAATGCAAAGCACACAGCAATCAGCGGAGTGTTTTCGAACGTGATCGGGCACAAAGAAGTGCAATCATGTAAATAAACACCCGGCTTAAAATATATAAAACTATCGCACCGTTCCTACCCCGAGGGCAGCTTAAAAGATGTTTACAATATGTCTGCAACAACATCTACGTTTTTCCTCGGGTCCCTCTCTCTATTTATACAGCCTAGTTGAAATAATAAAATTTCTCACGTTTATCCGGCCCTTCCGACCATGTGGCATCTGAAAAAACTTCCAACCACAACACATAAACCTGAAAAATGTATTATTATGGCTGCGGCTAATGGCGGGGCGATAAAAATTTGTTTGTTTTTCTCTCCTTACGTTGGCCCAGAAAAAATATATTTATATAAAAAATGTGTTTTTTTGGGCGGAAATGTTTTCGTTAAATAAAATTCTCTGGCAGAAATATTTTTTCAACAGATGTTTATGTGATTGTTTCTTAACTATCTGTGCATTTATAGATATTCTTATTAATTTTTATATTAATTCTTATATTAATTTTAAGTACTTTCCCAAAGCGTAAAAAGATTTTCCATTTAAAATACACGTAAATCGATTTTTTTTTTTCAAATTTCTATAACTCAGTTGCATTTTATGCTATTACATTGGTCTTGGTTTTTTTTTATTAGTCATTATAATTTACTCAGAATAAAACACTACAAAAGTGTCCATTGCAGCGAAAATGTAACTTGTACTGGTGAGTTGGTAGGGGTCGCTGAAATTGATTTCTACCCAAAATTCTCGTTTTTTTTGCTGTTATCTCCGAAATTATTAAGTTTACCAAAAAAATGTAAATGAAAAATTTCTTGGAAATTTAATTTACTACAAAAAAGGTCATATATACCAAATTGCTGAGATTAATATTTCTTGACATATTAGACTTTAACTTATGAGTAGTACAAAATTTTTATGGTTTATCGAAGCAAACTTTGCTTCGATGATTTTGTACTACTCATAAGTCAAAGTCTAATTTCTCAATAAATATTAATCTCATCAATTTGGTCTATAGGACCTTTTTTGTAGGAAATTGAATTTCCAACAAATTTTTCATTTACATTTTTTTGGTAAAATTAATAATTTCGGAGATAACAGCAAAAAAAAACGAGAATTTTGGGTAAAAAGCAACTTCAGCGACCCGTACCAACTCACCAGTACAAGTTACATTTTCGCTGCAATGGGCACTTTTGTAGAGTGTTTTATTCTGAGTAATCGAGACCAAGACCAATGTAATAGCATAAAATGCGACTGACAATGAGTTATAGACATTTGAAAAAAAAAATCGATTTACGTGTATTTTAAATGGAAAATCTTTTCACGCTTTGGGAAAGTACTTAAAATTAATATTAAGGGCTGTAACGTTCAGGGATTTTTTTTCGATATATTCAACAAAATTTCAAGTTGGGACTGAAAAACAAAAAAATAGTTGAAAAAAAAAATCACCTTAATAATACAGGCATAATTAAAATCTATAGATGCACCATTCCAACTTTTTTATGCAAAGTTGAAAGTTTAAGTTGACGGGACTAAATTCTCGACGATATTTTAGTATTATTATAGGATCAATTTAGTACTGAAAAAATTTCAGTTTCAATAAATCCATATCCTAAATGCTGGACGATGTGTCAGCGTTGTATCAAACAACATAATTTAGAAGGGTCTTTTTTCTTAATATATAATTATTTTAGCCGATACTTTGTAATAAATAGTTAGTGGTGTAGTAAATCTACCGAAATTGTGTTTTTTTTTTCGAAATGTTCATTTATCTGGAAGTTTTATGCATTTAGGAAGTGGGAAAAAAACAAATTGTTCTAATAGAGTATTCAGATTTTTTGAAAAATGTCAAATTGAACAGATACCGAAAGTCATATGATCCCAAAGTATCTACTGGGTTATGGGTTACCCCAAAGTCGGTAGCATAAAAGCAAATTTTAAAAGAAAGTTATTGATAACAATTATTTTTGGCAAATGGCAAACCTTATGAGAGACCGATGTCTATCTGTCATATGAAATGTCAGTCTACATAGAAGAAAAAATACCAAATTTTCAAATTGTTAAATACATACGTTAAATAATTAATTGTTAGATATATTGTCAATCGAAACAAAACGAAAGCTATTGTCCGTATGAAAAAGCAGCATTCCATATGAACTGTTATAGGATGCAAGACTAATGAGAACTTGAGGGTGAGGCTTAGGGTGTGTATTAGAAGAGACGACAAAGTGTGTTAACAAATGCATACTGAGTCAACCTTCTACCTATTATATCCAGAATCTTATATTGTCCGACTCCGTATAATGCGATTCTGAATTCCAAATTAATTATTTCAAATGCCATCTTACTAAGCTTTTAAATCTTTCACAGAACCAGCTTTAAAAACTCTTGGGGCACGATAATAATAATTTACATTGCGTTTAACCATCTATAACAATCAACAGCTGTTAATTTAATTGACGCCGATATTCAATAGCATTCAATATTCAGGTGAATAAATCGACGCTAACTTTACCAACAATACGGAAGAGATATTTTACCGATTAGTATTCACTCTCGGTCGTTTTACTCTCTTTAAATGCCATTGCTGACCATGCCAGATAAAAGATAGCAAAGGTAAACGTACAAGTAATTGAGGCAAATGGACTGTAAAAGCAAGGTGAACATTTTCTTTTTATAAAGTGTTATTTTTTCATAAAATCGATCCGATCTTATTACTATTAATAAATATTTAGTAAGTGTGTTGTTCATTCCCAATAATACAAATTTGATGATATCAGTAGACAACTGAACAACACAGAAACAAAGTAATGTTTATTTTTTGTATCCCACTGATATTTGGAAAAATAATGACCATGTGTCAATTACCATAAACATGATTTATGAACGTATCAGGTTTAAGACAAAAAAATCTTTACTTAATATTGAAGTTAGAATACGAGGTGTGTAAATGAAGTAATGAGACTGATTTTTCAAATCTTTTTTTTTCGAATAGAATTACAATTCAATATTGTATCCTTCAAAATAACTTCCTGGGGAAGCCACACAGCGCTGGAGATGGTTCTTCCATTCCTCATAGCAGTGGTTTAACTCATATACTGGAATAGCCTTCAGCTGGTCGGTTACAGCCGTTTTAATGTTTTATTTGGTCTCAAAATGACGCGTCCCTTGAGGTGATTTTTCTCGGGAAGAGAAAAAAGTCACAAGGACTCAAGTCAAGCAAATAAGGAGGCCGAGGAGTCGCAGGAATGTTTTTATTGGCTAAAAACTCGTTTACTTAAATGGCTATGCAACAAGGCGCATTGTCGTGATGCGACATCCAGTTGTTCTTGTTTGGTCTCACACGCACGACCCTTTTTCGAAGGTTTTCAAGAACCTCTCTGTAAAAGTGTTGATTTACTGTTTGGCCTGGAGGCACAAACTCTTTGCGTTTCCCTGGCTCAAAAAGCTTGGAGAGCTTGAAGTGTGCCATTGTATGCTTTGGCGCTTGGTTTTCGGGTCATACTCAAACACCCAAGTCTCATCACCAGTAATGACACGTTCCATAAAATGGGGATCACTTTCAGTCGATTCCAAAAAGTTCATCGCTAATTTGTTGGTCAAAATCTGATGAACTGTGGTGTGATTCAAATTTAACTCTTCCCCGATCATTATTGTCGTCAACCGACGATCTGAACGCACAAGATCCCGTATTCTATCGACATTTTTATCGGTTCCTGAAGATGAAGGCCTTCCGCTGCGTGGTTCATCTTCTTTCGACTCTCTTATGAGAATGCCTTAAATCACCGAAAAACCTAAGTTCTTGAAAAAACACTGTCTCCGTAGGCGTGTTGAAGTTTTGCAAAAGTATCCGTTTCGCTGTGTCCTGTCTGAAATCTGAAGCAAAACCTGATAGTACATCGTTGCTAAAAATTAATGTCACTCATTAAAACGCACTAAAAAAAAAAGGTTTACAAAAACAGTCACAGAGAACAAACAAATGACTTTAACAAGTTCACACTTGTACTGAAGGTGCATTACATGTTAACCGACAGCCCTTACAAGTCCCATCTCCGCAGTGTTGCTCATCGGGCGCTAAGTTGCCATTCTCATTACTTAATTTACACACCTCGTATATACATTGCCAAGTTACAAATATATTTACATATATCCAAATAAAAAAGTAATAAAAGCAATATCCTACATCAGAGTACATATGCCATTTGTGTTTTTCTTCAGTAACTTTTTTTTATTCAGAAACATCTATTGATTTTATCCATTGTTTGACCATTATCTTTTTTTGTAAAATAGAACAGAATATTCTGTCAAATGAGTTAGAATGATTTACATAAGAGTTGAGTATTGTCTTGAGAGTGTAATAAGTAATAAGTCTGGAAAGTGTGCCACAATACAGGGTCGGCAGTATACGAGTCTATAAGAACGTATTTTTTTAAGCGCCTTGTAAATTATATACGCGTGTATTTCTTGGTGCATACGTACACCACTGACCATGCTTAGTAACGCGCACTGGGACTCCATATGCCATTCCCGTGCGGGTGGTCGGAATGCTTGAATGCAGTTCAATCCTGCTTTGTTGCACACGGACCCTAGTAATAAGTGATATTTATATTGTAAACTCTCATTGTTATGTTGATTAGTTGTCTTCAGAGTTAAATTCAATATCGGTTTGCAATTTCAGATTAAATCAAATTCATTTTTAATTCAAAGAACATTCTAAAGAATATGAGCCTTGATTATGAATACGAGTAGATATGGTTTAAAATATAAGATATGGTTTAAAAAGAAAATTTGAATAGACTATACTGATAAAAAAAAAATAAAGCAATAGATTTTCCACCCCGAATATAGATTTTGTTCTACGTAATAAAAAAGCAATCTAAATTCAGAATTTCATTGCATAATTGACGTTAGTGAAAATAACGAGACTACTAACTAGCCAAAAATAAATTACAGATTTTCCGCATTTAATTAGACTGAATCTGAAAACATTAGGTTATATTCTTAAAAGTGATAATTCGATATACTTGTCACCTTTATGACCTTTATGACATACATATATGGTCTGTATGAACTTCATGACCTATATGACCTTTGTACTCGTTTATGACCTTTATGGTGTATTGGACCCTCCTAAATGACGTATATGAGCATTATTACCATTAGGTCTATATGACCTTTATGACATATCGCCTTTAAGATCTACATGACTTTTGTGACTTAACCTCTGTAGGTCTGTTAACTGTTAACCCTTTTTATGCACACGATAACTCTTGAACGCTATAAACTTGAGATTTGGAGCACTTACATATATACCTACCATAATGAGATCTGGAGCTGATTCGATTTTCAGATTAATAATTAAGACCGACAAGAAGAAAAATACACGTTTTATTTATTTATAGGGAAGATTTGGTCCAAATAATATCACAATTTTAAGAATATAACCTAAAGTTTACATATTTTCATAAGTCCAATGAAATATGGAAAAATTATGGAAGTAATCATTCCTTAGGCTGCGGTTTTAAATGAAGTATCTAATGTATCGATACCATCAAGGTAACCTCTAGTACATTTTAATGGGACCAGACATATTATTTCGGAGGTCGACAAAATCGCCAACTGCCAAATGACCTTCCCAAAGCACTGTATCGGTGAAACCGTTAAGCTCAGAGAAAACGAAAAAAAGTTCCTCGTTTTTTGTTACTCGCACGTCAAAAGTCACAGATCTGGATTTCGATCTTGTTAGATCTCGTCAGTGTGACATACTTAACGCCGAGTAACGAATATGCTCGAGTGACTCGATCTGTGACTTTTGACGTACGAGTAACAAACAACAAGGAACCTTTCTTGCTTCAAATAAAGTGGTCCTTGGTGAAATTGTCTGAAATTTGAATATGTTGTTCTCTAGAAGCTCCCGATCAAAAGTCTTCATGGGCACGAAGTCGGGAAATGGACAGTTTTTTAGATGATAAAGGTAGGAAGCTTAGGTGCCAATGATTATCTGAAATCATTTCGAAGGGACCGAAGGTGTTTGTATTGTTCCTCGAGTTATTTTTGAGGGGTATCCATGGGATTTGGGGTCGGTCATTCCAAATACGAGGGCAAAGGTGTCCATTGACAGTTGGCAGCTGTCAAAAACTGTCATTTTGCCCGCTTTCCCAAGAAATGACCACGACTATCGGTAGCGAAGAATTTTCTCATCGCTGATTCAGAAACAGATATCTAACGTGGTCATTGGCAGTTGGCACCCGCAAAAACACTGACAGCTTTTCCTCTCTCTATTAATTATTATCTCATTAACAAAAGGTTTTCGAAGGTGCAGATCTCAATCCATTAGACAGAATTGGCGATGACAGCGGCCGGTTACCAAAAACTCATCTCTTCTTCAATATATATACCAAAATCAATAATAATAACTAGGGCTATTTACTCCCTTACCTACCTTACCTACCCCTACTATCTAAAATAGTGTCCAATTTCCGACTTCGTGTCCATAAGGACTTTTGATCGGGAGCTTCTGGAAAACAACATTTCAAAATTTCAGACAATTTCACCAAGGGCCACTTCCCATAAGGAATATGCGAGGTCCTTTAAATAAGATTTATTTTATGAGGAATATTTTCCGATACCTCTCCGCTCTCGAAATACACACTGTATATTAGAAGACGAAGTGCACTTCCGCGATACGCGTCGATTTAAAATTAAATCAGTCAATTATGAATCCAAACAGGATGTGCAGAGTTAAAGCGTGTGAGAACCATTAGTGCGTCTCGTATGCATGAACCCGATTTGTAAAAAATTGCGCTGGCAAATGTCCTGTTCCGCAAAGCAATGCCTCATGCGCCTTGGGAAATAAAACGACACCTGTTAGTTCTCTGTGGTGGACATCGTTAAATGCCTCCTAGCGCCAGGCTTATAGCGAAGTTTTTAATGGGACTGCTCCGTTTATAGTAAAACTGGAAGCCATGGGAACTGCCCGCGTCCTCGCCTTACTCTGTACGACTGCGCTGGCCGGTAACTACCTATTTACTAGTTCGTAGGCTTCGAATGTAATAAAAGTATGGTCTAGACTCTAGACTCTAGAACCAGGAATCCAAAAAATTCGTAGGATGGGAAAAATAAAATAATATAAATAAACTGCTCATAAATAGATTCAACTCATGTAATTTTTAGGACCAGTTTTGAATCGCCATAATTCAATGTATAATTCGCTAATTTTGATGTGTTGACGCTAAGTTATAGTCCGAGAGCTCGTGATTAAAAAGTGTTTATTAAAGGTCCATATAATGTTATATAGAGACATCCAAAAAAAACGTCATCAAAGTGGCCAAGAAAAAAAGACGTATTTCTATTCTTATTCGAATTTATAACCTTATTTACTTGTCAAAAGTGTCATATCATATGACAGCTATTGTTCATTTTACAAATTGTGACAGTCACTTGTCAAAAGTTTGACATAACCGAAAAGCTTAGACATGACCGCTATTTCTATCTCTCTCGTTCATAGCCAGAGTTGGTGACGTTTTTTTTGAATGTCTATATTAAGGGTGTAGATGAATCAGCAACTACTCGCAAGATTACGTTTTGGGATTTTTATCATATCTCCAGATGTATTTGTCAAAATTCTGATATACTTTTTTTTTAATGGAGATTTTAAATTGTTTCCACTTTCCACTTCACTTTCCTCACTTTCAAGGAAAGTGAAGGATATTCGGACAGTATCGAATGAATAAGTTTTTACTAAAATTGATGTATGTCTTAACAATCATATGATTCACATCGTTTTATTCATTTTTATTCATATTTTTTATTAATCGATCCGCACTTTAATTTTTTTTAAATATTTATGTTTATTAGTTTATGCCAACTGGTTTGACTGAATTTGCCACCTGAGATTGTTTCTTTTTTTGTTGAGACTCATCATTGATAACCAGGTTGGACCTCTCAACATTTTTTTAACAAATTGATGCCTGCTACTCATCTGAAGGAGATTAAAATCCAATCATTTTATAATATATTTGCTTCTTATTGCTGGTCATAAACATTGGAAAATATGGTGTTCAAAATATTGGAATGAACGGTTGAAACAGAATGAGAGAATGGAATATCCTTAAAAGGCTGTACTAATTTCAGGAACAAAGTACTCTTATATGGGATACGAATCTGATTTGTGACTCCAGATATTCGAAGGTTCGAAGGCAAAAACTCTTATATAGCATAGTTTGGGAGCCTTTCTTGGTCATACAAATGTGGGCTTTGTAGAAAACAAAATAATATATTTACAAGTATTGATACAAGTTTTCACGAAGTAAACTGTACTTTAAATAATTGTGGTTAATTAGAAACTAATAGAAAAATTAAAATAACAGGTGGGACACCATATAAATACTAAAACACTATATAAAATAGATTCTCTGATAAGATTTGGAAGATGAATTATCAAAATTTATTCTGCATAAGAACGGCTGTTCTTTTTTTTGTTTAGACTACATTTTTAACTTTTTATGAACAAAGATTCAACAAGACATGTCACGTAAAATTTTTCGTTACGTGATGGTGTAAGACTCTCCATAATTCGATGATGTGGTGTTCCGCTGTTTATGTGACAGCACGATATAATTTCGTTGCTGTTGTTGCATGTCTGAACACACTTTTTTGCCTTTGTACTCAGGAAATACTTACTGGAAAGTACGTAATCTAATCATACATATGATTCAACAAAGGCGTTTCAACTATTCCTAGAATAAAAACGTAAACCTAACAACAAAAATATGCACAATTGCCTACATTTTAATAGACACGGTATAGATATCCTGTATTTGTGACGATTATACACATCTCCTTTCATAGCGACGTTTTGTTTCCATTTTAAATCCAATCGCTTGTACAATGCAATTGAAGCCAGGTGTTACCCGCGTCTTTGTTTTTGTCTGTAAGTCGACTCGACTGTGGGAAACCCATGCGTGCATATTGTATTTAAATGCCTACCAATTAGCACACAAAAACGATACAACTGATTGCTTTTTATGTAGTAAATTCCATTTTAAGTTGTACAGCATATTTGGTTAGATATTTCCAAGCCAAGGTAAAAGAGATATATGCACCTGTTTATGCTGTAGTCCAGTTCAGCGTTAAAGGTTCTATAACATTCGTTTTTTGTTTATCAGTAGGTTTGGCTACTGATTCGATATCATGAAGGCACACCTTAATGTTTCGGAGTTATATAAGTGGATTAGTTATTCCAATGGTCCAAATATGTAATTATTGTGTCCAGTTACGATGTCCAAAGATCTACGTGAGATAAAAGTCATTTGATTAGATAATGATTCAATGAATGTAAAGCTAAAATTTTACCCAACATTATTATGATAATGTTATAATGATTTTTTTGACCCAAAACATGGAACCTTGATAACTCACAATAGCAAATTAAACTTTTTTTAATTAAACCAAAAATTTTTTTGGTATTGTTGAGATAAAGTGGTTAAAAATATTCCTCCTTAACGGCTCATATGTGGTTCATTGTAGCTCATGTCATTCTTGTAGGCTATCTCGCTCGGTAGATCCAGTTTCTTGATTAAGACGATCACTGTACTTGGTATACTATTTCTAATGTGAATGTGAAGACATAAAAAGCAAGGTTAAATTAAAACAACTGTATGTATGTTATAAATTAAGTAAATTATGAAGGGCCGGCAACGCTTAACTCCGGCCAACGATCCATTAGGCTATTGCGCTTTGCATCGAATACGTTCGTTAAATACTTATTCGGTCCACTGTGTCATAAAATGTTTTACGACGTCGTTAAAATGATTTACGACATTAGGAATTCTTACTTGTTTCCGCCAATGACGTGTATTTCAGCTAGGTTTATTAAAACAGACAATTTTTTGAGATTGTCTGACTAAATGAGCATTATTTACAGCAAATTATATTACAAATATTGAGAGTTTTGTATGCAGGCTAATTTTAATCTCCTATATTGATTTGAATGAAAAATATTATTTCACAATTTTCGAATTTATAAATGATATATGCACGCCATTGGGCGGCGTTAGCCATCAAAGGAATTAAAAATAATATATCTTCGCATTGAGTTTAGAAGGACTATAACTGCAGCCAGGCAGATGCAATTTTTGTCCTTCAAATATAGACGCCATTCAGTATTCCTTATGCCCAGCCTATGCAGGTAACATTTGAGTCTACAATACCTAGTAAATAGGCGTAGTGGAATCTTCATTAGTCTAATCTAGAAGTACTACCTACTTAACTCTAACAGTATTTTCCTTCTTGTTTTCATATGGGTATGAGATAAACGCCTTTGAAGCAGATATCAATGATCGAGAGTTTAATATTGTTCTGGTATCATATAAATCACAGGTTTTGATATCATATAAATTTTGATATCGATTTCTCTCTGCCCAAAAAGTCAGAGTTTCACTGCCCGTATCAAGTGGCCAGGCACCCAAACTAGTGTTAATTTATTGTTTCTGATACTTTTAGCAGTTACATACTGTTATTAATTAACAATGGCAAGAACCAAGGGCTTACTACTTAGAATGTTTTGTAATATTTTATTATTTTAAGACTATTTAAATGTTTTATTTTTACTTCTCAGACATATACCTATATATGGATTTATCTAGGAATTAAAGAAAGATTAATTAAACATAGGAGGTAGCTGACTACACCCAATGTGGCCACGTTGGTTATATTTTTCTATTAATTATATCAAATTTTGTCGGTTATAATATACAAATAACTTAAATTATCCCCATTTCTGCAAAGTAGTTAACTTAAAATAGCACGTACAGTACAACCTCGATAATGCGAACTAAGTTAATACTACTATAAGTTAATACAACTAAGATAATGCGAAAAAGAGTTATTTGTTATACTAAACAGATCTACATACATATTTATATTTAAATTTTATTTTTTAAATAAAACAATAACCCAATAAAACTATTATCTTAAAATCTATAAATACATTTTTTTAGGATTACTTGAATAGGATTCATCAAATAAGTATGAAGCATCTGAACATTCTGAGATAATATATAAAAGTCGCATAATGCAATTAAAATAAACTCGTCCCATATTCGAATGGTTCAGTTGAAAAGTTGCTATCCCACAAATTTGAATGTTTAATTTTATGTTTTGTACTATATTTTAATTAGTGTAAAGCAGTCAGTAATGCTTATTATTGACTTATCATCAATACTGCTTATTATGTACCTACATATTATTGTCCTACTTAAAATCCCTAACAGAGCCTTAAAACTGTACGATGTTCGGGTTATCAAGATTTATTCGTATTATGTACTTCGAGTGCTTACCATTCGAGGGATTATCGAGGTTGTACTAAAGTTCATACCGAATCCGACAAAATATATTCCTATTTTAAATCAATAACAGAAATATAGAGACATCCAAAAAAAACGTCATCAACTCTGGCTATGAACGAGAGAGATGGAAATAGCGGTCATGTCTAAGCTTTTCGGTTATGTCAAACTTTTGACAAGTGACTGTCACAATTTGTAAAATAAACAATGGTTGTCATATGATGTGACAGTCTTGACAAGTAAATAAGATTATAAATTCGATCAAGAATAGAAATACGTCTTTTTTTTCTCGGCCAACTTTGATGACGTTTTTTTTTTGGATGTCTCCATATTAATCAATTATACGCAAGGATGATACTTTTAACTAGAACAGTAGGTTTTAAAAACTTGGTAGGTTATAATTGTTGACAGTTGTCAAAATGGAACAGTGATCCAGGCGATCCGGCGATCAAAATTCGCAGTTCAATGGCGTTTTCGACGACAGTGTAATCTGTATGTAGCCATGCAAATGTAAGTAGTTAATATAATGTCTTCAAAGTAAAACTATTTCAAACTGGGTAGATAAAATGGAGAACACTGTTGTCAGTTTCAGACAAGTCGAAGACCAAGGTCTACCCGGAGCGCACTTAATGAAGAAAGAATAACAAATGCAATTATTGCTAGTCCGAAAAAATATTGTATTAAACAGTATATTGTTCTAAATTTGATTAGATTCTGATTTGATTTAGCGAAGCATGTGAAGATTACAAAAAAAATTTCACCCGTACATTATTGCCAGAGTTCAGGAAGTAGTGATCAAGATAAGATTATCAGACTTTAATTTTGTCGTCTTATTCATACCATTTAATATCGAGGTATCTAAAATAAGTATTATCAATCTTTTCATGAGTGTTGAATCTCATTCTTATCTTAACGGTGATGTCAATAAGCAAAATTGTCGTTATTGAACTCACGAGAATCCCCGCGAATTTCAGTAATTGTCACACAGTAACGATTACTTCAGTCACAGTTCTTTCAGCGCCAAATTATTTTCTCTGCAGTTATTTAAAACATAGTGTTTGTGAATAAACAGAAATCAACAAAATAGTTTAATTTGGAGCTGACAATGAATATTACAAATGATATCAGTGCTATCGGTCTTCAAAATGTTGCGCAAAAATTATAGAAGTAATTAGAAGAATGCATTGAAGAGAATGACAGTTATTTGCGACATTGCGTCGCCAATATTCAAAGCATAATAAACTAAACCGTCATGCTACTTTAAGAATGTACATACTACATATGTAGGTACTTTTGTTTTGTTGTTCAATTTAATAAATGTCTATAAGTAGTGATGGGTCGTGATTTTGGTAACGTGATTTCGGTACGTTATTTTTTAATCACGTTCCGGTACGTCCCGAGTCAGCCGGAACAACGTTACCCGTGAAATACGGCTAAAGGACGAACACAAGAAAGTGAACAGTGAACTGAAAAATATTGAGAACGCGAGAAGTACCGAAGCACGGGACGTACCGGGACGGTTTTCGAAACTGTGATGACGGGATAGGACGGCAGGTGGGTGAGGGATGTAGGAAAACGTAGTTTCAGTAATGTGGCCTCAAAAACTGTAATTTTTTCCGCCGGTTTGGTACGACACTTTGCGAACAGAGGCGGTAGAAATGAAAAAAGAGAGTTCGGTAACAATATTTTTTTTAGGATTTCATGTATTGAAACAATTTTTCAAATCTTTAATAAAAAAAGTAAGCTAGAGAGGTTTCCTTTAATACAATTTAGATCTACCTTGACACGAATGATTTAACGAATTAATTAAAATACTGTATAGTTTATCTCCACAGTATCAGGCGTATTATTCTATAATTTTTATATATGTACATGTGTATGAGCCATGTATGTGACTTGTCTGCTGCATTGGCAGGAAATTACCAACACTTCACATAACATAGAAGCGATTTTGCCAAAACAGTGCCAAACGAGCGGTCATGCGCCGTGTTTACGGTCATGAGAGCTATTCGCAACCGTTCCGGAATCACGTGATTTCGGTACGTGATTTATGCGGAACGGAAACGTTCGGTACGTTCCGAAGAAGGAACCGTTTTTTCCATCACTATCTATAAGCAATTTAAAGTTGGTTGTTAATTTTGCTGAACTGTAGATGGGTCATTCCATATCAAATCGACCACTTTAAAACCCGACCCCTTTCGATTTGGCTAAAAGTTTTTTATCTGTTTCTACCCTATCAAAGACGGTTCTCAGAATTTTTTTCAATTTTTTTTACCCAACCCAAAAAAGATAAATTTTTCAAAAAAAACGGCTCTTTTTTTTCAAATAACCATAACTTTTCAATAATTGACCTATCGGGACGTTTTTTTTTCAAATTTTTTGTTTTTAAATGTACTTTTCAAAAAAAAATACAAAAAAAAATCCATGAATTGGATTTTTTTTTTGTATTTTCTCAAAATCCCAGGGGTCCAACTTCTTTTTCTATATCTTTTAATTGAAAAAAAGTTTTGGTGTTTTTTTTAAATTTTCAACTCCTTTAGGTACTGTCAAAACTTTATTGTTATAATAAAATAATTGTAATTAAATAATTTCATGGTATTTTATACTTAATTTCTAATTTAGTTTAAGGATTTCTGATAAGGATTTTTGATCAATGCGATAAACAATTAATTTTTCTGTAATATCTACTAATTTCAAAAGTAATTTCTTTTATTTTCGTCGGCGTTTAAATATTTTACATATTCTGTATTCTGAAGAATTAGAGAAATTTCGAACATAGAGACACTCATTTGTATCTGGAATGACATAGTGCAGTTGCTGAGTTCCCATGATTGGTTTCGTTCTTGAAAATCTTTCACTCAAGTTGTTGACAGCTTGATTATAATCATTTTCTGATGAAAACTTCGCCTCTATATTCGGAAGGTTTTCCGGTGCAGAAGCCCAAGCATATAATTCGTAAGAGGTGGTTATTTGCTTGTCGACCGCTAATTGGAGGCTTGCTCGCGCTGCGTGTCGTTTGATCGTACCACAGATACCGTCACATGGCCCTTTTCCATTTGCAGTCGTAAAGAAATGCCATTGGGCACGTATGCCAAAGTCAGTTGCATGGTAGTACAAATTAAAAAAAAATTTAAAATGAATTGTTGAGGCGCTCCGTCGGAAAAATAATAAATATTGCTAACAGTATCAGAAAGACCTTTTATGAAATCAGGTATTCATAATATCAGAAATCCTTAAACTAAATTAGAAATTAAATATGAAATACCTTGAAATTATTTAATTAGAATTATTTTATTATAAAAAATAAAGTTTTGACAGTAAAGTTGAAACTTAAAAAAAAAAATACCAAAAAAAAGTCGGCCCACTCTGGGATTGGCGTGATTATTTTCAGAATAAATCAGTTTTTTTTTTTGGGAAAAAAGAAAGCAAAAAACGTCGGACTGAAAAAAAATAACGGTTTTTCCAAAAAAACTGAAAAATTTCATATAATTTAATTTCTGAAATTTGTTTTGTATTTTTTTCTGAAAAATACATTTAGACAAAAATTCTGAAAAAAAACATTCCGATAGGTCAATTATTGGAAAAGTTATGGTTATTTGAAAAAAAGGACCGCTTTTTTTGAAAAATTCATCTTTTTTTTGGGTTGGGTAAATAAATTTGAAAAAAATTCTTAGAACCGTTTTTGAGTGTAGAAACAGAAAAAAAACAGGGGAATTACCCATATAGTGATTGACCGAAACAATTCATTAAAAATATTAGTAATTATAAAAATTACTGATCTTTGAAAATTTGGAATACGGTTGTGGTGCAAATGAACAAAATTTAAAAGAACTCAAAAGAACTAACCGCAAAATATGAAAAATAGAAGACCCTGATAATAACGTCTACAATCTAAATTATATTTAAAATAAGACAAAATAAGACACTATTTTATTTAAAATAAGGCAGTTGATGACTTTCAACGTAACCGGAAGTGTAACCATCTTAAAAATATTTTCACTAAGTTCGTCATTGCCCTATTAGCAAAAATACAAATTTTCAAAATTGATGATTAATGAACTGTTTCGATCAATCGCCCTGTATAATATGAAACTCTTCGAATGTACTACTTTCAATTGTTCTACAAGAGTTATATTCAAGCCACCAGGTTGACATCCTTGCTGCTGCCTTCATTCGAGGTGGTCAGTGTGAGTTTCTATACACGGGAAAATGCTGTTGCGTCGAGCAACCTGTAAGCCTGTTCTACGAGTCTGAACCTCGTCGAGACTTTTAGGGTAATATCGAGAAAAATATTACGTCTATAAATACACGCAGTTGTCGCATTAAACCAGATAAACTGTTTATAATAATAGCCTTATCACACTTCGATAAATACTTATTTTAACAGCATTTAATAATATTGAGATCGAGAGTAAATTGTTTCCTGTTTTTTTTTTTTTGTTTTTGTTATTAGTTATGTTTATTATTTAGTTCAGGGGATAGTGGCCTAAAGCGGGTATGTTAACGATAAAAGCCTAAAAATCTTAGTTTTCGTTTGATTACAATTATAATTTTGATTTTATTTAATAGTAGGGATATCAAACTTCAAAATAATAAATCATAATTGAGTAATTTTGTACCAAGTGATTATTTATTACCCAAAATTCAAAACTCCTAAAAAAACCCGCTTTGCCCTAATAGGGGGCCTAAAGCTGGTAAGCCGCTCATGCAAAGCGGGTAAGCACTATAAACTTGACAAATATTAACACATTAATTTTTCTTAACATTAATGATGAGACTTTGATTATATATTATCGTAATTATTGTAAAAAATAACTTTTTTAAAGATCAATTGTAGACTAATTTTAATCAGTCTTTGGCAATAAAAATCTTAATGATATGAATCCAGCAACACCTACAATTCGAGTTATATAAATATTAAACTGAGAAATTTCAATTAGGTATTTTTGTTAGTAAAATAAGAGATTATAAATAGAAAAAAAGCAATCGCCTCATTCAAGACATAAGTCGCAAAAACAAGAACCTGTTCCTGAGTAACTTGTACAAGCTTCATGGACAGTGCGATCAGAATCATTAGAAAGACGACTAACATCAGCAGATTGGGCCTGTGATGTATCATCGTTGGTATTTTCAACAACTTAGGCCCTGTCTGTCAGACTAGATGGTGAAAAATATGCATCATTAAAGGCATGTCGATTTGTGGGCCATATTCCAGTAGATTTGAATCCTTGGATAGCATTTTGTGCACTGGCTGCTTTTAAATATGCTTTTCCAACGAGTTTAGCCACTTCATATTGAGAAATTACTCTACCTACGTGGCTCCGTTTCCGTACGGCAAAGCGGGTAGATACCCGCTTTGCCCGAAAGCACATTTTTTACTTGAGGAATTATAACCTCAAATACAAAGAAAAAAAAGCCGGCACGTCTATCATATTTTAGAGGTCAATAGTATCAGAATAATATAATATCATTAACAATAAAATAAATGTACTAGTTATTGACTGGTCAAAAGTTATATACCTTCAGTTTTTTTAATAAATTCACCAATTTTTTTATATTGCACCGTTACGCCATGTCACACCGCCGATACTCGATTCGCACTAATTGAAACTCGGGAGTGTTCAGGTAATCACGGCATACGTACACATTGACACTCGCGAGGGATGCAGCAGCTTACGAACTATCCCCTACATGAAAATTCCTTAAGCCCCTTTTACACGGTCCTTTCCTAATGTCCTAATTAGGAAGCCACGCCCACCGGATCCTCACTTCCTATTTAGGATGTGACTCTACAGACGTTCCAACATTTTCCGGCGTCTGTATGTTTGTCCCCTGTCCTTTCCGCTTAGTTCCTCCTTACTGCGTTTTCCTACGTTGAATGTCGGAATTGTCGCTGTCCTACAAGAAGCAATAGTCTTTATAAAATTTAATACCTAAATTCAGTAGTTACTGGTTTTTCGTCTTTATTAAACAAAATAGATTTTTCATTGGAGAACGCAGAAAATCAGTAACAAGCAATGAAAACAAAAGACATATATAGGGCAAATACCTGTATGCTAGTAAACAGTAGAGGGCAAACGCCAAGTACACACGCAACATACGTAGGGAAAAGGAAGCGAGGAAAGGAATCGCATTCAGTATGGAATGAAGCGCCGACTTGGGGCGCAAGGGAGCTGGAAAGGTTTGGACCTTCCTTTCCCCCGATTTAGAAGGAAGGTTAACTAGGCCAAGTAGACTTTTGCTTCCTTACCACCTACACTGTCTGTGTATCTGTAGTTTCGTCAATACACGACCATAGCCGCGCATTTTTAAATACACATTTTATTTTATTTATAACATCTTCCCGTGCAGTTGATATATATTTACGTAATATTCTACCCCCTTGGTAAGGGCATCTGGGGACAGTATTTATTCCATAAATCCTGAAAAGGCTTTTTTCCAGCATTTGCAACGAAACATTACACATAATCAACATTAGCAATAAGTCGAACATAAACTGTGTTTTTCGAGCCAGGCCAGTCTTTTTCCGTATATGTTGCGCACTATTAACGTGCTTTTTGCAGTCATATTTATCCCAACACATTAGGTATCTTTCGCACACCTTACACTTTATCACAGCACCATTATAGTATAAATCCGGAAAATCCCTGATATATTTATTTACTTTGTCGGCGTGAGGTCGTTTTTTATTCTTCGTCACGTCGGACATAACACTTAATGTTAAACGTACTATTCTTTCAGTATCGTGTCAAAACAACGCGCTCTAATCCACGGCTCTGGGTGAACTAAATTGCAAGTAGGCGATGTGCGATCTGCTGTACACGTTCGAAACGCATCGATAACCACTGCGACGGCCGGTTCACTTACAAATTACAAAAAAAACTAATTGCTATTAATCATATGACATAAATGAAATATATGTATATAGAATAAACAAAAACATAGTTTACCTGTTCCTATATTGTATGTATGTAACTCTAACAAACAGTAAGCGCTTTAACCCTAATCGTTTTTATAAGCAGTCACATCTTGTGATCTTGTTATGTCGAATAATAATTTTTTTTGTTTGCTAAATAAATGGAAGTATTCGTTTGCAAGTCATGTCTAAAATTATAACTTGTCATAAAACCCAGCTGTCTGAAGATAATTTAATCAGTTTCTTTCGTCGTTCAGCAATCATTTATTTGCAACGATTTCATTATTATGCGTTAAATTTAGAAATAAAATAATCAGATTTTTTTACGTAAAGAAATAATTCTCTATTGTATACAGGGTGTCTCAGCTTTTAGTTTACAGACTTTATTTGCTCACCCAGGATAGTTAGCCAAAAAATGGATATACAAAAGTTACTTGAATTCATGAGGCCTATAAAATGACATATTCCGTTTGAGATGTGCTAGTGAGCTTGAGGTTATGTCAGTGTCAATATAAGTTTTTTAAATACAACACCCTGTATTTTAAATACAACACCCTATACCTATCTTCAACCATTTTCGAGATTTTCAAAGTCAAACAGCTATTATTTTACAATACAAAGAATTTTCAGTTTGCCTTGTTTGCCAGCTCAATTTGAAAATTTATTGAACTAATTGCTTATAATTACTGAAATATCCCATTGATCTGATTAAAATTACTTTTAACAATACCTCTCAATTGTTTCAAAACTGATAAGGCAAACTGAAAATTCTTTGTATTGTGAAATAATAGCTGTTTGACTTTGAAAATCTCGAAAACGGTTGAAGATATGTATAGGGTATGTTACATGAAATATGTGTAGAATTAATTGTTCGGTAAATACAAAAATGTCGAAAAATACAGGGTGTTGTATTTAAAAAACTTATATTGACACTGACATGACCCCCAAGGTCACTAGCACATGTCAAATGGAATATGTCATTTTATAGGCCTCATGAATTCAAGTAACTTTTGTATATAATTTTTTTTGCTAACTATTCTGGGTGAGCAGATAAAGTCTGTAAACTAAAAGCTGATACACCCAGTATAGTGGCCCATAAAAATAGGTGTCTAAAAAAGATTAAAAAAAATTTTTATGTAAATTATTTCTCTCTCTCTTTCAACAGTTACTCACACTCATATTATGAACTTTTATGGCTGTGGTGATGAAGCTTTATGCTTCCTCAATCTGAATCTACTAACAAAAAAATCCTTGCACACTTGTCGGTATATTATTTTTTTGTGTTAGTGACCGCATAGGTCAGAAGAGAGTAAGCAGACAAACTAACGACAACTTCAGCAAGATCGTAAACCAAAATGTCAACAAACGCGAGAAACACACTATAAAAAAATTAAATATAGCCAGGTCAGGCATCAGCGATCGCTTTGAAGACGTTTTGACTTCAAACGTGGTCCACATACTCGTAGCTGTTCTGTTGTACGGAAGTATAATAAAATTAAAATCCGTGTATTTAAAATATATGTATGTACGTAAAACTCCCACGATTTGTTCTATAGTATTATTTTATTTACTACTTTAAGTTCATTTGGAAATGTTTATTATCTGAGGGTTATTTTCTAGAATGTTACCGTTTTTTTTTTTTTGTATTTCATGTCTGCGGGATATTTTCTTATCATCTAAGTTTTATCTCAGAAAAGGCTTAGAACCCTCTCGTCAAAAACACCCTTTTATGTTGTTTTTTTTTTTCCACTTTTAAATTCCACAGTAACAGCCAATTCCAAAATTGAATAACCTATGTGGTTAGACCACATAGTTTTTAGTATTCAATTGTCTCACAAACGAATCACTTTTGATCATAAGTGTTATACATTTGTTATACATTGGCTGTTACTAGAGAGTCCAAAACTAGAAAGTTTAAGATAAAGTGTTCTATTTAAAAAACTATCGATGACGTCATATACAAAAAAATGATGACGTATCTGCTACTTATAATTACAGCGCAAGATTAGACAGCTACTAATTTAGTTTTTAGCAAACCGCCTATCAAACGGTAACTATTACAGTATCATAGAATTCTGACTAACTGGCTTCTTACAGTGCAGCAACAATATATTTGCCCCTGGTAAACAAAACCTGTAACTGCAACCGTAAACACTTCGAGAAGTAATCAAAAAGTATATTTTGATAGTAAAAAGTGGGTATTTTCTGATTATACTGTAGTAAATATATACCTATTTAAATTTTATTTTAAATTTTGTTTAATTATTTTATATTACATTTGATAGTTTAAAACAGTTTTGTTCTCTATATTTGATTACGGAATTCAGTTCTACGTCAACTAAAATAAAAAATATTAATGTGTAACAAATGGTTATGAGAGCAAATTCGTAATACTTACCTACTTATCATTAGGGTCCGGAAAATGTGTCACAACGCAGGGTTAAACTGCGTTTAAGTATCCCGAGCACCCGCACGGGACCGGCGTACTAGAGTCCTAGTGCGCGTTACTAGGCACGGTCAGTGGCGTACGTATGCGAGGGAAATAAATACACGCGTATAGATATAATTTACAATGCGCTTAAAAAATATGGTTTATACTTTAATGTTGGTTTATATTGCGTTGTGGCACACATTCCGGACCCTACTTATCATTCATAGGTTATAATTAAAACTTTCCACTCTATATACCGTTGTACCCGATCATTTATTGATCTTAATCCAGTAATTTATCGTGTGCGTAATCATAAATACACGACTTCATTAAGTCATAAAATAAACCTCACCTAAAAGGTAGTTGATGAACTGCAGGCATGAGGCGAATATATAATATGTTTCAGTAAAATTAATGCGGCATGTGCCAAGAAAAGTGAACAAAAATAAGTGCGAATGACAAAAAAGGGTTGAAATTTAAGTTTTGATATTTCGGTTTGCTTGATTAAGCAAATTTTATGATATGCATGTATTTTTCAATTTGATATCTAGATAATGTGGCTTTTCTGAACAAAATATCGAAATTTCATTCAGAATTAAAAAATTCTAGGGAAAGGTCCTTTAGTACCGGCCCAAGAGTAAAAAGTTTCTCTCTTTAGAAAGTTTTTTACTCTTTGCCTTAGCTTTCTTACTCCTGCTGAGTTAGGTAAAATGAAATACAAACAATATGACTATACCTAAATATATTCTTTATTAACACATATTGAGATAAATGTTTAAATTTCAGTGTTAAGCCAACAATAAGCAATGTAGAAAACGGATAAAAAACAATTGTTTAAAAAACGTATGCCAGTACCGCACAATATAGAAAAGTATAAAAGCATAAATGTCATTTTCATAAATATTATAGTACTTTAAGCAAATTTTACAATGCCTAACAGTGGTCACAAACATAAAACATAATACTGTCTTTATACAGTCAGTATATGACCATCCAACATATGATGTACACTGCACTTTAAACTTTATAAACTTTATAAACTCTAGCCGGTTTCATCATTTCTTCCGTCAATTTTCATTTTTTGTTTGAAGACATGTTGCTTGTAATGAAACACGCAGCGTTTAATACTGTCCACTAGTGCAAGACAGCTTCTCGTCCGGTACTGGACAACAGGTACGAATTGCCAACATTCTTTGTTGATCAACTTAAAGCAATATTATTATTTCATGAGTGTATATCTAAATGATAGTCAATAAATCTTACAAACAGTAGTGACAATTATAGTACCCTGAATTGATAAAAAGACATGCAAAATAAGTTACAGCATCCACTACTCATTGCACTGACACATAACCTCTAATAATTTCTGAACTAGAGACCTGAGAACTTCCACAACATAAATAATGTACATAACATATGTACCTGCTCCAACTCCAAATATTTAGGTATGTAGGACGGATTGTGCCATGTAGCGGTAAAGACAAGAAATGGTTTTATTTGGTATTGAGAGATGTCTGGTACTGAAAAACCTTCCCCTAGTATGTAGGTACCTATATTTAAGTACAATACAAAGCAAATTTATATTTATTCGTCAATTATACTGTGTGTCCATGAAAATTGATATCATGTGGGAAATAGTTGTTATTATTATTATTTTGATGATTGGTGATTCAAAAAATATATATATTTTTTTTGCAAACAGGCTTAAAAGTTCCGTTTTGGTGTAAAAATACGCCAGTTAAAATTTGAGCTCTTAATATTAATATTAAGATAGTCCGCATCGCACTTTTCTATTTTCCATAAGAATAACATGGAAAAAAAAGTTTTTGCACCTGATTTTTATTGCTAGCTAATAGTGTATTATATGGAAAAATTGACAGTTTTTAGTGTATTACAACAAAATTAATGGTTTTATCGAAAAGCTGTAACCAAAATTTTATATGAATTTTAAATTTGGTCTTTTAGAAAATGTTAGTTAACAATTTTTCGCTATAAAAAAGAAAAATCACACTAAAAATTTTTTTCAGTTGAAATTACTAAAATTTTTATATTTTTGAAAGAAAATTGCGTTAAGTAAAATATTGCATTTAATTTTTCTCTTATTTTTTTCCGTACTCTAAGTACACGTTTTAAAAATTATCATTGTTAACTTTAAATTTCAAAACTAAAGTTGAGCAATTAAACGGTCAAATTTTCGGTGAATTCAACTTTGGCCACGAATAACTTTTGAACCAGTAGACTTAGCGAAAAATCATAAGAGACCTTTTTTATAGGGCGTTCAATTCTCGACTAAGATATGGTAAAAAAATGTACCATATAGTAGGTACACTATTAGCTAGCAGTTAAAGACTATGTTAATGTTAATATTAAGGGCTCAAATTCATTCAAAATCAAAAAAACAGGAACGGTTGTATACCCCCCTCAAACCGACCCTGTCTTCGACGTCATGGTAACCGCATTGCCAGTCTGTATAATTATACAGAGTGTCCCATAATTATGTTAAAACTTTTAAAGGGTGTCTTCTGCAGGTAATTTTAAGTGGGTCTTTCATATACTAAAATATAACTTATTTGCACATACAAGGCGAGCCAAAAATACATTTTTAATTTTTTGTCTCAATAACGGAATTACGTAAGAATTTGAGATTTAGTGTGTGTCTTTTACTAACAGAAGGACATCTTAGGGTACATTTTTACTTTCCCTTTGTACCCACGTGGGCTTGAAATAAGCAACCCCTATTAATTTTTGTCATAACTGTTTTATGGGTTGATTTTTAACTCTACTTTTAACCTAAAATATCCTCGACATAGCACAGTACTTTTGAAGTCTTTTTTTACCTTTTTCTATTTTTTTAGAATATGCAACGACTATCAAGGAAAAAAATTCAACTCGCTTTATTTTCCTATTTAAACTGTAAATATCGAGCCATCAAAAAAAAGTCATCAAAGTTGACCGAGTACAAAAAAATACGTATTTCTATTCTATCTTAAATTTAGCAAAGAAAAATAAATTGAACTACACATAAAAGTGTAATTAAAAGAAACATTAAAGTTACATATGCCTACTATGCGTTTTTACAAATGTATATTCACAGTTTAAATAGGACAATGAAACGAATTTATAAATAAATAATTAACAATAAACGAACTCCATAATCACGTCCATCCAAATTAACTCCATAATCACGTATTGACTGCTCTGCTATATGCATTCAAAAGTGTTCTCAAGATATTTGTTTGAGATCCACTGACTTTCTGAAACTAATGAAGTCCGGGGGATTCCCGTTTCGGTAGGGGAAATCCCTGTTTCTATAAATAAAATCAATATTGACCTGTGTAAACTAATAGCACCAATTCAGTCTATGATAGCAGTTCGACGCCGTAACATCTAAACATCTTTCAGTATAGAACAATGAAGTCAAAGGTAAAATAATATAAGCCTATAGTTAATATCTGAATTGAATTTTAATTTAATTTAAATATTAAATGGGTCGTGGAAAACATTGCACGAAAGAAGAACGTTTGCTCATAAACAAATTATTATCTAAAAGGAAAACATACAAATTTATTAGGGAAGTGGTCAGATGTTCTAATAAAATGATCAGTAATGCCACGAAATTTAAAGAAAAAGAAGAAAAAAGAGGCCGAAAGAAAAAACTATCTTTAATTGATGAAAGAAGCATCCTGAGACCAACAAAAAAAATCCTTTTTGACGTCAACTGAAATGAAAAAGGAATCTCAATGTAGACACATATACAATAAGAAGAAGGCTCATAGAGAAAAACTGGATGGCCAGAACTCCTAGAAAAGTAACGTTACTCAAGAAGAAACATCTTCATGACAGAATCAAATTCGCTCGGGAACATTAAAACTGGCCTCTCGCACAATGGACAAATATCCTCTGGACCGATGAGTCGAAAATTGAGTTATTTGGGACTCCAGGCTGTAGAACATTTGTCTGCAGACCAACAAGAAATGAACTTAAACCCCAGTATACAGTCAAGACCGTTAAACATGGCGGAGCAAAAATTAATGTGTGGGGTTCTTTCTCGTATCATGGTACTGGGCCGGTATTTTGGATCAAGCCTATGATAACCGCATTAGTCTACGTTGATATAATGAGAGAAGTAATGTTGCCCTATGTGGACTGGAATATGCCGCTCAGATGGGTCTTACAGCAGGACAATGATCCAAAACATATCAGCAGACTAGCAAAAGGCTTTTTTGCACAAAATCGAGTTCAGGTTATGGAATGGCCCGCCCGCTCAGTCACCAAACCTGAACCCAATTGAAAATCTTTGGGCAGATGTTAAAAAAGCTGTTTTTAAACCAAAACCGAAGAATACAGCAGAATTATGGTATGCTGTGCAATCAGCGTGGAGGCTATCCCATTACAGCGTTGTCAAGCGCTGGTTGACTCTATGCCACCGCGTTGTGCTGCTGTTTTAATACAAAGGTTATACAACAAAGTATTAATATGTTACAGTTTAACTTTTAAATTTTATTTAATTCCTTGTACAGTAATTTGTATGTTTCACGAACGGTGCTATTTTTTTTGCACAGTAAAAACTTGAGATATTATAAGTTAACTGAATGTGCTACATTTATTTTTAGTTTATTTGGAACAATATGTTATATATAATGTTTTGTTATATCATTACTCTTTTGTAATAAAAAGCTAAACAGATTCAACTAAGGCTTGCCTTTTATATTTCATGTCTTTACTGTAAAATACAGTCGGTGCTATTTTTATGCACAGAGCTGAATATCGTGCATATTTTTGTAGTGTTAAAAGTCAACCCACAAAAATGTTATGACACAAAGAAGAACAGGGGTTGCTTGTTGCAACCCCATGCCGGTGCAGAGGCAAAATAAAAAGGTCTTTAGATGTCCTTCTGTTAATAAAAAACACATATCAAATCTCAGATTCTTACTCTATTCTGTTATTGAAATAAAAAACTAAAAATGTATTTTTTGGCTCGCCTTGTATATGTAAATAGCTTTGCAAGGAGGGTTATAATCGAAAAAATGTATATGAAAGACCACCTTTAAAATCATCTGTAGAATGCACCGTTTAAAAGTGTCAACATAATTGAAGGACACCCTGTATATTTTTTTCCTAAACATATAGAGCGTTTTGCATACCTACCTACCATTCATTCCTCGGACTGCACATGCGGCGGCATCGACTCCAATATGAATTTATTATTTCCAGATGGTACGGAGTATTTCCTTTAGGGGCGGTTCTTCTTAATTTCTAATAAGAAACCGATATCCTTTCGAAGGTTATATGCTGAGAATATTCTGAGAACTTTGTTTAACTTTGACTTTACGGTACTGCAAATGCCGAAGGTGGTACTGAAAAGGCCTAAACAAAGAAGTGTCAAGTGTCGTAAGAATTACAATAAAAAACACTTCGTATGAACGGCCTGACGAGGGTGCAAAATTCAGTTCCATGTGTTTTAAATAAAGCGATTTGCGATATAATTTATACAGTGCGCGCCTAAAGTCTGGAATAAATTCAGTAAATGTGAAACAAAAAATTTTTGGAAATAATCCTCGAACAGGTCGATTTTGTTTAATAAAAACACATATTTTTGAGGAACGTCTATTTTCAGATTTGTTTTGAGTAATGACGTCATCAACTTATTTTTTCAAATGGCAACCCTCCATTTTTTTATTTAATTTGAGAGACCCTTTTATTGCCGATTTAACGGTATAAAAATGTTGCCACCTTACGTAACAAAATTTTTGAGTAAATGACAATTGAATGTTGCAAAATGAAAAAATATATTTTTCACAATAAATAAACGAAAATTTTTTTATATAACCCATTTGTTTTTATAAAAATAAATGGGTTTTGCAAACAACGGCTATAAATATAGAAATAGGAGTAACACCTGCATTGTTGTCTGCAAATGTAAAAAATAATAATGTACTGATGTTAGTGACAACAAACAGCTGTTAATCATACACATAACTGTGTGGAAATCGTGAAAATAACGTGTGTGGTGTGTAAAAGCAGAAAGACTACTGGTCGTGGCAACGTACGCTCAAGCAATGAGAACAGTCAGTGTTTCTGAATGACTCAAGCAATAGGAATAAACATATGTGTGTACATTATAAACACATTTTTACTCCTGTCTCTTTGATCTCTCATCTTCCGTCAATAACAATGACGGATTACGAGTTCGGCCCTGCGTTTGTAGGGTTGCATACAATTAAAACGTAATTTTATAGTTTAATTTGTTTTTAACGCAACAATTTCGTACTCAAAATGTGTGTTGTTTGGTTTTGGAATGTAAACCTTACTTTTCATATGTCCCCACAAAAAATTCCAAGCAATTTTTTCGCACAACTGATATTTGTTATTTTTTTGCTAGTGTTTTTACACGGCCGCAAAGAGTAATTTAGTTTGTATGCTGTATTCAGAGTTTGGAACGAAGTGTTATTTCAAATTGGTGAAAATGTCTTATTTAACTGAATCACTAAAAATCGAAATTTTGATGATGATTGGATATGGTGATAGGGCGCGAACTCAATGCGAAGTTGTTCGCTTGTTTCGAGAAACGCATCCTGACTTGCCACCACTAAATCAAGGTACCATTAGTAAAATTGAGGCACAATATCGAGAGATGGGTCATGTCAGGAAAGTACCGAGTAAGAGGCAGGCTGTTGTTGATGACGACACGAAGTTGAATTTGTTGCTTGCTCTAGAAGAAAATCCAATCACTCCAGCCCGTCAACTGGCCCGTGATAGTAATCTTAATCACAAAACAGTTTAAAAAAATACTTAAATATGAGAAAAAAATGCCCATATAAAATGCAAGCTGTTCAAGAGCTACTTGAAGATGATCCAGATCGACGAGTGGAATTTTTCGATTTATTGATGACTTGTATTGATCAAAACCAGTTATCTTTAGAGTGGATAGTTTTCTCTGACGAGGCTACTTTTACATTAAATGGGCACGTAAATCGCCAAAATTGTCGTTACTGGGCTGAAGAGAACCCCCATTGGATGAGGGAACTTCATACTCAGCGCCCACAGAAAACTACTGTGTGGGCCGGAATAATACAAGATAGAATTGTAGGACCATTTTTCTTTGATGACACTCTTAATGGAGCAAGACACTTGCGTTTACTCCAGCACGAACTAATGCCAGTGCTATGTCATTCATTTCCAAACCCCTTAAACCCTAACTTGACCGACGAGAGGTGATGGTTTCAGCAAGATGGGGCCCCCACCACACTATGCTGCCATTGTTCGTCACTATCTGGACAGAATTTTTCCCGGTAGGTGGATTGGGAGGCGAGGTAATATTGAGTGGCCAGCAAGATCTCCAGATCTTACACCACTGGATTTCTTTTTGTGGGGACATCTTAAAAGTAGGGTTTACATTCAGAAACCCAACAACATAATAGCAGATCTGCAGGAAAGGATAAGAGAGGAAGTCGGAAAAATAACACCGCAAATGTTGCATAATGTAAGGGACGAACCCTACCACAAACTGGGATGCTGCCAACAAGTGAATGGTGCACATTTTGAACAATTGTTACGTTGAAAATAAATTTAATTTTAAAATTGTTTTAATTGTATGCAACCCTACAAACATACTAAAAATTAAAATTTGATCAGTGCGTTGGATTCCTCTTTCCACCAGCTTTACAATGAGGGGACACAAGCCATAGGGTTGCATTTGAAAAAAATCATGTCGAGGGTGGTTTCAGCCACCCCTGAAGGGCTATATTTTTCATATTACTTGCAAAATGTAGGTAAATACATTTAAAACTTGACGTGTCTCGGGAATTTTTTGAAAAATCATTCACCACCCCGCTAGCGAATATATTCCAGTTAAAGTCTCCACCGTGTATATAAATACAGCTATACCGTCTGTGTGAAGCCGACATCGGCCAGTTCTGAAAAAGGACAAACAGAAGTAAGACGACAGATAAGAAGCAACCGCATACGCATTGAAGGTAGTGAAGGAATAAGGAATAAGGTCGGCCCACCTGCGCTAGTCGTTAGAACGAGAAGTGCAGAATTTATCCTTTTTCATAACGGGCCGATGTCGGCTTTACACATACTGTATATTATTACCTATAAAGTGGTAGACTGTGCCTCACAGCTTGCAGAATAGACGCATCGCCACTGTTCATAAACTAATGACGCCAGTGTTTTTAGTTTATTTGCACAACGTTATTTTTTTCCTTTTTGGGATCTCAAAATAATTCCCAAGCTCAAACGTTAAACATCCCGTCTTAAACATAATTCCCGGTAATCTTGTTAAAACATATTAACTGCTATATTTTAATTCCTCGATATTTTCAAATATACTTTCATACACAACGCACCGTACTTCTGGGAAGATATCTGAAGGCAACAGGCCCACGTCGAAAACCAAATTATTATTTATCGCCGTATAAATCAAATCCAGAGTGCCACTAATCACACCACACAACAATGAGGTCTAATTTAATAATAAAACGTTTCACGGGGCCCGTCCAAATTAAAATCACAGACTGTGTTAAATTAATAGTCATTCTGTTTCTCGAATTAGCCACGGAAACCATTAATCTCAATTCGTCATATCAGAAGGAGAAAACGACCGGTGGATTTTATTATTAACATACGGGCCCGGACGCAACAACATTCGAATTATTAATATTTCTTAGAGGAGTTTTTGTCGGAATTGGTTACCGCAATATTTTTCACATTATGACACTTATTTTGTCTGATTTTTTTTTTGTTATTGGTGCATTTATTAATTTTTATATTTATTTGTTTACGAGGCGTTTATGGACTTCTTGAAAAAAAAACTTGCTTGGAGGTCGATCTCGATAAATTACATTGTATGACTTAGTAGATTGTATCGTGCGTCAACAAAAAAAAATCGAAAACAAGACGTCCACGGTGATGAGAACGTAGCGCGTAACTTATTTGTTACTTTATTGCATAGTGTTAACTATGAAACAATTCATATACGAGGCGTTGCTATTAAATAACCGAACTGCTGTCATAACACTTTTTATTCGTTACCAATTACAGTAGAAACTTTTTCGCCTTCAATGTACTCCCGTTGGCGATTTCTACACCGCTCCATACGACTTTTCCCTTGTTGAAAGCAGTGCTGAAAGTCCGCTTCTGTCAGCTGGTTCAGAACCTCCGTCGTTTTTGCTTTAACCGCTTCCACACTTTCGAATCTTGTCCCTTTCAGCGCCCTCAAGTAATCACCGTGTCTAACAAGCCTGGATCAGTGTAAATGTTGTTTAGAATGTCAGCGCAAATGTTCATTCTTGATTCCTTTTGCTCGGGAGTGAGGAGTTTTTGGCACCATTTTTGCGCAAACTTTGCGCATGTTGAATGATTCATGCAAAATCTGGCGAACACATTCTTTGTCGATCCCTGTTATTTAAGCAAGCCCTCGGATGCTTAGACGACCATCCTCGCGGATTTATTTACCACTTTTTTCAACGTTTTCGTCCGTTTTTGACATTGAGGGCCGTCTGGGGCGTGGATCGTCTTCGGTCGTTTCACGTCCCTCTTTAAACCGTTAAAGCCATTCAAAAACTTCTGTGGGGGATAAACATTCATTCCCGTACACTCCTAACATAAGCTTCGCATAAGTTTCTGTAAAAGTTTTCCCCAGTTTAACAAGAAACTTGAGATTAACCCGTTGCTCCATCTAAACACAACATTTTTTCGACGCGTCGCTGCTGGTGCGTAGACTAATTCAAACGACTGCTACAGTCAAACTGAGCGACCCACTAGCTTATCCAGCGAGCTCAGGGTGGAGAAAGTATCACTATACACAGTTCTGTTCATACTTGTCGCGACACGCTCGCAGCGCGCTGGTAGCAGCATCAATTCGGTTGTTTAATAGCCACACCTCGTATTATACTTAATAACCTTTCAAACTCAATGTTGTAAGGGTTCAAATACTAGAAAATATTTGTATATTGACACAAATTGAGAAAACAGGCAAGGTTTCATTAAAACTCTATTTACAAAAAGACTTTAAAGCATTTGATGAAAATGTTCAGTCTTGGTCCAAACAAATCGGTTATCTCTTTCTGATGGAATTGAAAACATTGTCTAAGATATGAGAATGATAATTTATTTAATTAGTTTTTTATGTAATTCTAGCTTGAAGATCTTTCTAAATCAGGAATTGTAATTTGAAAAATTGTATTTTTAAAATGATTCCATAAAAAAAAATCGCATGATCTTGGTGAAAATTCATGGTAGACATTTAAACTAATTAATTAAGCCCGGCCACAGATGGGATAGGCAGAACCGGCCGTCGGCAGTGGTTACCGATGCGTTCCGAACATGTACAGCAGATCGCACATCGCCTACTTGCACTTTAGTTCACCCAAAGCCGTGGAGTAGACACGTTACGCGTTATATTTTTACGTGAAACTGAAGGAATAGTACGTTTAAAATTAAATATTATGTTCGACGTGCCGAAGGGTGAAAAACGACCTCACGCCGACAAAGTAAATAAATGTATCAGGGATAAATGTATCACGGAAATATGTTAGAAATAAAATAAAATGTGTAGTAAAGAATGCGCGGCTATGGTTGTGTATTGATGAAACGACATATATATTTAAATAAACAATCCATTGTATATATTATAGTACGTGTGCTGGACCCTCTTAAACCGACATGTCCACTGTTATTAGCAAGCAACAGACTAACTGAGTGTACTGGCGAAACACGCGGGTGGTGCTTTAGACATTACAAAAATTTGAACTGTCAAGAAGTCAAATGTTAATGTTTGTGACTGATGGTGCCGCGACAATGCGTGTGGTGGGCCATTCTCTTTAATAGTCCAGGCGAGGTTGCAAAAAACAAGTGATTTTTTAAAATAATTAGGTGCGGCCCTTTCTCAACGTGATAATTAGGAAAAAAATTCCCACAAAATCCGATTGTAGGATAATTGCGAAAAAATTGCAAAAAGTTGCGAAAAAAAGGTTTTTTCGACTTTTAGGCACGAAAAAAAATGTTGAGTAAAAAACAAAAAACATCACTTATAGCGCTTGAAAAGACGAATAAAATGGTTTTAGGATCATTAAAATGGGTTGATAACTTTTTACACAAAAAAATAAAAACGGCGAAAAATTAGCGATTCTTCGATGTTCAATTACTCGGTCTGTAATTATCCTTGAAATGTATTCCAGGGGTCAAATTGTAGGGTTTTCTCACACCTATCTACAATTAAATTTTTGTCAAAAAAATATTCATAAGTTTTCGCGCAAATTGCGAAAAAATAAAAACAGGTACTTTAGTAAAACGGCCTGTTTTACTAAAGTACCTATTTCCACAATAATTGCCGTAGAACAATTTTGCAAAAAGCTACGTGTTCTTGAAGACTTCGTCTACAACCATATCAAATTTGAAGTCGATCCGATAATAATAAGTACCTCAAAAGCGCGTCTGAAAAACGTGCAATTTTAGAGAACGGTCACGTGGACGCACGAGCAAAGGGGAAGTGGCGTGGTGGTGGGGGAACTCTCTCTCCCGCGGGCACAGCAAAAAACATCAATTTTCGTCCAGTTGAGCCCCGGAAGACATTTCTATGATAATTACAGGCCGAGTAATTGAACATCGAAAAATCGCTAATTTTCGCGGTTTTTAATTTTTTGTGCAAAAAGTTATCAACCGATTTTAATGATCCATTTTATTCGCCAACCATTTTATTCGTCTTTTCAAGCGCTATAACGTGATATTTTTTTGTTTTTTACTCAACATTTTTTTTTCGTGCCTAAAAATCGAAAAAACCTATTTTTCGCACCTTTTTGCAATTTTTTCGCAATGATCTTACAATCGGATTTTGTCCAAAACATTTTCATTCGATTCGTACGATTTTTTACCTAATTATCACGTTGAGAAAGTGCCGCAACTGATTATTTTAAAAAGTAATCTACGCCGCCTGGACTATAAGAACATGGATGTAACATGATACATATTACACGTAAAATGCATGCGCTACATCTTGTGGCCGAAACAATGTTTCCAGAGGTATATGCACTAATAGCAAGTACTAAAAAAGTATTTCTGAAATCTCCGAAACGTCTTGTTGCATTCCACAGCATGTGTCCCAATATTTCCGAACCACCACCTCAGCCGATTCTTATACGCTGGGGAAGCAGCTTTTTGTTATGCTAATTATTTTGAACAAATAAAAGCTGTAATTCTAGAGTTCAATCTCATTGCAACAAGACTGCCGCTATTAAGGAAAGTCAGGCAAAATTCCAAGACATACCTGTAAAAACGAATTTAAAACCGACTTTCAAATACTACTGCCATTATTCAAAAAATTTCATTCATAAAAAAATTACATGATGCAATAGAAAAAATGCAAGACAGTGCGTTGCCTTTAGTGGACTCATTGCAAATAGTGAAGTGAATGTTGAAGCTTTTATAACTTTTTTTTACTCTGATTATCAAGAAGGATATTAATCTTCTAATTATAACAAGTGAGGGTATTTTCAACTTTTTAACAATTTTGATTAATATCGTTTTACACCAGGTGTCGAATTGCTTACACGAAACTAAACAAGCTATAATTACCACAATTTTAAGAATATAATATTGGAATTTAGACAACAATTTGCACTATTTGATATATTTCCGTCATTTTTAACAATTTTGGTTCAGAAGATTTGCGTTACGTGTTTTTATGGTTCATAATTTGACCCACTATTTCCGCGTCAACTAATTTATATACCTGTAACGATGAGAAAACTTGAAAAAACTTCTATCCCAAATTTGGTTGTATTTGCACTAAAATATATTACATATTGTATTTAAATATATTCATTATTTAATTATAATTTAAAACTTTGTAAGCTATTTATCAGTAGAAATTAAGTAATCAACCAGTACCTGACACTGTCACTGTGAATGTAATAAATAACCTTATTAGTCAACAAATAAATCTAGATATAAACCAGTAAACGTTACACATACATTAATTAACAAAAATAAGACAGCGAATTCGCTAATTAGCTATGCGCAAAGTATAATTACTTCCTAAACCATAATCACAAATCTTGATAGAGCGAATACGGGCAAGCTGTCATTAACCGTCCCATGGCTTTCCTAGAGTTCAGGTTTTTTTATTACAGAACTAATCGATCAAGTCGATGAGAAAATCTAAGCGGAAAATTTTTACTTAAAGTATACGTATAGACGTAGATTAAGTCGTACTTGGGTGTGACTGTGCTGTAAAATAGGCGATATATATTTCTTGAGGATTAGTGTAGTAGACTTTAGCATTATTGTTTTACTGATTATAGTAAAAACCAAATGCTTGGAGTGACTGCTTTCGCTCGAATTGAGAGAGTTCCCCCACCATGCGGCCTTTCCCCTTCGCTCGACCGCCCGAGCGGCCGAAACGCAAAACAGCCCGGTTTTCAATGTCGTTTTTGAGATACTTCCTCAAATTTGACAAACTTGGTCCATTGTATGATTATATAGCACCTCTTCACGAACCAAATGCACTTTGAAAAATTACCATAGGACTGTTATTGACAATTGCCGGGCCAATTTTGAAAACACCTTTTTTTACATTTTTTTGAATAGCGCCAAAAGTTATGAATATTTTTTGATAAACTTACTGTAAGTAGCCGCCTTACACGTTTTACTTACTGTAAGTAGCCGCCGAAAAGAGCTACAATTTGGTCACTCGCGGAAGTCCCTACGACTTTCGTAGGCCGAGTAATTAGATACTACAAAAAGGCAATTTTCGAAGGTTTTTATTTTTTTTTTGCAAAAAGTTGTGAACCGATTTAGAATTTTAAAAACTTATTTTCTTCGTCTTTTTAAGTTCTATAACGTGCTATTTTTTGTTTTTCTGAAATATTTTTTTTTTGGTACTTAAAGAGTGAAGAAACCGGTTTTTCACAAGTTTATGAATTTTTTGGTTATGTTCCTACAAACCGATTTGATCCAAAACTAGTTCACTCAAATTGCACTATTTTTTACCTCATTACCAACATTTTTTTAACGCTTGAGGAATTTTTCGAAAAATCTTTCCTAGGCTATAAGTCAAATGTTGTTCGTTGATGAGACACAGGGTATTAAAATTAAAAACGGAAACTATTTTTGATAATATTTTTATTATTACGTTATCATATTTGGCAAGAAGATTTTCTGTCATAAAGGACACCTAACTGCAGAAAAAACCAATTAATTTACTGTTACCAGCAGTGTAGAATATGAGTACGTAACACCTTTATCCCCCCTAAATTTTACGCTACTGTCCAAATATTAATTTTGATTATAATTTCGAATTTTTTAAAGTATTTTTCCTATGTAGATCATCACTATTGTTGGAAATCCAGAAAGTATATGATTTCGAGATATTCACACTTAAATATTGATACATATTACTTCAAATCCTTTGTTTTGTTTTTTAATTGAGAGTTTTTTACAATTTTTCTAAAATACATACAACTAAACTGCTCGTAGACTGTGTCTTGAACTCATGAACTCTCGACTGGGCTAGCGCCTTCGAGGTAGACCTCCCAAACATGCTTTCGCTCGTAAAATTAGTGGAAAAAGGTGCTGTTTGGGTGGTCTGCCTCGCAGGTGCTAGCCTAGTCGAGAGTTCGTGCGTCCAAGTGACAAAAAACACTTGTCGCGCGTACCCAAGCATCTATTAGAATTTAGCGATTGTCGATTCACACAAATGCAAAGGAAGGTTCCGTCTACCCAACAAGCTCTCTCTCAGGAATTTTCATCCACTCAATAATTTTTTGGAGGTGGTCAACAAAGAAGATAATGGAACGCAAAAGAGGATATGAAGGAGACGGACGACTCGAAGTGTACCAAAAAGGGTTCAAGCATCCTCGGGAAGGTTTTCAGAGTCACCCACGCCTCAAGGCCTGCTTACAACCCCTTTGGGCGGCAAATTTTCAGGGGGTGGGTTGAAGTTGGAATATCACTTTAGGGGCTCAATCGGCCGTCCGCAGTGTGTTCCGCCAACTTCGAGAGCTTTAGTAATGCCATGACATGAATTCGAGACAAAACGACATCCCACGCAGCCTTCTACAGGGGCGGAACCAAAGGGGGTGAGTGGGGGGAGGGGGTCGTTATGGGTGTGACCTGGAGGGGTGCTTGAGTTGTCAGGTGAAAGTGAGTACTCGTATACGTATACTCGTATTACGTATAAACTTACAGATATTAAAAAACCACCTGATATATTTTTTGTTTGTCAAATGCTTATAATATATTTTTAAACTCGACATGATTGATTACTAGTGAATAAATACGAGTATAATTTGTGTTTTGGGTGTTATGTGTACTTTTTCTCTTCCTTAATTGACAATTAAATACAACGAAAATAAATACCGCTTTTGTGAATCAATGGATTCGCCCAACAGAAGTTAAACCACGCAAAACCCAGCGTAAATGCAAAGGGGTAGCTTACAGGTTTTGGAAATGGGGTGAAGAGATGGGACAGCTATCAAATACACACAACTTATTGAGAAGGTCTTAATGTGTGCAAGGATGGAGTTTTTACCGATAGAGTCCTTCTAATCCATCCTGTTCTCTGAAATTGCCGTCAAAATGTTGCGACATGGAGTTGATTCTTGGGGTGTAGATGGCGAACCGTTTAAATTAAAGCGTAACGACTTCAGGGCATTAAAACCAACCCTATAGGCTACCGAAAATTAAAAACCGCAAGTCTCTAACTCGAATAGAAGGCAAATGGCGCTAATCTAAAAAGTGTTACGTTAATTTCGACGAGCAGTTTAGGTTACTTTAATTAACCTGATTTATTTGTTTCTTACTCTGTTTTTTTTTTGTTTGTTTTTACACTGCATACTTTAAACGCAAATATACCCAAAACGGTATTTCGAAGCGACATTTAAGAGCTTATACTTTTTCTGTAAAAAAAAAAAAATGATGAAAAAGACTACATCAGTACGAAATATACGTATGTATATTCCAAACTGTAAATTAAACTAAGAATAATTTTAAATGGTACGATCTACTGGAAATTTTAGGTGAAGCGGTGCGTCATTTGCGTCCCCTGACAGAAAATGATACCATCGTCTGACGATAGTATCGTTTTCTCGAATTAATTCCATGCTATAGGCGCGGCTACAAAAACCTGACTGATTGATATCGCTCAAGATAAGCCGCTTCTTCGTCTAAGAAGGAAGTAGCCATATTCTTTCGCGTGCAACAGGTCGACGTCTGTAAAAATTGAGGATTCTCAGATACGCGACTGTCTCCGTGGACGTCTGTCTCACCGGGGCTCGGGGCGTCAGGACGGCGAAAAAAACCGTTCGGTCCGGTCGGAAAAATCCCGGAGCATCGCCATCGCCGGCCAACGCCAGTCGGCCCGACGTGAGTTACGGGATATGCGATTCGAGAGGCCAAGATAATGTTAGCTAAATTAATAAAACTAATTGACTGGGAGTCCTGTAAATGCGAGATTTATGCTCGTTTAAATTCGTCCGCCGGTTATAATTGGTGATGATTTTTTTTGGCGTGTAATGAATCGCGTAAGTAATGACGTACTTATGTAACTTCTGGGTAAATGGTGGCAAACGACAAGATTATTTAGACATTGAACCATATATCATAACGGGGGTCAACCAATATAATCAGTATAATGAACTATAACGGAGAACAGCTTAATTGCCCTAATAATATTTTAAATGTCTTCGCGAAATACTTAATAAATCCTTCTCACCTTATGATTCAACCGGCAGTGTTGAGGAACGTTTACCCACCTTAAAATACAGTGTTACAGATAATAGGGTTCGATGAAAGTCGGAACTCTCTGATTCTTACTTCGCGCTCTCATATAAAGGGTTTTCCAATAGGGACCGGCCGATGTTGACAGGCTATGGCGGCCAACTTGTTTTGGCAGCCATGTTGTTTATTATTCAGTCACTGCTGCCAAATCACCATGGCAAGTTACACTATTGAGCAATCAGCACGTCAAAATGATAATCACGCACGTCAAATGAATGAGTTTTCGTTAGTGATAACGTTGAGCGCGTTCCGTCCATTTTACGGCAGACGCGATGACCCTTCAAAGTCGATTCTCCAACGTTTGGTGACCAAATTCGAGACGACCGGTTCGGTAAACAATCTCCCAACACCAGTACGTCAAAGGAACGCCTGATCAGCCGAGAACATTGCCGCTGTCCGTGTAAAGGTGGATTTATATTATCCGGTCAGACACGGCACGGGAACGGAGCGTTAACGTTCCGACAAAGACGGGAGGGAGATGATTATATTATCAGTACTATTTATATCACTCGTCTTCAGACATATAGATATATTGCAAGAACACAGTGAACTCTCGTTAAGAAATAATAGACGCGTATCGTGGCAGACAGACATTCTTCTCAACAATGACGGACGGTATGTGTATGACACGCAACGTGCCTGAACGGAACCGATTCGCTAAATATAAATACTTATATAAGAACAGTGGCGGCTCGTGGCTTTTTTTCTGGGGAGGCAAACATATTCTGTAAAAAAAATTGTTTCCTAAATTTTTGTGATGGTAAACATTATTAGTAATGTGCCGCATAGTTAGAAGGACCTCTACTTGGTCAATAAAATATATTAAGTACATTTGTCTAACATAATGTACCTATATATTTTATTGGTTCAGCAAAACCATCGGGAAGGTGTAGAGTTTCCTTCAAATTATTTTACAGTTAAAAGATGCAGTGAAATGAAATACGGATTTTTCCCAGGACTGCGTCAATTTAGATTTGACGGGCTGAATTGATCACATTCACAATATTTTGTTTGTCTAAAAGATGTAATTTACAAACACAACTAATATGTTCCTGGCTTTTTGAATGTGTCAACTGAACGAAATAAAGTTTTAAGATTTTATCAAATCCAGACTTTGTCCAAGCATCTTCTCCACGATTTGAAAATAATACGCACGGCCAACACAATAATTTATTTAAAGTTAAAGAACCACTTAGCCATTTGCATTTATCATACCACGTATTAAAACTACGAGCCGGCTTACCCTGATTAATAAAAGTTTTACTTAGATCTGGCCGTGGTACTCTTACATTATTAACAAATAATTTATCCTCATAAGACAGGCGACTAAATTTGTACTTTTATATGATACTCAACAGTATCATTGCAGGTTCGAATATTTGTCGTGTCGAGTGTCGAGTTTACTTCCATTATAATTTTGTATAGTTAATTAAATAAAACGTTCAAATAATGACTTACGTAAGTAATATGGTACACTTTCAATAATTGTTACTCTCCTATACCACTCAAAACACTTAAAAAACCCGGAAAGAATAATTGCACTTTCCCACGAAAATTTCCAAAACACAGAACAATAAAATATATTAAACTTTGTAGGTTAGGTTGTTAGGTTCATGAAATCAAATAACTCGTGGAAGTGGGGGTGTTTGCCTCCGCTATGCAGTTTTTTAAATGACCTTTAATGCCATTGGAATTAAGGGTTAAGGGTTAAATTTGTTAGCAACGCAGGTTATTGCGAAGCGCGAAGCCGTATTATAGCGAAGCTATTCCGTATAAATACATATGTATATGTAAAAACATTGACATCGGAGGCTTGCCACCACGGCGATAGACTAGACGCTGGGTCGTTTATGAGGGCTAATATGTTGCAAATAATAGTGCAGGAACTCCTTTGACATTTGTTTATTACCTAATATTTTTATTTTTAGAAATCAATTTTTTACCCGATATATGAATTTAAAAATGAAAGGTATATAAAGTATTATAGGTAGGTAGGTCTATAAAAAAAAAACTTATTTGTAATTTTCTGCACTGCCTCCTCTGCCTCCCCTGACGAGCCGCCACTGTATAAGAAATACATATAAGAATGTTTGTCTTGCTGGACACGTAGCGTTTCCGCACCGTGTCTGACCGGATAATATAAATCCACCTTAAGTGTGCAGTAGAACTCCCAAGGCAGTCAATTCCTCGCCGTGCACACGAACTCGACCTTTCGCAGACTTCAACTTGGCGAATTTTGCGTCAGGATTTGGGCCTGCACCCAAACAAGATCCAACTGACCCAGGAGCTTAAAGTTAATGACCATAGACAAAGCCGGTTGTTCGCTGACTGGGCTTCGGAGCGTTTGGAAGAGAACCCCAATTTTGGTCGAAAAATTTTCTTTAGTGACGAGGCGCATTTTTGGATGAATGACTATGTTAACAAGCAAAATTGCCTTATATGGGACGACGCCAACCCACACGAAGTACACCCGGTGGCATTGCATCCACAAAAAGCTACTGTTTGGTGCGGATTTTGGGCCGGCGCAGCGGCGTCATTGGTCAGTACTTTTTCGAAAACGACGTTGGTGAGGCCATCACTGTCAACGGCGACCGGTACAGATCAATGATAACCAATTTCTTTTGGCCCTAATTGAACGATATGGACGTGGACGACATGTGGTTTCAGCAGGACGGCTCTACGTTCCACACAGCGAACGCCACGATGACCATTCTACATGAACGATTTGAGGGTATGGTTATCTCTCGCGGAGGTGACGTGAATTGGCCACCAAGATTGTGCGATTTAACCCCGCTAGATTTTTTATTGTGGGGTTTTCTGAAGTCGCAGGTGTATGCCGATAAGCCGCAATCGACTGATGCCCTCAAAGTGAACATAACCCAAGCCATCGCTCAAATTAGACCGGATCTGTGCGGCAAAGTCATTGAAAATTGGACCTGTCGCATCCATGCCGCCGCGCCGTGAAAAGCCGCGGCGGACATTTGAACGATGTCATATTCCATAGATAATTATATAGACATGGGTGTTTAAAAAAAAAATTCGCTAATACCTCACACACAGCTTGTTTTATTCCATTTCAACATCGACCCGCCCTTATTGGAAATCCCTTTATAAGTTTAATAACAAGATATCCATTTGACAACAAGCAGTCTGTGTAATCCAGTTTACAACTCAATTCAGTGACCAACATGCTCAAATTGATGTCATTTACACCGATTGTTCTGAGGGTTTCGATAGACTCAACCACGTAATATTACAATCTAAGAGCTATTAGATGTTGGTGTGTCTCACTGGTAGCCTTACTTGCTTGTTACCTGTCAAATATGAACAGTAAGTAGGTGTCAATATATTTAGCTGTGAGCAATCAGGCAAGCTGCAAAGACTTGCGTACTTAGGAATAACACGGGTCATGCAAGCGACTCCTACTGCAGTTATGGAAGCAATGCTGTATCTTTCGCCATTACACGGAGGAGGAAGCTTTGGCAGCATCTTTGGCAGCGCCATCACAAGGCGAGGATTCAACACTGGGATATTTGTGGAATTAAAGCAAAACCTCATGTTATGCATGCAGATGGACAGAATCGGTCGAACCATAGTCTTCCACAAACCTTATCGGATGACTATACCGAATGAGGAATAGCTTCCTATTCCTCATTCGGTATGATGGAGGTAGGATGATTTGTCAATGAACATCCGCGATTGCCTCAAACCAGGAGCTTCCACCCAGTGGGAGACATATTTTTGTCTTTTATAGCCCTTTGTCTAAATAGGTCCTTTACAGCCCTCCTAGCTGTCTGTTAGGCCAAACCACAGGTTTCGACCGATCAGTGGAACTTCAGGAACTGAGCTGGCGTGTGTCTGTTATCTTCACAGACACACGCCAGCTCAGCAAAATGAAACCGTTTGGTATACAGATCGGTCTAAAACTCAACAAAGCACTGGGGCGGATGCAAACAACCCAGGATCTGGAGATCTTACAGAAATAAGAGAATCCAGATTATCACTGCATAGTCAAGCAGCACCAAAAGCCCTAAAATCAGTAAAAATACACTCCCAGGTAGTTAACGACTGTATAGATTCGTTAATACAACTGGCAGAACATATAAGCCATCGGGGCCACGAAGGGAACGAAAGAGCGGACTTTCTCGCAAAGAAAGTGGCTGATCGTACCTTTCAGTACGCTGAAATCGATTGTTGGAGTTCATGTTGGAGTTCATAATTTACAAACTCTTAAGAGTCACGAGATAGGACGAATATTTTAACCAAACATTGCCTAATGCATTTAGTTACAAATCTAACAAAATTAAAAATTACATAGCCTAAAGCCTGGGTGAACCACCATTATATTACACCACGTCCCAATTTAATAAATTTAAACCTGCATAAACTCGGACATCTAACACCAAACAAACCTAACAATTGTAAAACGTGTAAAAATCTTTTTTAGACTGAAAATTATGGTCAAAAAATGACCATAATTAATAAAGTTATTTCCTTTATATAATATATTCAACATTTCTAACTCCCTTTGTTATCAATTGAATATTTTTCATTGAAATCTAACTACCTTCAATCTATTCTTTTGAAAAGAGAAACATAATTGTGACGATAAATGTGCCTTATCTTACATTTATGGATCGTGTGATTTTTTGTTTCTTTACTTGTTAATTACACAGGCACACAAAAAAAAATCGAGTGCTAAAAGGCAGCAATATATTCAAATGGGTTACTAATTAGATTTTTAAAAACATCGTGTTTTGGACGTCCCAGAAAATTCTTACCCATTTTGATCGTAAATATCTTTTGACAGAGTTAACTTACAAGAATGCAACACCCTATATATGTTTACGCAAAACAAAAGCTGCATTATTCCGAAATAGGGGTGTTAAAACTAGATATAGGGTGTGCATTTGTAGCGAATTTTAACGTTGAATTTGACCATATTTCAAAAACACCCTGTAGGACTGGTAACAAGTATTTGAAATAGTACTAAAAAAACTTATTGGGAAAGTAAAACAATTACCGAAAACCGCATCCTTGTAAGTTCACTCTGTTAAAAGATATTTACGATCAAAATGGGTCAGAATTCTATGGAACACCCGGTATAACAGTTAAAATAGAACACAATAGTTGTATTCATCCCATATGATACGACTCAAATACAAGTAAAACTAACTCATTCAAATTCTTAATGTTGCAATATGTAATAAGGCTTGCTCCTAAAAAAAAAATACAAAAAGATAAACGATAATTTTGATAAATGCAACAGATTTATGAAGAAATATTTTTCTACTTGGGCTGAGGTAAACTTGCCCAAATGTTTTTAATTTTTTTTTAATTTAATATATTAATAATATATTTTTTATGTCGCAGATATGTTTTTTAATAATTGTTATCTTTTTATCCTTAAATCATACATAGTATGATTTAAGTGGATACTAGAAATATATTAAATTCTTTTTATTCGAAAGTTTATCTCTGTCTGAGTTTCTAATCTGCATTGAAAACGACAGGCTATTTAAAACCGGGCGAGTACCTATTAATAAGTTGTTTTATGTTAGAGAATCGCTGTATTTATACGACCTTGAGTAACAGGACGTCCTTGGTATCAGCCGCGTTATATCAAACACAGAACGGAACTGCGAACGGCGTGATTCAATTTTGTTTTGCAGTCAGAAAGTCTAGCGGAAAATTAGCCTCCCAAATGATTCCGAACACTGATTATGAGTGACTTGCATAAAAGGCCATCAATTAAAGACCAATTTGTCATCGGCAATTTATTATTATCGCATACGGTACGTCATGTGTTTAGCAGAATCGCGTGAACGTATTTTATGTCATTCAGGTGTGGTGTTATTTATAGATAGTCAAGAGATTATTAAATAATGTAAACAAATGTATGTGTTCGTGCATTTATGTTCGATTATTTTTGTAAATAAGTCATTGTCGATTAACATATTCAGTACACATTTCGCCTTTACTTTAAACTGGCTAGACTGCTTGATAGAATCTGGAAGGCATAAAAACCTGTCATCAATAGAGCGATAAGCTATGAAGAAGTCATACAGGACAGATTGGTGGCTCACTTCCCATAATGGCTGAATTATGCTGATCGTTATAGGGTACGTTCAAAAAATAAACTCTTAATGGGAAATAGATAAGCTCAACATAATGGCAAAAAAAACACGAATGCCAGATATAGGGGAGAGAAGTGAATAATAGAAGATGCGAGAGGAATTGAAATAAAATGTTGGCGTTTTTGGAATTGGAAAGTAAGATAAAGCGAAGTAGAAAAAAAGTATCAAAAAGGTTCTCAAAACAGTCTCTTAAAACTTAAAACAGTTCTTAAAACAGTCAAGAGTTCTTAAAACAACAAAAAGTCTAGTTTCCTTTGTAATATTTTACTAAAATATCAGCCCCTAGCTTATGGAATAAAATTTGTTTAGCGGTCTTAGAATCGTAAATAGGATCGGGTCAAAACACGTTATCTAAGATTTGTTTGAATCCGAAACCAAAATGTCATTTTTCCAATATAAAGTTCTGATGATATTACACGTACAGAGTTTGTAGTATCTAAATAGACTGTTGATACGGTCTATGAACTAATAAGATATTACTGTCACTGTAGAATGATTGAAATGAACATAATCAAATAAACATTGCTGACTGATAATAATATAATTGGTAATGGAACATTAAAAAGGACGCTTAAAGCTTGACGTACAAGAATTACTTTCATGGGTTGGAGGATGTTTCATAAAAAAATATTTTGGAACTTTGTCCCGTTTTTCAGAAATGTCTAACGGAAATGAAATCGTCTGGCAATATAGTAGAAAAGCAGAAGAAAACATATAACTGACCTGGGTTTTGCAATGTTCAGAAGGAATCGGAAAACTGGTATGTCCAAAGTTAGAGTATCCTGTGTCATATAAGCTTCTTAATAGGGGAATTCCTTAAAACACTCCACTTTGCCTCCCAAATTTTACACTTTTGCCTCCCAAAGGCATCAATAAGCTACTCTAAACATCGAATCCGTTATTGACACCTTAAAAATGCTTGCTGTACTTGTAATTGACAATTGCATCCCAGTTGTGACATTATTACTTGGACATGGAAAAATTGGAAAAACACTTTGATGAAGAAAATTAACAAATGGTTTTTGAACGGAAATTTATAGTTTCTTTCAGTATATTTATAAAGAGCCATCCAAAAAAAGTCATCAAACCTGGCTACGAACAAGAGATATGGAAATAGTGGTCATGTCAAAGCTTGAAACGAAACTTTCTTGTCAGACTTTTGACAAGTGGCTGTCACAGTTGTAAAATAAATAATGGCTGTCACACAATGTGATAGCCTTGACCATTAAATAAGGTTATAAATTTAAGATTAAGAATAGAAATACGTCTTTTTGCTCGGCCACCTTTGATGTCTTTTTTTGGATGGCTCGTTACATAAGAAATGCACCGATGCACTGAATGTGATGCACTGAATATTCTTACTGCTCCAGAAAGCATAATGTGCTCGGTTACTACAGTGAAGAAGTGAACTGTCTGGGGGTCAAAAAGAATGACTACTTCGTAATTAATACTCTTTACTACAATAGAGTAGTACATGAGACATATATATTCATCCCAGGCTAATATCCAGATATACGGTTCAGTGAAATGCTAAAGTTGTCTTAGGTTGCTTTTTCCAAATACGAACAAAGCTACCTGAATGCACCTAGTAGGTAGTTTCCGATACCAGGTACAGACGGACGGACGGGCGGATTTATCGGAATGTGCCAGGCAGACAGATTCCAACGCTGGGCAGAAACAAACGGATAGAATTGTCAGAATAGATCAGGCAGAAAATTTCTGTCAGGCACAGACAGACGGATGGACGGAGTAATCGTAGAATGCGTCAAGCAACTTCCGATGCCATGCACAGACAGACGGACAGATCTAAACGCCTGAGAAGAGCACACCCAAGCGGTTGAAAGGAGAGGGGACCTTGCTAGGCATTTTCCGATGTCAAGTAGGAAATATAAGCACTCCCTTTCCAGGCAAGTCGGAATGACTTTTATACCATCCAATAGATTTTTTTGTGGTCTCTGAGGGATTCAAATCCGTTCATCGGATATTAGCATTGGTAAATTATAACCGTGTGGCAATTCATCGAATGTGAGTAGATTCATTAGTTGCATCCTGCTTCACGAGTCAGTTTTAGGTTTACACTGTAGATGCTGTCATGAAACGAAAGGAATTCGCATCATCCATCCTTCATGTAAGGTATACCAGGAATAATTAGGATCGGATTCTATTCTGAGACATACACGTATGTATGTAACATGCGTATCTATCGCTTTGCGGAAAGTCGCCTTAACTATCCCGTCCACGTATAGTCCGCGTCGTAGCTTCATAGTTGAATTTTCTAACAATAAACGTCGGCAGTAAATTTCCCACAGCCGGCCGAGTTTCTTTGAAGGATCGTCTCTATACGGAAGAGTCGTCACCGCTTCTCAGGCAAGCGAAATGTAAATTCCGGAACGGCATGGCTTTTCTATATAAAGCCTCGCTTAACGTATCGTCGATCCAAACTAAGAACTCAATTTATTGCCGCTGGAGCGCTGTTTTTTTTTTATTTCGCTACCGCTCGGCTTATTTACCTTCGCGCCATACAAGAAGACGGGGGAAAAAACGGCATTGTTCGCCGCTCTGGTCGGATCTGCATTTAACCTTAATTTCTACTTTTGCCATAAATAGATGCACGTTATTAGATAGCTCGCGATGGCGGAGTACGATTGTTTTTTGCCCGTCCAGTTGGTAGTGATAAACGAGAAGGAATGTCCGAGAGCCACTACAAGCCTTGGTGTTGCTGATTTATAAACGGCCACTTGATATACCGGTTGGTCACCTTTTCTTCTGGAACAGTGATGATTTAAATACAGATAATACAGGAATACCCTATAGCCTCAACCACAATGTGAAAGAGGTATAGAACAATAATTTCGAGTTTTGATCAGGGCTTACGAATCCTGAGCGAGTGGCTCTTAAGTTTAACTGCTTGATCAAAACATATAGAGACATCCAAAAAAAACGTCATCAACTCTGGCTATGAACGAGAGAGATGGAAATAGCGGTCATGTCTAAGCTTTTCGGTTATGTCAAACTTTTGATAAGTGACTGTCACAATTTGTAAAATAAACAATGGCTGTCATATGATGTGACAGTCTTAACAAGTAAATAAGGTTATAAATTCGATCTAAAATAGAAATACGTCTTTTTTTCTCGGCCAACTTTGATGACGTTTTTTTTGGATGTCTCCATATTTTACTCTATGAGCGAGCACGAGATGTCCGAGTAGCGAGGCAAATGCTCCTCAACGATTAAATCCTCTAACGATTGAATCCATCTACCGAGTCGAAACCTCTTATATAGTTTAACTCTTTTGAGCGAGCGACTACATGAAGATCTAAACCTCGCGCAGCTCTTGTTGTTTCACTCGATAAAGGAGTAAAACCCGAAGAGCAGCAAGAGCGATGAGGTTTAACTCCTTGCTCGAGTTTAACTCTCTTATCGGCACCGAATATAAACTAGTTTATATTTATTAAACTTAATACCAAAATAGTTTATTAAACTTAAAAATTAAAAAATAAGTATTAAAAAAGTAGAGTTAACTAAAACGTATTGTTAAGTAATGCAAGCATTACAGGGACGTCCCATTAGGTGGTGTACAGATCAATACCGTAAAGTGGGGTGAAATTGATTTTAAGGGGTGACTGATATTTCTCATAAGCTAGATATTTAATTCAAATTACGCGCTTTAACTTTATCCAAGTAAATCACATCCATCCCAAAAGCTTCTGTGGTATTTCTGGCGTAGTTTGCTTGTTAAGAGAACAAGGCAAGATTTTCTTATGATATTTTTTAATCATGTTGAATATTAACACCAAAATTGTTGTTATTTTTACTCCGTTAAATTTGCTTTTTATTAAGTTCGTTTATAAACCATCTTTGGTTGATATTTGATATAAATGTTCTGTATAGTGTAGACATAATTGTTTGGCAATAGCGAAAATATATTTTTTTGTTATTCACCCCCCCACCCCGAGCGCCTCAATAACCTCAACTCTCCATAATATCTCTCTAATATCTCCAATAGAGATATTGGGACATAAGAGCTTTAGTTTTAGGGTTGTCGGGTTCGAAAAATTGAGTTTTGCGTACATGAGGGTCTAAAAGTTGAGGTTATGGGGTTATGGGGGTTCGACAGTTTGAGTTATGGGGTCACTTTTCGCCCACTGTAACTTTAAAATCGATGTAAGTGGAAAGTGCAACGGCCACTGAATGAGTAAAAACTTGTGAAGCATACTTGACTCATTTTTTGGAAATTATTTATATTTCGGATATAGGTAGGTGCTCATCGGTTAATTCCGGACAAGTCGGTATTCTTTAAGTTTGTCATTATTGTAAAAAGTGACTAGGTAATATTTTCTAAGGTAGAACACGGCATTTTACTAACTAGTAGCTTAAAGCACACGTCACAAAATGTCAATAAATAACCAATAAAAAAGATATGTCCTCTTAAGCATAATAGTGTCTTTAAATATCCACTTATGAAGTCAGATATTTTATTAAATAATCATAATTCATAAATTGTGAACCATAAGCCACATAAATATCAACAAATATAGGATTCGTCCGGTATAGCGAACTGCCCGCGGCTCTCGAATGAACTTCATTCAGCTTTATGCTGAGACAGACGGTATGAGCGCGGCCGCCGACAACCGATAAGATCCGGGACGGGGCAAGGAGAGTGCATTAGTGGGTGGAGTTTAGAGTGGACTTTCTATTGTTTTTATGTTCGGTGCCCCCAGTAAACACGCAGTAGCCACGCTTATAAATGCGTAAATCACATGAGGAGTTAAACCCTGCCGCACTGCTCGAGGTTTAACTCCTGGAAGGATTTAATCATACCATCGACTTGGCTGACTCGCTCGAGGAGTAAAACCTCTTGCGTATCGCTCAGGTTTAACTCCCGACGCGAGCTAAACGACCTAAGTATGTTCGAATCCCATCCCGATTAGATCGTATTCTCTGCAGAGCGTATATCGCTCACGATAGGAGTTATACCAATCGCCTCTCAAATGACTCGCTCTAGGATTTAATCTCAGAAGGAGCTAAACCTTTTACTCGTAAGCCCTGGTTTTGAGTGGGACCAACATCTCTTCTGACGTTTGTTTACAATATGAGAACACTCACATTGGTGAATAAATGCCACCTTTGCTAGGTTGCCACTTAAAACAGCTACATGATAAATCAATCGGTCACTATTTCTTCGGGAATAGTGGTTATTCAAATACCGGTGTACATTATTTGTATTCGAATCATCAAATACTTATAGTATACAAATAGTTTGCTCACCACTACTATATTGTATCCATCGTGCATATGATTGCTCCACGATCCAGTGATGCCCCAGGATACCACTATTAGTGCGTTTCGAAATGTTAAACATGCCTTACCTTAGACATGTGATGCTGATTGTTGTAGCTACAATAACAAGACACATAACTTGCATACATACGATAACCGATGCTATAACGTGCCATACTGCCAGTTGAGTTTCCATAAATTATCAATAACTATTCCATATGTTCAGGAGTTTAGCTCTAGCGCCTATCACTTAAAATAGCTGCCTCTACCCATGTGCCCCAACGAGTCAACAGGTTACGCTGCTAGTGGTGTCCTTGGTAGAACGTCTGAAAATGCTTTTCATCTGAATGTTGCTTTCACAAATACTTGTATCACATTCATGGCTGTCAACATTACAGTAACAGTTTTGGCAATTCGGTGACGCCTGTGTGCCAAACGTGTAACATGGATTAAATTAGTATATGTCCTTGAAGCTTTCAAATGTGCTTCCATGGCTTTTGCCTCATTCGGTCCCTCAACTTAGCTATGTTCTGGCCTTTAACATCCGTTGTTTCGTCAACACTAAGCCATATAGGTTTATCGTACAATTCCGAGAGGATATTATTTTTATGTCCTCAATGTAAAATCGTCTAAGAATTGTTTCTGCAGAAAAACTAACTTCGCGTACTTTCCACTCACAGCATTCTGGACAACTTGAACTGAACTCGGGATGATCTAATTTGATGAATGGAATATTACACGCTACCGTCATTTTGACTAAATCCAAGTTACATTGTCTTTGTCTGCTTCGCGCACTCGCACCACCACTTACACGAGCTTTATGTTTGTCTGTAGCAACATGCTGAAAAACATCTGTTTTTACGTACCATGTCAGTACACTGTCACACACGGTACAACGCAGTTCACTGCCATTAATGTTTATCCAACGCTCCACCGTAACACGCGACGGACGCTGTCTCGATATTTTTACAGACTTATTCGACGTTTCGTGCACACGAATGATGGATCAACCAGCGTCATAACTAATACAAAAAAAAAATACATCATTAAAGTTGGCCGAGCAAAAAAAGACGTATTTCTATTCTTTATCTTTTTATAACCTTATTTAATTGTCAAGGCTGATACATTATGTGACAGCCATTACTTATTTTATAATTGTGACAGTCGCTTGGCAAAAGTTTGACAACAACGTTTCGTTTCGAGCTTCGACATAAACGCTATTTCTCTTGTTCATAGCCAGATTTAATTATGTTTTTTTTTGGATGGCTCATAATAACAATATTCCAGTCGCGTTAAAATCGGTCCTGGAATCTATTATTAACCTACAGGCTCTAGTTATAACGTGTCGAACGTGTTTTTTCTATTGCATCTAACTCCTTAGTCCTCAAAATTTAGTCTAACTCCTTAGAAATTTTAATTTACCGAGTTACATAAATTATGTATCTTCCAATAATATTACAGATAGGTGTGTTACTTCACTTAATAATTTTTGTGAATGTTTAGATCTTAAGCAGTATAATAATACATTAAATATTAATAATAGACTTTTGGATCTCGTCTTAAGCAGATTTAATATTAGTGTTTGCAGATCTGTTAACTATTTGCTCCCTGAGGATACTCATCATCCACCTTTAGATTTATGTTTTACTTTAAAACCTGATCATAATAAACGTTTCTGTAAGCATGAGCATTCTCAACGTAATTTTAGAAAAGCAGATTTTAATAGACTATACAGTGACTTATGTAGCATTGATTGGTCTTTTTTAACTGAGACTAGTAACGTAAATGACGCTTGTACTCAATTCTACGAGATATTAGATTGTGTTTTTGCCGAAAGTGTTCCTAAAACAAAGCCCAAAAATTCATCATATCCACCATGGTTTAGTGGATCTATTATTAAAGATATTAAACAAAAAATCTAAACTATGGCATTTGTGTAAAGAAAGTGGTGAGGAAATGTATTGGAATCAGTTCAAGACATTACGTTCAAAAATAAAAAAAGACATTGACATTGCTCATAAAAGGTATGTTCAAAATACAGAGTCTCAAATTAAATCGAATCCTAAGTCCTTCTGGTCATACCTTAATAATATGCGTAACACATCTACAATTCCACACTCAATGACTTACGGTAATACTCCACTTAGTGATCCTCAGAGTATAGTTAATGCGTTTGCTAATTACTTTCAAACTGCTTTTATCCCCTCATCTGTGTATAATACAGCAAATCGCAAAAGCATGGATAATAATCCGCTACTTAATACTCCGATTATCAAAGAGGAGGATGTCTTGAATGCCCTAAAGAAGTTTAAAAATAAATTAACTACTGGTCCTGACGTCTGGTCCTGAGTTCCATCATTTTTGTTAAAAGATTGCGCCATAATTTTTGCGTCTCCGCTTACCATTATCTTTAATTTAGCTCTTCAATCCGCGACGTTCCCACATATCTGGTATAAATCAAGAATTTGTCCGATTTTCAAAAAAGGCGATAAAGGTGCAATTGAAAATTACAGACCGATAGTTATTCTTTGCAACTTTAGTAAGCTTTTCGAAATTATTTTATACGACGTCTTGGCATTCCATGTAAAATCTCAAATTTCTATTTGTCAGCACGGTTTCTTGGCTGGTAGATCAACGGTTACTAATCTTGTAAGTATCACACAATTTCTTGCTAGATCGTTAGACCAGGGTGGTCAAGTTGATGTGATTTACACAGATTTGTCCAAAGCCTTCGATAGACTTGATCATGGCCTCCTATTACAAAAATTATTTAACTTTGGCATAAATCCTCATTTTGTCAGTTTTTTTAGATCATACTTATCAATGAGAATATTGAATGTACACTGCTATGGTTTCACATCTACTGAAGTTTTGGCAACATCAGGTATACCACAGGGTTCGGTACTTGGCCCTCTCCTATTTATTCTATTTATAAATGATATATGTGAAGAACTTCAAGTTGATGCACTTCTGTATGCTGATGATTTTAAGATTTTTGTGTCTATTGGCAAGGAAGAGGATTGTGATCTATTGCAGCAAGACCTTTCGAAAATCAATTTATGGTGTGAAAATAACAAATTGCCTTTAAATATATCAAAATGTAATGTCATGACTTTTACAAGGAAAACGAATCCAATAAATTACTTATATAAAATTGGCAATGAAATTGTTACAAGATGCAGTGAGTTTAGAGACTTAGGTGTAATTTTTGACTCTGCTCTAACGTTTATTCCTCATATAAATAATATTATAGCAAATTCCAATAAAAACTTAGGTTTCATTATTAGACATTCCAAACACTTTAAAGATATTTCAACCCTTACCTTACTGTTTAGTGTGTTTGTCAGGTCAAAGCTAGAATACGCTTCGGTTGTCTGGAATCCGCATTATGTAATACATATATCTAACCTGGAGAAAGTTCAGAGAAAATATGTTAAATACCTTTCTTTTAGATCAGATGGGATCTATCCACATATTGGCATACCTCAGTCTGAGTTACTGTCTAGATTTAAACTGAATGATTTAGCATTGCGTCGAGTTTACTTTGCAGTATTATTCTTACACAAGCTTATCACCAATGAAGTAGACTCACCTGATTTACTAAACTCCATATATTTTAATGTACAATCTGTTCAAACGCGTTCTATTTCTTTGTTTTATTTACCTACACCTCGTACAAATTTGTTAAAATATTCACCAATTTATAATATGTGTGAGAAATATTATTTGTATCAGACAGACTTAGATATTTTCAATTGTAATATAAATGAACTTAAAAGATGTATTCTAGGTAATTAGTTATCATACCGTGTTCATATTATACTCATATTATACATAGGTATTAAGAAATTAATTATTTTGGTTACTTAGTTAAGTTAATTAATACCTGCAATTTATTTCCTGCCAGCAGTGTAAATTGTTTCTATTTTTATTTGATTAATATTATTATTTTATTTTCTTTTTTTTTCTTTTTTTATTGTGATACACTTCATATGTTGTTATTTACTTAGGTTTCTTTTATGTCAGCTGTTTTTTCCTGCCCATTAATTGGATATATTCTGTCTGGGCAGCTGTATTTAAATAAATAAATAAATAAATAAATAAATAAATAAATAAATAAAAAAGCTCTACAAAAGTGCTCTACAGAGTGGATTTCCCCGAGGTCCGACAAAATCGACAACTGCCACATATATTTCCCGAAGCGCACCAACGGTAAAACCGTTAAGCTTAGATGAAGCGAGAAAGGTTCCTCGTTCATTGTTACTTACATCTCAAAAGACACATATCCGGATTTCGATCGGCACACACGTTCTTTGTTACTTGCCGTCTAATATGTTACTTTGACGAAATCTAGTAAGATCGAAATACGCTTCGGTGACTTTTGATTTGTGCTAGTAACTAGGAACTAGGAATCTTTTTCGCGTCATAGTAAAATTATATTGAAAATTCGTTTCATTCTATAATAGCTTAATAAAAAAATCGACAGTTGATTTTATGAAAGAAAAAACCATGACCAGAATTTTCATATCCTAACCTCAAAAAGTATTATAAGTTTTAACAACGCGTTTCAGAATATTAATTCCATTGACATGCCTCAAATAAGTAACTTAATTGAGTTATCAATATATTAAAGAACTGCCCTCTTCTGTTTTTTTTTTTTTCAGACTTTTTTCTGCTGTTTTCCTATATGTCTCTCTATCACACACTTCTCTCCACCCTATCATTCCCTCCATTTTTGCCGCCTAAATAACCAACGTTAAGATAATAGTCAGCTTTAAAAATACAGTTACGAAACACTAGTTAAATTTTGACAAGCGTGTATAATTTTTTTAACTCGTCCGGCCGACATACATACACTCCTAAATGAACTCGGCTAATTAAAAACAAAGCACTCGTGAACGTTGACATGCACGCGTTTTACGTAATATTTACTATTCCTCTATTAACCTTTTCACGTTTACATTGTGTTATCTAATGCGAAGTAGCAGGACACGAATTATTCTTGCTCTCGAGAGGTTATCCTAGTTCAGATCGTCGTTGGATTCCTATTGTGTTCTGTTTTAGCGCATTCGAAGCATAATTTCAAGTAGTCTAGTTAATCCAGAAATCACGTTTCGGTGAAAACGTGATTTATGTCCTAATTCGTAACTTTATTAGCGTGTCAGTTGAAGTGACACATACTTTTTTGGACTCTCCTAACGAAACCTGCTTGTCTCACCTGCTTGTCAAAAATGCTTGTCTCACCCAAATTCAAAACAATCCCAACAGTAGAATTAATATATTTTTTTTTCATTATTACATACCAAACCGGGCCAAACTTCGTAGAAATTCAATGGCATCACACAGCATATGCAGGACTAAGAAATGCCCAGAAGACCTCTTAAGTTTTCAATATCCTCAAGAACTGAAACAGGAAGTGTTAAGTGCATCATAACGGATAAATAAGTTTTCTCAGATTATGTATTGTTGTCAAAGACGGTTCATATTGTTAGTAAGAATACACTATAAAAAACGCAATGGTAGCTTTTTGAATGACGTATTTCGAGCTAAGGGGGAAATGTCATATAAATATTTTCCACATAAAATTACCGCCATCACTTTAGTTTTTGTCAAATCCAAATATTGTGAAATGCCCATTAGCTAAAAATTACGATATATTTAGGTTCAAGGTCATCACATTCTCGAATGTTCTGTTCTTAACTTTACGTGTTTTAATAAAGTTAAAAATGGAATTTCGAATAATAATAACAATAACAATAAATTCTCCAATAAGGCGAATTTCAAGTCTTAGAATAAATACAATTCCCAATAAAATCTAAATTAAAAAATCAGTGTTTGATTATGTGTTGATGAGATAGAGAAGAGAACAGTCAAATTGGAAAAAAAATAAGTGTACTGGACCCTCAAAAGCGACACTTCTGCAGTCTTTGTTTGATTTCGAAAAAAGGTACTTAATCTTGTGGGAGGCGTTGGGAAACATGGTTGAAGGCAACCCTGGTACTATGCTAATATTTGCAACAAATAATTCACGCAAGATTTAAATTTGCCGCCATTTGTGCGGTAACCAAAAAAAGAAAACAGTTTGACAGCTAACAGTTTAGGGTTCGTATAAATTAAACACCATACGAAAGAACAACGCGTTTTTATTGTTGAACAATATTTCAAAAATAATGAAAGTTTGGCTGCTACAGTTCGCAAATTTCATACAAAATATGCTCGGAATATTGATTTAATTTCAATTGTGAAGAAGGTAATTAAAAACTTCAAGGAGACTGGATCAATTGGGGACGCTAAACACACTGACCGTTCAATAACAAGCCGTTCAAATGATAATATTGAAGCAGTGCGTGAGAGTGTTGATGAAAGTCCATGAACATCGATTCGGCGGCGTCGTGAACAAGAAGTGGAAACAAGAAGCTCTCTAAACTCACTAGAGATCTGCGTCTCTATCTTTACAAATTTCAATTGACACAAGAACTGCAGTCTAATGACCATGCACAGCTCAGAGAGTTCGTTGAATGGATTATTGAACAACCAGTGAATGTTGATTTTTCGAACAAAATCAGCCTAAGCGATGATGATCATTTACACCTTGATGGCTTCATTAATCGTCAAAATTGCCACACGTGGGGTTCAGAAAACCCACATGTGATTGTCGAAAAACAAATGCATCCACAATGTGTCACTGTTTGGTGCGGATTTTGGACTGGAGGCGTCATTGAACCATACTTCTTCGAAAATGGGGTTGATCAAGCAGTTACTGTTACTGGTGCTCGATATCGCGACATGATAACCGAGTTCTTTCTGTCAAAATTTGATGATATTGATGTGGACGACATGTGATTTCAACAAGATGATGCGACTTGCCATACAGCCCGTGAAACAATCCAATTACTGCATGAGACAATTCCTGGTCGCGTACTCTTTCGCTTCGGTGATCAGAATTGGCCCCCTAGATCATGTGATTTAACACCATTTAATTTCTTTCGTTGGGGTTATTTGAAGTCAAAGGTCTATGTCAACAAACCCACATCCATCCATGCATTGAAGGAGGAGATTCAACGATGTATCAACGAAATTCAGCCACATTTGTGCGAAATGGTCATGGAAAATTTCGTCAAAAGAGTGCGTATGTGCCAGCAAAGCCGTGGAGGTCATTTGCCCGATGTGCTATTTCATACATAACCCTATCTTATTTCCGTTATATTTCAATAAAAAAATAAAATTGAAAAAAACTGTGTTTTCTGTTTAAATCAAATATTGCGTAAATTTTGGGATACCCTTTTAGAAGCCCTTTTAGAAGCTGTTATTCTACAATTCAATCCTGCCGAAGCTGCAGGTATTAAGGAGAGCCAGACAAAAAGTTCAGTATATATCCGTTGAAACAGAGTAAATCAAAGAGGTAGGCCACAACTCGCTCTCAAAGAGTGACCGCAAGTTTCGCCTGTTTGGCAGCCCTTGAAATCTAACTTCAAATCTATGCTAAAAATAATAGTTTATGATGAGACTTTCATCTCCTGAAAATTTTAAATTGAGGCAGCATTTGGTTCTTGAGATATCGGTAGTCAAAGTTGTCAATTTTGCGTGGGTTCACAATTCATTACATTCAGGAGATAATGATTCTTTTGAGACAACACGTTATCGTTTGCGATTTATTACATACAGCAATAATTTTTTTAAACTTAAACAATTACAAATTCTTCCCTTCCTCCTTATCTCAATTATTCAAACATTTCATAGTTTGATAAATCAATATAAATAAGGTTCAACATAAATTCTAATAATGGCAACCATATTCATTTCCTGATTACGAATCCATTGTCAGAAAGGGGTATTCAGAAAATCGCTTGCGGAATTTTTCGCATTACTATCATTTTCTGAAGGTTATTCAGTGTAAGTCAATGTAGAAGAAGTTTAAAAAGTTGAAAAGTCTAATATGGTTTGTATTACACTACTCATAGCCGAAATATCGCAAATCAGTATCGAATTGTTTACTTTTAAAGGTTTTTTAATAATTTCTGAAGACTAAAAGATGATATTTAAAATGAATTTACGTTTAAAAAATAAAGAAATATTAATTCCCAAATGCTTAATAAATCTTAAGAAAAAATGGATCGATATAAGCTAAGTAATATTGGATTTCGGGCTCATGTAAAATTGACAACTTTGACCCTCGATATCTCGAGAACCGAATGCAGCATCAATCTGAAATTTTCAGGAGGTTAAAGTCTCATCATAAACTATCATTTAGCGTACATTTGAAGTTAGATTTCAAGGGCTGCCAAACAGGCGAAAAATGGCTTGTTTTTGCGGTCACTCTTTCCACGTCACCCCTGCTGAGGTAGGTATTATATCTTGACGCGTTGTCCGCTTTCCGTTTTTTTTTTATTGTAGAGATCTCTGGAGGAATGATCGCATTTTAGAACTGTTCAAGAGTGTGTTAAAGAAAGATTCCAATTTTATTACAGTAAAACTTTGCGATGATGCATCGACCATATTAACTTGAGTCCAAATAGTGTTTTATACACTCAACATCCACATATCCGAACTTTTCCGTTCCGCAAAATTCCACATCTCCGAACTCTTGTCACCTCGGGATAACCGAACTGCTGGCGCACGCGCAAAGAGTTTTTCTGGCTCATTGGTCATTTGACAGCGACATTTGACATTCAACAGCGACAAGTTCGGTTGTGTGGAAGTACAAGTTCGGAAATATGGTGAGAAAAAGTTCGGAAATATGATGAGTTCGGATATGTGGAGTTTGGATATGCGGATGTCGAGTGTATATGCATATATTAGACAAGACTGTAATACGCGTATCATACGAAACAATTGTGGAAACATAATCTGATGCAGACAACGTTTTATTAATATTATTCAGTTCAGAACGGCGTGTTTATGAGTTTGTATATAAACATATGTGGAAAAAATTCATAATAACTCAATTTATCGCTCCCTATAATATCTACATCGATACACTAAACACCCTATATATGTTTATATAACCGAAAGGGACGGATGAAAGATTTTTAAGTCGCAATTCTGAGAACCATCGGCTTAGTAAACATCTGGGTAAACATTCAAACCATCCGAAGTTTGACATAGGACCTGTTTAATTTCCCGGTTTAAATAAAATCCATAGCTAAGTTCCAGCGCATTTAAAGTAAATGTTAGGACTGATTGCTTGCACTGTTAGGACTGATTGCAAGACTTCATACACGTGATTAACACAATGAATACATACATATACGAATATCTATACATATATGTAGGGGAGAGTCTGGAACAGTGGCCACGTTTTTATAAAAATTGTAACAAAATTAATTTTTATTGTAATATTTAATTTTTATATAATTAATATTTTTTCTCGACCCTGATAGCACTAGGTGACAAATTCTACACACATGCTTCTCTACAGATTTTCATTCTAAGACTGAAAAAAAATAATACTTTAACTAAAATTTCGAAGTTGCAAAAATTTGAAACAAAGTGACCACAGTACCTACTAGGGCTAGAACCAAATGGTACATGCCAGGGTCGAACTTGAGCATGCATGCTGCAATGAATAAATAGTGACTTACTAAGTAATATTGTTTACTCCTATTTCTCCCGCATCTGTTGTCACACTCTTACACCTCGTCGTCCTCATATAGGAATTCACTTCTTGGGATTCCGTTTCTTTTATTTTCTCGGTGTTTTAGCGACTTTACGTGCTTTTCACATTGTCCTTTTCTGTAAACATGTAAGTAACACTTGCATATTTCACAGTACACAGTGGTAGCTTTAACACTTCAAATCTGGAAAACCCTGCACAATTTTTTTTCATTGATAAGCAAATGGGGCTGGCGTTTTAACCATCGTTATAATATCAATTAAGTATAACAATCAGTAATGCACAATTACAGGCGCGCGACCTTCAAAGGACTAAATAAATACGGAACCTGTTTCGCGTCGCAGTCGTCCCGGCCCCCGCCCCGCTGGCCGAGCCACGGCCACCTGGAATACAGGATCGGGATACCGATACACGGCCGCCTGGAAGACGGTCGGTATCCGAGACTTTTGTTCTAGCCCTAGTACCTACTACTGATGGTACACTGGCTATTAGTACAGTGGTCATTACTGTTTAAAAAATGGGAAACAATGCAAATGGGTGATATTTGTCAGAATAAAAATATGTTAAAAATGTATAACAAAAATAATAATAGATAGTAATAACGCAGATTAAATTTATGAAATGTGTACAGCAAAGTAGTTTAACGGCTAAACGTTAACAAATACGATACATGGACATACCTGCTAAAGCCATTCTAAATAGTCATCTTTCTAATGGTGATATAATCATCCCTTATTAGTATGATAGAGTAGTGGCCACTGTATCTACTTTTAACCTGACCACTGCACCATCAACCATATGTTTTTTGAAACAATGGGTAATTACAAAAGCTATTTAATATAATAAAAATATTGTTATATCAATAAATGTATATACTTACATGTATTAAGTATAAATCATCACTTTTAGTTCAGTTCGATATGTATGTAGGTATTTATTCGCTACGCATAATTTTCACCGCTTATTGTATTTTACTTTTATTACTTTGTGGTCAATTTAAAATTAAGTTCATATAAAAAGAAGAAACTTTGAAGCTTAAGGATGCAATCCGTTCACATTCTTAGGATGTTACTTGGATCCCTCTGCAGTGGGTGGCAGCCACTATTCTTTATACATAAACATATAGCACGAAATATAGCACTGTTCCAGACTTTCCCCTACATATGTAAGTAACATAATTATTATGTTATGTTATGATAACCAAATTATGATAACCAACAAAATATTTATTATCCCTAGTCTATATTTCCATAAAAACATATTGACAAAACAAAATAAATAAAAATCCAATAAGTGATAAAAAAGACGATGTTTTTACAATAAGTATGTGGTTACCAAGAATATTTTGAAATTTCCCAATAATATAGTACTCGTCAATAATAGTGGGTATCTAATATAGGACGCCATCTAATTATGTTCCACACTTAAATTCTATGTCAAAAATTACTTATTTAAATATGTAGCTCTTATTTTCGAAAATATCTTGGAAAGTGCTATTTAAGATATAAACTAAATAAGACCAAAAAATAAACATTATTTTACCGTGTTATACCGAGTGTCAGTGAAACCATGTATAATCCCGCCGTTTTTTATTTTGGTATAAGAAAAAAGTTTCGGAATATGTGTATTAGACACAAATAGGCTTAGTTTAATATAATTTTATTGTAGACATCTGAATAACAGTGAACTTGATGGAAAAAGGAACATTCTATATATTCTCACATAATTGAATTTTGCATAGAGTTTGCTATAATAAATGTGCCATACATTTTTTTTTGTATTTCTATAAAAGATAACGGTTACTTATTTTTTTCTTTAAAAAAAAAGATTAGTATTAAAAATATTTGTTTAACAGAAATTGTAAAAGTATGCCTTGGAAATGAAAATATTTTAATATCCATTATTATCTTTTTAGCTACACCTACCTGTTGGGCAAATAAAGCAGTTATTATTATCATTATTATTATTATCTTTTTTTAGCCGTAGCCCCTATTTTTCTTATACCATAGAAATGTTTATAATAAAAAAGTATAAACATTAACTAGTATAAAAACTATAAACTAATATAAATATGTGAATGGATTGCTTTATAAATTAATTGAAGAGGATATTTTTCTTATAAAACTTACCCGCATTAGCAACTTTCCATAAACATGATTTAAACAATAATAGAAAAAAAGTCTCTTGACTTTATTTTAAGTGTTTTACCAGTTTCAGACGTGTTTATAAAAAACACACAGAGGCCTTCCAATTTATTTATGCGTTAGTTTAAAACAAAGCACCATAAATAATGTTTATACCTACGAGACAAAGTACCTAGAAATATTTTCTGAGTAATCAATATTAAAAATATCGTAAATGTTTTATTTAGTAGATAAACCGCTATAAAATCCACTTCATCAATTCTGTAAATTGTTTTATTGCTTCATTATTTATTCCTAATTTCTTTTTTTTAGGTGAGTACTGAGAACCACAGATGAAATGTTAGGTAAGAATTTTTTCACTTTAGTTGAATGTTATGTCTAAAGCAGGGTAGGTACTCGTTGCTCCGTATCTGTATTTGTATCAAGTATTGTAATAGTTACTAAAACTAAAAGCCATCAAATCTGGCTATGAACGAGAGAGATGGAAATAGCGGTTATGTCGAAGCTCGAAGCGAAACTTTATTGGAACTAAATATTTATAACTCGAAGAGATACGAAACAGTTTTAGGAAGTTTCGAGTAGGCTTCGAAAATTGCATCGAATATAATGGTCTTTGGATAATAATGAGCCATTAAAAAAAAATGTCATCAAATCTGACTATGAACGATAGAAATGGAAATAGCGGTTGTCGAAAATGTCGAAGCTTTGTTGCGACGCGAAATTTTGTTGTTGTCAAACTGTGGAAATGGCTGTCACAATTGTAAAATAAATAATGAAATCCAATTTTAATGAAGAACAGAGGCGTGTTTCACTAGAAATTTATGTTAGAAATGACAGTAGAATCAATAGGCCAGTCATTGGAGATCACAAGAAGGGCTTACCTGGAAATAACTCGGGAAGTTTTGGAATTTGGCAGGTTTGTAGGTTTGGGTATGTAGAACTAAAATTCACAAAATGCATAATTCGAGACTTGCCGCCGGCGCCGCCATCTTGCCAAAATGGCCGCCAAAAACGGTTTTTTGCAATTATCTCCAAAGCTATGCGTTTTTAAAAAAAAAATATGTAAAAAGCAAAATTAAAGAGGAGGAAATTTCATACAAAAATTGTGCTCACCGTATTTTCGCTTAAAGTTAACGGTTTAGGCTCAAGAGCTGATTAAATGACCAGATATCCCGTTAACTTCCCTAAACGGTTTTAACTGTATAATATGCGATTTTTCTTTTATGATAAAACGCTATTCAATTGAACTGTCGTTATATTTTCAGCTCCCCTGACTAACCGGTACATTTCTAGCCTGTGTGCAATTGCCGTTGCGCCTACATGAATATCAACAAACCCCCCTACAGACAATGGTATGGCTGTTCAAAAGAAGCTGAAGAATGGGGTTGGAAGAAAACCCAAACTGGTATCACCCCAGTAACCACTTTGAGGGATCCTGCTCCCAAAGCACTACTTGTATTTTCGTCATGTAAGTGCAAGACCAATTATGGTAGAACCTGCGGATGCAGAAAAGCAGGATTAAAATGCTCCATGCATGATTTGCGGTGTCTGCAACGGAAAGACCTGCGAAAATGTCACTCAACTGTGGCCGAAACGGTGGACGAATCTGATGAAGATGACTTGGACTCAAGGGCGTAGCCAGTAGTTATCTTTGGGGGGGGGGACGCTCAATGCAGATGAAACAAAAAAGCCAAAAAAAAAAGAAGGTCAGTAGAGGCAACGGCAACCAAAAGCCCGAAGCGATCGCTGCAAATAAAACCAAAAAAAAAAAGGTCACTACAGCCAAGGGCAACCGCATTCGAGTATTTCGGTTTTTACTTGACCCTTTGGGGGGGGGCGATCGCTGCAGATTAAACATAAAAGCCAAAAAAAAAGGTCACTACAGGCAACGGCAACCGCATTCTCCCGAGTATTTTGGTTTTTACTTGACCCTTTGGGGGGGGGGCGATCGCCCCCATCGCCCCCCCCCTGGCTACGCCCTTGCTTGGACTTGCCGCTCGATATTTGTTTGTCAACTGAAGAAGGAGAATTCGACGAAATAAAAGAAACCGATATTTGATCCCGAAATAGAGACAAACATATTCACCGTTGAAAGCATTGATATTAACGAACCAGGTCCGTCGGGCCTTTGCAGATAGAAAACGTAATTTTATTTACTACGTAGATTATGCCTACAGGGGAAACCATGTTAAAAAAAACGCGCCGCTTACTTTACCCCATGGGTTGTGTGGAAACAAATTTACTTTCATTCATTTCATTAATTTCAAATATTTTTAATAGTTAAAATTAATTGATCATAGATTAATGACATGAGTTAATTAATGAATTAATCGATTAATTAATTAATTGGATAAAAGAGACGCCACTGTTTTATGACAAAATTGTATAAAGCCTTGAAAAAGTAGTTTTGTGGAACCCTACTACACATTTGATTTCGGAAAATCGCCTCTATATAAAACTTACGCAAAATGTCAAACTTTACGACGACTTTTCTGCCTAAACGGTTAATTTTAGCGAAAATATGCTAAGGATATTTTTTGTATGAAATTTCCTCC
>JAPWTK010000608.1:0-241272 GCA_029963805.1 Aromia moschata
GTTTGTCATATTTTAGAGTCCTGAGGATGCAAATAAATTTTGCGAAAAGTCGACTAACTGAAAATTAGTTTTTTTTGGAAACATTTGACCTCATCCCACTAATTAACTATATAGTTATATGGAAACAGGTCACTAATCCTACATTACAATTGTTGTGAATATCGTAGCTATATGTAAATTTGTTTTTATTTGCAAAAACATAAATACAAAGAAAAAATATATAAACTTGGTAAGGTTAAAATATTATATTTTTTAAATAGAGGCACATACGTAGATGTATTTAAAGTCCCTGCTATAGTACGTACAATACGTTTTTGCAGCTTAAAAATATTACTTGCTAGGGTAGAGTTACCCCACAATTCTATGCCATATCTCAGTCTCGATTCAACCAAACCGTAATACATAATTATTAATTGGTTTTCTGTTAACACCGATTTCATGTTTTTAAATAAAAATACAAGAGACGACATCTTCGCAATGAGAAAATCGCAATGTTCCTTGAAACTTAAATTTGCGTCTAAATTTAAACCCAAGAATTTTGCGTTAGTACCAGTATTTAAAGTATTATCATTAACAAAAAGATTTAAGTTATTACTCTTTTTTCAGTATTTAAATGCATTTGATGTTCATTAAAGAAATTAATAATGGTTTTCAATATATTGTTACATTGATTATTTAATAAGGTAGAATCAGGATGTGAAATTATGATTGAAACATCATCTGCATACATAGAAAAAAAGTATCCTTCAAGGTAGACTCTAAATGATTTAGATATAAAATAAACAATACATGACCCAATACTGAGCCCTGAGGAACGCCAATATCTAAAACAGAACATCCCGAATTAACGGTACATACTGTATTTTTATTACTATACCGAATGCTAACAAACTGCTTACGTTTATTTAAAAAAAGTTTTTACCCAGTTTGAGGCAACACCCCGTAAACCATAATTGTCTAATATATGAATTAACTTATTAATATCAACACAGTCAAACGCCCTGTTAAGGTCACAAAGACCCCAACAGGGCATTCACCTGCAACAATATATTCTATTATTTTCTCATAAAATGCACGTGTAGCAGTTGCTGTCGAAAACTCACTGCGAAACCCATGCTGTTGGTCACTCAGTATATTATATTTACTCATAAATGGTAGAAGCCTCCCTAAAAATGAAAATTCTAGTATCTTATAAAATCCACACGGAATCGTCACTGGTCTATAATTTGCAACATCATGGCAATCTTTATTTTTATAAACAGGCACTACTTTTCTTAATTTCAAACTGTCAGGAAATATTCCTTGTAAAAGAAATATTGACTATACAAGTTAAAGGCTTAATTATTAATGGAAGAACACGTTTTAATAAAAACATTGGTATATTATCTTCACCACTGGACTTTTAATTTTTTAATTTACTTTTTAATAAAAGCAGTAATTCTTCTTCTGTGTAAGGGTTTAAAAACAAAGAATGTATTTGATAATTCTGCGAATCATTGCACTTGGAATTTTTTTGAAGTCGGTATTAATGATACTATATTGTGTGGAGTATCTATAAAGAAAGAATTAAATGCTGAAGCCACAGTTTGAGGATCCTCGGTTAATACATTATTTTTCCTTATTTTTATTTCCATTTCTTTTATAATGTTCCATGTTTCTTTTGATGGATTGGTAGAGCCTATTATTTTATTTTGATAATATATTTTATAAGTTCTTTTTGACAAGAGAACTATGTCGTTTCTTTATTTCATTATATGCACTAGTTAATTCGGGATACTTCCTTTTTTTAAACATAAGAGGTCTTTTAGTTTTTTACTAGATTCTTTTACACTGTCATTTACCCATTTCTTTGCTTGTTTGTCCACAGATACTCTTTTTTCAGGGAAATACAAATTGAAATAAAAAAACATATCAAAAAAACATTGGAAAGCCTCATTTGTATCTGAAGTCTTATACATATCGCCCCATTTCTCATTTTGAAGTGCCATCTTAAATAATAAAATAGAACTTTCACTATAGAGTCTTTCATCACAAAATATACTATGTCTTGATTCGAAATTGTCTATATCAATTTCAAATAGCACAGATCTATGATCTGAAATAATATTATCTAATACAGCACATGTTCCGTCAATATTTACAAATATATGGTCGATTATTGTACATGTGTTATTGGTAATTCTAGTTGGCCAACCTACCATAGAGTTTAAATTAAAGCATGATAATAATCTACACAAAGAAATAAAATGCTTATTTTTTAATGGAGTCAAAATTAAAATCACCACATACAATAAAATAAAAATTAGGTTTAAATAAGGCGTCTAGTACGTTAGAAAGTTGATCTAAAAATATAGTTTCCTCCCCAGAAGAAGATCTATAACAATTTATTATTATATAAGTACAGTTGTTCTTTTTATAAGAAACACCACAAATTTCAATGTGTTGTTCAATGCAATATTTGCTGAGGTCAATGGATTTTGCAACAATGTCATTTTTTACCCATATTCCTACCCCTCCAAAACGCAAAGAGGCTCTACAAAATGAACTTATTAATGTATAATTGTTAATATGTAAAGAGCTTATACAATCAGATTTAATACCTATTTCACATAAGCATACAAAATTTAGATTAGGATAGCTGTCAATGTCAGCCTCTAAATTTTTTATTTTGTCAAAATTTAACGTATTTACATTAAGTAATAACACATTAGCATTGAACATTAATTTATGATTTCCTGATTTTTCTTCCGCAGGTCTAAAAAACGACTTACACATGCACCAAACCCACTATCTGTGGGTCCATTGCAATCTTAAAGTTATGTTCATATATAGAAACCTTATAAGATGAATAGAGATTTGGATGTTTCGGAGTTATAACTTCGCAAGTTACTTCTGGAAGATGTGGTAGCAACATTTTTTTGTAAATAATCCGATGTAGTTTCTGTATTAACTCTATATACATGTAATTGTGCAATTTTTGGTACGCCTTTAACTATTTCGCTGTCCTTATTCTTCCCAACAATAACAGGTCGCCTTTTCCTTTTATTGGATACTTGCTGCCATTTGCTATCATTTTTTGATGAAGATGGTTTAGTAGTAGTACTGGGGGGTTTACTAAATTAATATATTTATGCAATGCCAGCTGTTGTTCTGCTTGTAGATACCAGACGCAACATTAGTTTTTGTAACACAAACTGTGTCTGTTTGCTTTTTTTGTGTCCATAGCCTTTGGTACATCGTTCTTTACCGAATTTATTCCATTGTTATCATTTTTAGTTTTTGTGGAGTTATGGTTTTTATTTTCAACAGGTTTTACACACCTCTTATCAGATGTTAAGTTAAATTAATTTAACATTTCTAACTGATTTGTTAGTAATCTTATTTTATCATTTAATTCTCTTATAATAATGTCTTTTTGTTTAATAACATACTTAAATATTTGAATATCCACATTTTTTTCACATCCAGAAATGTCTTCCATGGCATCAAAAAAGGCATTATCGTCATCCAATGGTGTGTCATCGTTATCACAACAAATCAGTCCTATCGTCCATAAATTTTACGTTGAATAACTTTGCACAACTCATATGAAACACGTTGTCACATTTTTTACATTTTTGACCACTAACAACTTTAGTTTTACACCGTTTACATACAGAGCTATTCACTGGCACGCCTGAACCGCCGGCCATTCTTTCGCATTCCTTCTGAGATTAAATACTTTTAGATTCAAATATATGCAGATCACACTTAGATCCCATTGGGGTCCTTGTAACCCGTATAAGCCGTCAGCCATCCTAATATTTAAAAAGAAGGATGACGTTTAGTTTAGTTTAGTTTAGTTTATTGACGTTATCTGGGAATATTCCTAATGTTGGATAAGGATGGTCAACGTTCACCCAGTATGGATTCTCTTGTTGTTGAGACAGTTATTCAGTCGCATAGAACATGTCGCACTGTCTGCTCTTATTGCTGACAGCCTCTACGAAAGAGTTTTTCATTGAGATTCAAATCTTTTAGGTCTTAGCTGACAAGTGTGAATGCCTGTTACAAAACGAGGATTCTTCCTGGTCATTGCTAGATACACCATTGCCGCTTCTTTACTGGAGTACCTTGAAAGCTTCCTATCAAGTTTCATTTCACAGTTCATTAAATCTCACACGAATATATTCTTTGTTGAATTATTTCTGATAGGTAGAAGGCTAGGTAGTGATTCTGTCAGTAATAACCTGTAGAAGTGGCAATCTTCTGATGGTGTCATTCCACAGACTTCCTGGTTGTACCACTATCCACTTTTGTCTGTATACAAACAGCTTTGAGGGGTACCGTCCTTGCTGTCTCCGCTAGATATAAGTCTAGGCGGCAGACGTAGGATCACTTCCAAAGCTGAATTGTATGCTTTATTTGGATTAATTTAATTGGGTTATATTATCTCCTGGATAGGCATCTAAAAGAAGCCTTGTATTATATCCAATATGCGACTTTTAAAATGAACAACCACTATATCTGCTACATATCAGTATAAAATGTAACGCGTTTCGTAACACTAGCAACAATTGACCATTGGTAATTCGACTACTAATGCGTGGCAACCAAGACAACGTAGTCACAGAACACTAGGATATCCACCAAAGTCAAGACCCCCAACAATTAGAGAGGAATAGTCAGTTTATACGTCGTTGGGCAAACAAGGCGAGGAAAAAAACTGTTCATAAAATGGTTAAAAGAAATTAACATAACTAATTATACAAAGATTAAGATAATTATACAAAACTATATATCGGTAGATTAGGAAGAAGAGAGGAATAAAAAAACAAAATATATGAAGTATGAATGAGTAAAAAAACAAAATGGGTGACTTAAAAAACTGATGAAGCAACCAGAATCCGACTTCCAACGACACCAGAAGTCGAATGTGACAACAAACACATTTATAATACTGTGGCAAAAACATCAGTAGAACGCATCATCACCGTTCGATCGGACAAATAAATGAGTCACCATTGCGGCCGTCTCGATGTGATTTTCTCGAACGGTGGAGATTATACCCGCATGATCGAGAGCCCGACCGTTTCGAATAAATAACCGGGACTCGGCCAGGGGTCGCCAGTCTATGCTTAGAGATAAATTACGCTTGGTCGCGGTCTTCGTACAAAATATCGAATATAAATTGTATAAAATAAATTAGTGTAGTGTAAGTGTTTAATCCGTATTTGTACTTAGTTTAATAAATAGTGTTAGTTGACAGTGCGAGTTTAATTTTTCACACCTTACGAACCTGTAGTGAACAAAGCGTTACAATACTTTATACACCTTAATAATATCCCGCACTAAAATCCTGTTTCAATAATATTCCACAAGTAAGTTTTTTTGGAATATATTTTTAACAACGCCCTGCACAATAATCCCGAGATTCTCTCCAAATTCAGATTCCTCGGAAAATTCTGCATAACTTCAGCTTTTAAATGATCTTTCTAGTTCAAAAATAACCCAAAATATCAGCAGTGATAATACAACAACATACAGGTCAAACTAATATAAGCATGTAAATTAAACTTAAAAATTGTTACAATAGGTGGCGTGCGTAAGTCGAAATCATCGTTAAGCGATCCCCTCTGCCGTTGCCGGAGTTTTCCGGACGCGCCCAGGTGTCTGCGGCGCTTTGCATCCAATCTTGCCGTTTAAGATGCTCTCCTCGTCTCAACTGCATAATTCATGCGGTGAAATATCTCCCGTCACATGCACTTTATATTTGCACCGATAAACTAGCCGCCTGCCTCCGACGAGGTACACCGCGGAGGATTGTGTGTACAATATGTACGAGTTGGCAGTACGTGTGGAACAGGGGGGGGGGGGGGGGGGGCGCCAGTGGCGTCCGTGACCGGAACCAGGCGGAAATAGAATTCGGTCCGCGCGAGAGATGGACTTCCGTCGCGCTTTGATTTAGGTCGACGATCAGCGGCGGAAATGAAAGAATTGGAACGCGAGACGGGTTTCATGAGCAGAGTGAGGTATTTGTCTCGGCGATACACAGGCGTGGTCCCGGGGTTTCGGGTTATGTGTAAAAACCGTTAATTGCTTTTTCAGCGTTTTACGCTTTGGATTTCGTTTACGCTAATGATAGTTCAAAGTAACAACGCCAGGTAGGTAGCACAAATACGTGAATACAAAAACAGTGCATAATGGAGTAGTGCACGATACTGACCAAGGAATGAAATCGGTCGGGTCATAATGGTCCTTCAAGCTCTATTTCGTTCTAATATGCGCGAGGAGAGTTACCTGGCCCCTTTTAATGTTACGCTCTGCCTCAGCTATTATCGTATAAAGGTAGTAATATTCAACACTTTCAAGTATTTTTTACCTAAAGTAGTTATTTATTTTATTTTTAATATCCTCACATAGTATTCATACCAAAAATCGATTTGCGTCGAGTTTCATACATAGAAAAATTACCTCGAAATTAATGACTTGCTGTGGTTGAATAGCAATATCTTTTCTTTAACAATTAAAGATACCACTTCTGTTACCATATCTGCAGTGGACGTGCCAACTGTTGAGGACAATCGTAGATTCCACGTAGAATATTTTTATAAAGGGTGAATAGTCGTGAGTCATGATTGAGCGATGATAATAAACAAAACCTTAAAAATATATTTCAAGTTTTTTTTTGAAGTACCGTAAGTTTTTCTGAAAAATGTTATATTTTATTTAAATAGCGTATTATTTAGCTTAATACAACAAAAAATCAACAATCGGCCTTCATTCGAAGCCGTGGCACAAAAATATTGACTTTGGGAAGAGATTTTTTACCGATTTTTTTAGCTATATCTTGAAGACCAACACTTTTATTTAAACTTTTTCTATGTAGGACCACCCAGGACCTGGTCTGAACCTCATTTCGGCTTGACGTTGCTTTTTGGGACACTTAATCTTGGGTTGGGACACTTGTAATTATTAATTACACAGACCTGCTAAACACACTTTTTTTGTTCCTAAGTTTAATTCCGAAGGTTTTTGAGGTCTTTTTGCACCATCACGTCACAGTTTTGAGAAAACCTAACCTAAAAGTGCCAAAAAGATCATTTCTGCCGATATTCGTGCCCTAATAACTGGACAACGGTATGTTACCCATTAGAAATGATTAGATATAATATTCTTTTGGACAGCGAATGGGTCTTTGTCGACTTTGTACCCTCCCTATGTCAATGAGAACCGAACCCTCGCACCGCCAAAGCCAACGAGTGGAGTGTGGGCAGTTTGTTCTGATATGTGTAAAGTCACAGTAAATTACACATTTCGGGTGCAATATTCGCTTCATACCTGGTATAGTTATATATTTTTTCTTATTACTATTGGCTTCTGAAGATTTTGGACATCTGAATACGAGATCTGGTCCGTTTTACTCAATCTTTTATCGTTTCCAGTTATTACGGCACGAATATAGCTAGAAATAGCCTTTTTAGCACGTTTACAAACTATTCTTAACTATAAAACTTATGTTCGGTAATGATGACAAATCTTAACAGGTAAACACAACTTTTTAGGCATTATAACATTAGTTTTTTATTATTAGATTTTTTAGTTGCTTTCTCTTACTGAAGGAAGCACACGCTATTAATTATATTAATAATTATTTATTAAGGAGCTAATAAATAATTAGTAATGGGCTAATCTTGGATTAAAAATAATTCAGTTTTAAGTAGATTTGAATCTTTTGATTTCGATTTGTGACTTGTGTGTTTGCATACGCTATGGTCCGTTAAATTTGAATAATATCTTTGTTATCTTTAACAAATATTTTATTACACTTAACAAACTGTAACTTCTAATAATCCCTTTATTAAAATGCATAGGTAGAATTGGACAACAGAATGTTGAAAAATGTTCCCGCTGAATTTTACTTTTCGGTATTTAAATTTTAGTACTTCAGTTTCTTCTTGGCGGCAATGAACGGCAATTTCTTGGCCATTTTTAGTTATTGAAATAATGTTACTTTCATATTAGTTAAATTAATATTTATTTTATTGACTTAAATTTAAATCTAAGATATTTTTTTAAAGTGTCGGAGGTTAAGTTATATTTAAATAATAATGTTCAATGAATCTTTAATAATTCCTGGTAGTAATAAATACATAAACCACATAATGGACTCATGTACAGATGCACACACCGGAAAAGAACTAGTTTTCTCGGATTAAACTCGAGAAAAAAATACGAATTAATGTAGTAGTTTTTGAAAATGCGAAAATGGGGTTTGGGGCATATAACATTTCTTTTAAAATATTCAGAAAGAACGTTTTTTTTTTGAAATTCTAACACAATCAGAAATTATTCTGACATAAAATGTGAAACTTGATTCAAAAATACATATACGCATACATATATGCACACGAATCAACCTTGAGTAAGCTTGTTATTTCTAGAGATAACACATAAATTTTAAAGACAGAGTCGGAGAGTGAATGGAGATTGTTTATATAAGGAATAATTTATGAAAAAACTAAAACTGATAAAACATAAGAACATAAGTCTACCTGAAGAGTATGCAACCGTATCCTAAAAAAGAGTATGCAACGATATACAAATTGACAAAATTAGTCAATTTTGAGGAGTTAATATTCGGGCTTATAGGGACTAATTAATTAGTTCTATGCCACTCAGTCGCCATTTGACTGTGTACGAAGCGCGCTAATGTATGATGTTGGTACAAGTGATTTACTCGGTGAGGTGATGATATCAGGTACTTGTAGTTTTTTATGCTGATTTAAAATGCAGCGATCCGCATCATTTGTTTATACATTCTTGAGGATGTACCGAACTTAAAAGTGGATGGGAACATAATGTATTGTATAGCGTGCGAAAAACATTTAACAGAGTGGCATAAACATAATTATTGTTATGACCAAGAAGCATAACACGTAAAACAACGCAATAACAGCGCGGTATTCCAGAATCGTAATTTTTATTCGATTTATGCGTGATGTCATGTTCCTGAAATTTGTCATTTAATATTCTGGTCAATTCGCATTTCTCTATGTTTTGGAAGAAAATGAGGTTTTTTTTTCACGCGGTAACAGCTGTAATAAATTATAACCTTTGCGTTAATGTTCTCTTTGTCTGATTACTGTCTTTGTCATTAACTATCGATAATAGTTGGATCCACGTCAAAACGAAGAAATTATGTTAAACGCAGTTAATTTTCAAAAGGCAACGTAATATCACTTTGTCGAGGGTTACTTCTATTAATATATTCATAACTACTCGTATTCACAAAAGTAGTCATGGTAGTATAATCAATAGTAAGAAAAACTATTCATGTACTATGTACACGAATTTGCAAGTTTGAAACAAATACCTGCTACTGTAAACTGTAAAAATAAATATTACTCATGTAAAAACTCCTATGTACCACAATGGGATTTATCTAGCGCAGTTACACTGGCGGATATACAATATCCGTCAAAAATTTATACCAAAGGTTCATAAGGGAGTATGATTTTCAGTAAAAAATAAATACGTCTATGACACATACATGTTTTTAGTGTTGCCAGATAGTGGTTTTTAAATATCTATTTTCGTATTTCTCCCAGTGGTGTAGTATGTACTAAGTGCAGCCCTGACTTTTATGGTTTAGTTCTATCTCTAATATTTACATTAGTAGGTTGGGATCATTACAAGAGCCTGTATGTTAATAATAGAATTGTATAATACTGTTATATTATTAATTAATATAAAAGTATTCCATTACTTAATTATAATACCAACATTAATAAAGTATATACATCGTCAACTCGTGTGTATGTACATAGTATAATCGTAGTTTAATCAAATAACGCCATTATAATCCGGAATATAACCCGTTGTGCGCTCCACTCTGACCAAGTTACGTCACGTGCCTAAGGTCGATTCGCGAACGTGAACATAATTTACACTTATTGTTAGTATTAGTTAAACTGCGCTGGGCAATGCATCATTTGTCTGCACGAAACATCGAATAAGTTGGTAAAAATATGGGTTTATAAAAGCGTGTTACGATGGAGCGTTGGATAAACACGTTTCCGGAACTGACCTTTAATGGCAGTAAACTTTGTTTTACCGCGTGTGACAGTGTACTGATGTGGCACGTAAAAACAGTTGTTTTGCAGCATGCTACTACAGACAAACATAAAGCTCGTGTAAGTGATGATGTAAGTGCGGGAGACAGACAGACACAATTTAACTTGGAGTTAGTAAAAATGATTTACACATATATGGGAAGACCTGTTTAACATTTCGTAGTGTTGCTGATAGTGGTATCCTGGAGCCACTTCTGGTAAAGTACGCATCTATTATTAACCTCCGAGCTCATTAATGCGTTTTGGCGCTGTAACAAACATTCGTACATTCGCACATGTCTGCATCTAGTGTGAGTCCGGGTTTACTGACATAAAACGGTGGGATATTTTCGTTATAACAATAAGATGGTTTTGTAACATACAATCATATTGTATTCACACTTGTTAGATATTATTGTAATTAAACATTTTTTTGGTAGGTCTATAACCGCTAAGGCTGAGGCAATAACCTTATCTGTACTGGGATTAACTGTGTTTAGGTCCCTTACGTGTACTGGATTAACTGTAACGTTTCCATTTTTGTTGTTGCAATTTCTATATGTGTCGTCAGTGCCGACACTATAAATATCCGCCGATAGTTTTTTGCATGGCAAATGATAAGAATAATAAATGGGTACAAAGTCGGCAAGATTCTGAAGGAAACAACCTTAGAAATTAAAAGGAAGGAAATGAAGTATACATAAGTACTTACTATTCTATACACAGACAACCAACTAGATACGCATCCATTTTTATTATTACGTCAATCAGGTAGCTTCAGAAAACTTTTATAGATATGTTGATGTGACGAGGTTTGTTTTTTATAGTTATTAAAAAAATTTTAGGCGATGCCATGTCTTTTGATATCACTTGAAGATGAATGAAAATTAAATATGAATAAATTGATGTTGTAATTACCTTCTTTCTTGTGTATTTATGGTTACCAATTATGGCTCAAAGTTAATAATAGTAAAACAATATTTTTGTTTTCTATTCTTCTTATATTTCTGTAGAATTTGACCTCGTTTGTTCAAATCCCTTTAGTTAAACTTTTCAATATTGCATATTGTTTTAGACAGAATGAAAAATTGTACATATCAATTAAAAAAATATGTGACGTCATAGTTCTAAAATTAGTAGCAAAAATGTAAATCGTTTAGCAAGGAAAGTTTTTAATATGATTCTGTTTATATAAGAACATGACTGCCTGAAATTCAACTATAATTATTTAACTTATGCATGTAAGAAAAATTTAAAATTAAATTGTACTCAATTTCCACACTAATGTTCACTAATATATTTTTAGTAATATAGTGAAAATATGTTAGAAGAGCGGGTCTCGTGCTTACCTGTGTGGAATGCCTATAACAGATTAGGCATTAATCTTATCTTAATAGTTAACTTCAAAATTTAATCTGGTAACATAGATGTTTACGGAAAAGTGTTAAATAGCATCACAAATCACGTGATATGACATAACTTTTTGTCGTAGAACAGTTTCGACCAATTATGTAATTAAACCGAAAGCGCTCATAAAATATATTCAACAATTATAAAAGAAATATATGCAACGAAATAAATAAAATAATATCCTGTTTGCGTTAGTCGCTTGGTCAAGCCGTTCACTTTCTCTTTTCTCATCTACGACAGACGGAGTAAATCATAAATACGAGGGAATTTTATTAAATAATAGACGAAATTATGAAAAATAAAAACAACAGTTTTTATGGAAGTGGACTTCCACACACTAATATTTGTAATTCACACAATATTTGTAGTTCACACAAAATTGTATCAGCAAAATTTTGTCAGAGGTTAGTGGTTAAAAAAAAACTTATAAATGTTTTAGCGATGACTGTAGTACAGGACGAAATTACTGTTGAATAAGGAAGTGGGATAATGGACGTAATTTGATAAAGGGATTGTTTTTAGCTATGTTGAACAAATAAAGAAGCACTAATTTTTTGCCGCCGTTTCGTCCAATTAATATTTTTTTTTATAACCGTCTGTGTCAGTTGAATGATTGATCTTTTTCTTTACCTGTACATGTGTTTGTATATGGGGCATTTCACGCCAACTAAGTGAGGTCAAAAAAATTTCTGTTTGAAACATATCACAATCGATAGTACTTGCTAAAAAAACTAACTTCCGTAAAGTTTTAGATTTTTTTGAGCCACAAGGCGAGGGGATGGTGAGGGTGAGAAAATACAAATTTTCGTTTCGACTCTAAAATTTCAATCCTTCTCGGTAAGAAAATGAAAAGAATTAAAAAGAAGGTTGCAATGGTTTTCGATGTGTTTTTTTTGCGTAGAATACGATAAAAATATTTTCAAAATCATTGGGGGTAGTTTACACCCTTATTTTGAGGATTGGAAGTTTAAAATCGAAATTTAGAAAAGTATGACACGATTTTTTTTCAATTTTTAATTTTTAATTTCTTTCTATTTTTTTGTACTTTCGATTAATTTTTGATTCATAATGGCGTCGACCAGGAACTGGCCCAAAAAACGGCACAAAAGTGAAAAAACTTGGTTTTAGCGTATTTTCTCATCCTGTGAGATAGTGAATGGCAAGTGAATAATATATTCCAAGGTTTTTGGGGTCGCTGATTACGAATTTAACGTCAGATTTTCTAAAAACAAAATGGCGGATCCAGTATGGTAGTCAACTTTAAAAAATGGCTAAATTTTGAAATTTAAAAAATACCATCGTATTCTACGGGAAATTTTCTACGTTATATTCGTAACCAGCGACCCCAAAAACATTGGAATATATTATTTACTTGCCATTTACTATCTCACAGGATGAGAAAATACGCTAAAACCACGTTTTTTCATCTTTTGGGCCGTTTTTTTGGGCCAGTTCCTGGTCGACGCCCATTATGAATTAAAAATTAATCGAAAGTACAAAAAAATAGAAAGAAATTAAAAAATCAAAAATTGAAAAAAAATCGTGTCATACTTTTCGAAATGTCGATTTTAAACTTCCAATCCTCAAAATAAGGGTGGAAACTACCCCCAATAATTTTGAAAATATTTTTATCGTATTCTACGCAAAAAAACACATCGAAAACCATGGCAACCTTCTTTTTAATTCTTTTCATTTTCTTACCGAGAAGGATTGAAATTTTAGAGTCGAAACGAAAATTTGTATTTTCTCACCGTCACCATCCTCCTTGTGGCTCAAAAAATCTAACATTTTAGGGAAGTTAGTTTTTTAGCAAGTACTATCTATTGTAATATGTTTCAAACAGACATTTTTTTTGACCTCACTTAGTTGGCGTGAAATGCCCCATATCCTAATAATTTTGTGGTATTTATTTATTTTGCTTGTATTTGTACTCCACAATGAACAAATAATTGCCTAGGCTCAACTCACTCAGTGAAACGAAACGTCGGCAAAAAATGAGTGCTTCTTTATTTGTCCAACATCCCCAAAAACAATCCCTTTGTCAACTTATATTTTATGGACGCAACTGATAACTACTACAATGGACGTAATGTTGTTAAAGATTGGAAATAATGGAAATAAAGTGGTACATAAATTAAAACTCGCCAACATATTTTCAAATACCACCGGAGCAATTCAACTGAGTTCAATCGATATACCTAAGTCTATGGAAGGCCTTTTTTTCCTTCTGGGAGCCGTCCTTTTCGCCGGATTGCACTGCAGCCTCTTGGGCTTATTGTGCGCAACCTCCCATCCTTCTCACACCACCCATTCCAGTAGCCGGGTCCCGTGTACGAGCTTGTATAGCTTCCCCGCCGGCTGGGTGCTGTAATCTTCTGGACAAAGTTTGGGGTGTCCATATATGGCCTGTCTTTTGCGATCTAAGGTCTCGCAATCACACAGTATGTGGTATGCTGTTTCCGTTTCCCTGTTGCAGAGTCTGCATTTCAGTTCTCCGTTGTACAGCCCCATTCTGTGTAGGTGTCCTTTGAGGGCGCAATGTCCTGCCTACAACAGCTCTTATCTGAATCCTATTCATTTTTAATAGTTCTTCAGTTCTTTTCTCACATGTTCCTTAAATAAACATTTTTCCGTGTCTTTGCCTGGATATAGAGTTCCAGTATCCATTTTGTCTATTTCTGACCCCTTCTCCTATTTGACCCCTTACTATACTCTTTGTTACTCCCAGGGCCGGTTCTGGGCCAGTAAATGGAGTAGACGATCCTTTTCTCGCTAACTCGTCTGCTTTTTCATTGCCTTCGATTCCTGTATGTCGTGGTACCTATATCAAAGTTACTTTGTTGTGGTCTGCCAGTCGTGTCAGTTCTCTTTAACATTCCCATACCAGCCTTGACGTCGCCTTTGGGTTTGTAATTTCCTTTAGGGCAGCCTGGCTGTCTGATAGTATATCGATCCTCTTATTTGTGTAAGACCTCGTTATATTTTCTTTAGCACAGTGCAGTATTGCATATACCTCCGCCTGAAATGCAGAGGTATATTTTCCAAGTGGAATGCTGTACTGTGGCTTTTCCGTTTCGTTGTAAATGCCAGCACCAGTTCCCTGCTGAGTCTTTGACCCGTCTGTGTACCAGGTTACTCTCTCAGTTCTGTTCCTGTTGTTTACTTTCCATTCCTCTCGGTCAATTATTTCCATCCCGAAGTTTTGTTGTGTGTGAATTCAGGAGTCATGTGGTCTTTCCTCATCTCTAAGATGTTTCCACCCACTAGAATTTTGATTCTGTTGTGCCCCAGGTCTTCGTAGATACCACTTGGTAGTTCAGGTAGCCTGAAAAATCCCATTCTTGCCTCCCCCATGATCACGAATTGAAGAGGAGGCAGGGATAGTAGGACTTCCATTGCTGCCGTTGGCGTGTTTCTTATCGCAACCGTAATTCCTAGACAGGCAAGTCGTTGAACCTTGCTTAGTTCGATTATTGCCTTTGTCTGCTGCATCTTTGGCCACCAGACCAGAGATGCGTATGTAATCATGGGTTTGACTACCATGGTATACATCCAATGCACCATGTTTGGTCTAGCTCCCCATGTTTTCCCATGAGCTCGTTTCGCCACCATAAGTGTCGTTTCCGCCCTCCTTTTGGTCCTTGTTAGCTGTTGGTTCCAAGTTAATTTGGAGTCTAATATTACTCCAAGATACTTGGATGGATGGAAGGCCCTTGAAAAGATGTAGATAATAACGGTGAAGAGTGCCAAAAAAGTGCCTGAAAACTGTCTGATATATTATGCCATAAATATAACATCTGTTATCAGAAATTAAAAGAGATGTGGAATTCTTCACCTCTTTTGTTTAAATATGAAAAATACATGGAAGACTGTTCTATTTGGAATAAAAAGGCCACACACAACTGAACGGCGTATAATGCTCATATAGTTTAGTAGATTATTCAGTTTCATTGATTTATGACATTGAGTTTGGATATTCCTCCTGTAGCCTGACTTAACTCCTAATTTTATTTATTCCCAAATAAGGAATACTTATGATGCAATTATTGCAAAAAGGTTGAATGTTTGTGTATGTACGAAAAGGTATGCTGAAAAATAAAATTGTTTTGAAAAACTATATCGAGGGGTTACTGCAAAAATCCCAAAAAATATTTGTCGAGATATAGAGCAATAACATTTTTTGTCAAAGGAAATATCTGTTTTTTTCATCAAATTGTCTAGTTTAGGAAATATAAAAAGTTCGTTTAAACATCAGTACAAATTGCATTGTAATTATTCTTATTATTCTACTAGTTTTTGGCTTAATAGTTCCAATATCTCTCGTTTAGTCAAATATGGCCTTAAAGGGTTTTTGCAGTAAGCCCACGATTATATCTAAGCTAGGTAGGTTACTTTACAATGTACCCTCGTATTTACGTGTTAGTTGATACGAGAATGGCGAGAAAATCTCGACAGAGATATTAATTACGAGTCGCAGGTAGGTAATTATAGTTGTTGGCCACGTATTTAACACTATCACCGCGATCTCTTTGATCTAGATACATATGCACGTGAGTCCGCGCTCAACGAAGGGTCGAAGAACTGCGTTAAGAGATAGGGTTTATTTTAGTTGAGGCGTTCTACATTTTATAAAACAATTCCATAGTAATATTTACTTAATACCAACTCACTTTTGTATTACACATAAAATATGGTAAAATTGTATTGTGTATTTGTATGAATAATCTTTGTATAGGGTTACTATATTACCGAAACATTATGTAGTTTGTAAAGTTGGAAAAGTAAAAGTTGTCCGGTCAAAACGTATTATGCATGCATGCAAATGCAAGTTTTTTTATGACGCTGAAAATGATTATATTAAAGCGATGTAATTTTTTCTTCAAATGGAATGATATATTATTTTTTTCCTATATTATAAAGTATTTTTTTCTAATTATGTAGACTGTTATGACTTATATTGGGAAGATTGGGAAGAATAATATTCAGAAAGTTTTCTTTGCTGGTATCTGGTATCATATCTAAAATTACTACAAGAAGATATTATTTTAACTTGTAGTGGTTATAAGAATATCCTAACTGTGAAACTCTGGTTCCAGGAATATGGAGCTCTACCACACTACCTGTTAAATATGAGCAAATATTTAGGTGTACTCTTTTGGATTCTTTGACTAAGAAGAGAAAATTATGGAATGGTCACCAAGATCACTTGAACTTAGATCTTGAGTTTTTTTATGGGGTCGTGTAACAACTAAACTACAGGAATCAGATGTAATAGTGTTGAAGAGTTAAAGAGTTAAAACAAAGAGAAGAATTAAAACTAAAATTGGAGATGGAGTTACAGCAGTATGTACAAGTACTCCCGGAAAAAAAATCATGTTTTTTTTACGACAGACTAGGTGATTGGCTTGCTGAAAATATGTATGTACATGTAAATACATGTGTATGTACGAATATACATTTAAACACACGTACATATGCAGGAACATATGTACGAAGAAAATGTAGTCTTTGCGATTAAGCAAAAAAAACGTGGTTGAAGTATAAAATATATGGAAATGAAGTATAAAATATATTTTATTTAAAAAAAAAAGCGAAAATGGACCCATTTTGTTTATGTATATTACTTATATGAGTTACGGTCATTCTTTATTCTGGTTTCTAATCAATTTAATTTAACAGAACAGTTGAACACATTTCACCACATAACACCGAAACACTATTTTGTAATCGACGCGCGTTTCGCCATCCATGTTGGCATCATCAGGAGATGATTAATCATGAAACCGAAACCTTAGTTTCGGTGATAAGTGTTGAACTTATTCAATTGTTCAAGTTTCTACGCCAAAGGTTCCAATTCTCCTCCTGTAATTTATCAGAACAAAGATAAATGAAAGATAAATGTGACAAACTAAGGCACGACGATGGCACATTACAATGAGCGGTGTATTCAGGCTGCTCGCTTTTTGTGCTCGTTTTATTTACGCTTCTTCAAACATTCCTTATCACATGTACGCAGGGCAAACTAGCGCTTTGTCTAAATACAACGAGATGCGGAACAACTGTGCACAAGATACTCTAGTTATTTCATATTTTACGTGTGTTTTACGCGTATAACAAATATAGTTTTGTTTGTCTGTTTTTTTTTTTTGTACAGTTTAGTTGTCATTATAATTGCATGTAATGTGATAATTGCATTTCGTCTGTTGGAATTCTGCTTGTTGGTCCATTTGTCCCTCACTTAGCTACCCTGCGGCAAATAATGGGTTTAAATTGATGGTTTAATGTCTATCATACTTATGTAGTTTTAAAAAAATGTGTCATTTAATAATAAACAAAAATACTAATGTATCCGTATCATTCTTCAATAACATAACTATATTTGGAACATTCCACAGGAGTTTTATCTACAATTCCGAAACCTAAATACGTTCGCTTATCACTCGCTTTCTGACCCAGACGCGTTCCGTGGAAAACAAAATTGGATTAGGCAAACTTATACCGCTTCGATAAGGCGGTAGCACTGTCCGCCGCCTAACCTGGGTAGGAAGTGACAATGTCCGATTGATCTGTGGGGAAGGTATAGGCGATTGTTTTTGTACGCGGTGGTCAGTACTTCCGCGCGAATGGTACCTACCACGAGTGTCGAAAAACTACAGTCCCTCGTGTTGTTAAACGTGTGCGTACTATTTTAGAATATTGTCGGTATCAGAAAATGTGCAATTGTTGCATGTATCGCATTAGTGTCTTTGTATTTTTTAGTTGGGCGTGCATGGTTCATAACATATAAGTGAATAAGTGAGGTGGGAGAGGGAGTGGTATCCACTGTATCACCGTAAATAATCAGTTTCTCGGTTATACAAGCCTGAATAATTGGAATGATGAAAAATAAATGAGGATTCATCGGTCACGATGTTTACTGATCCGTTTGATATGATGCGCTGGTTTGCTATTTATTGTTTTTAACATTTTTTTTTGTTAGACGCTGAAATGGTGCAGACACTAACCGGGGAGTCTATGAGAAGTCTATAAACTTTGAGTATTTTATAGTCATCTTTAATAAAAGCAAATTTGTTCCTCTCACATTATTGTCTATTTTAGAACGAAAGAGAAATGGTTGGTAAATTTTTAGAACATCTACTTATCGTATTTTTACGATTTTGTGACGTGTAGTATACACTATTAGAAGTAGTTTGCGACTTGTTAAGCTTTGTGCAAATTTTTAAAACTTTTTTCGAGAATGGGAGAAAAATGAACAAGAATAATCAATTTATTTTATGTGTGTTCGACACGAGCAAATAGAGTTTCGAAGATTTTATTTACATCACGTTATTGAGTTCGAGAAGGGCAATGGTAATTTTTCGTAAATAGTACAAATTTTACATATAAATTGGATAACACAAAGTAGACGTTCGCGCCGTTCGCGGTAGATAATGAAGTTGTGACTTGGCAACAGTGGCAGTTTCTTTCCTTGTCTAAGGGCAGTTCTTAGTATACCAGTGAAGCAGATGATTTAAACCTACGCAGTTCAATTTCTTATACTTTCGCAATTTTTTAGTGACACTCAGGAACGTTTGCACAACATTTAATGTATGCCATCTTGTTTGTGACAACGTATGATATGAGAATATTTTTTGTTTGTCGCTAGGTAATAAGTAGATGTTCTAAAAAATTACCGAATGTTTAACTGTAGAAAATCTCAGACTTTCTAATCAGCAAGCTGGATCAATCATGTAAAGTATAACTTGTTATAAAATGTTAACAGTTAATAAATGGAAACAGCGTTGGATCAAAAAGCTTGCTTTGATTTTTTGAAAAGATCACTAGACTTTTAGACGACTAAGTACGATATTTTAAATGGAATAAATTTTTTTCAGTACTATTATTGAAGGAATTTTTGATGATACATCACAAAAAACATTTAAATGGCCTTACAAGCATAAAAAATTGGTGACAATAAAACAAAAAAAAAATACTCAACAAGAAGGAGTTATACAATTTGTTGGCCCATTTCTCGTTTAGCAAAACAACTCTTTATATTTGCAATAGGAGGAATTATTGATACTATGAATACTACATATTATTGAATTATTTTTTATTGATAACTTACAACAAACGTTTAATACTTCTACACGCATAACAAATAGGTGACAATAAAACAAAAGAACGGTTAATAAGTTATACACCTACATAATTTGTGGACCTATTTCTCATTTATCAAAACCACTCTTTTAATATAGTATTTGTAATATAGTAAAGATTTTTATATGTAGCCGCTTTACATGGTCATAATTTACATCAGTTTCTAAATGAATTTCTACATGTAATATTTAAGGTCAAAGTAGAAGCCAACAAAATATTTAGGTTGGCGTGGATTATTTATAATTAATTGTATGCTTTTGGCACAGGTTCCTTGGAGCATTTGACGAAGTTAATAACATTTTATTAGTTTACATGTTTACAAATATGTGAAACGGCAGACAACATACTAAAGAGTTTGGCCACTAATGTAAAACAAAACCACCAAGAATCACTAAAGAAATACATGTAAATAATATTTAAATTTAGAATAGTCCAGAAGCGAGTCCAGAACGGAGTCCAGAACTTAACAGCGAACATGATTTATTTATCAGAAATAATTCGAGAAACGAATAAAACTACAAAAAATCTCGTTCTAAATACTTTCTCAGTGTGAGCTTTAGTTTATCATATTTTTTGGAATCGGGACTTTAAAACGCTTTCTCTTTAGATTTTATAGATTTGATCAAAATAATACAAGATTGACATTGACTGGAAAAAAAACTTCTTCACCCTCTTTTGGGTACTTAACATTTTATAGTACCTACATACACGGTGGTCTACGATATTTCTCGAAAACTGTAAACCAGATCAAAATACATGTGTAGACTAGAAAATGATTTTTACATTATTAGAATTCTGATATGTTCTTCTGACAGGACGTGCCATTTAAAATTGTAATTAGCATCAAAATTTTTCGGTCGCGCGACCGAAATTCAACAAATAAAATACAATTCTAATAACACAAAAATGTACGTACAATACATCATTTACAGTGATATAAGTGTAGGTATCAAATTTTATTTTTATCAGGCTTACGGTTTTCCAGAAATCTCATGTCTGAAAATTCATGTACTGTCCTGTATTATTAATTTTGATCCTGCGTCTCTGTAAGTAATCAGGACATTTTAGAGTATTAATTATTCGTAGCATTCATTTCAAGATACGGATTTTTCGTTTATTTTTTCAAAATGTTATATCTAGATCTCTAGTAAGTACCCATAATATCACTTTTAGAATTACAAGAATTTACAAAAAAAAAATCATAACATACTGTCATGAAGGATACTAAAAATAAAGACCATTATCAATGACTTTGAAGGCACTCTTTGAACAGCATTTGGAGCAGAAAATAAAGGACCCCACATAATTCATATGGGAAGTGCCCCCTCTGTGAAATTGGCCGAATTTTTGATGTTCTGCTCTCCGTGACCAACCGATCAAAAGTCTCTATGAACCCAAAGTCTTGAAATGAATAGTTTTTCTGATACGGCCTTAAAATGTATTTTCACCGTCATCGTTGTTGGAGTTGGAAAATGTTGTGTACCTCTACGACTTTTTGGCTATTGTTTTTCGCCAAATAAACATTTAATTATTCACAGTTTTATGGAATACCGTGTTAATAATGTTAGATCAATAAATGTTAAAAATAACAATAATTGTTATAGTAACAACGGACTGTTAATAATTTCTTAACAATTGATATACTTTTTCTTAACAATATTACTGTAAAATCAGGTAGACGTATTTTTTTTTGACAGATTTTGACAGATCTGGCATAGGTTGATTTTTACGTGGGGAACAATGTCAGTATCATAAAATATTTCATTTTAACTTTTATTACTAAACTAATTATAACTAAAACTTTTATTAATCAACGTCTTATTGCCATAATTACGTTTCTGTGTATTGAATTATATTTAAAACATAATCTGGTGCAGTCAGGAGGAAACTGAATGCTTATTGACGTAGGATATTTTTGTTCCATTTTTCGGAACGCCAAAAATGATGACGGTAAAAACACATAAGTACCGCAAAAATAGATAGAACCGAATTAAAAAACAATTCATTTTAATACTTTGAGCCCATGGAGACTTTTGATTGGTTGGTCATGGACGGCAATACATCAAAATCACCCAATTCCAATTCCATCGAGGAGCACTTTAGATAAGAATTGCGCGGGATCCTTTAAGCTCTATATTTAATTTACTCACATGTAAAATATATGAGCTTGTAAACAAACATCTTTATAGGAAATGTATACTCATTTACGGTTACCTTTTATACCCATGTACGTGAATTCTAAAAATAAATGCGTTTAAACAATTTGGTAACCTATTTAACATATAATGAACATTCACCTCGGATATATGTTTACATTAAATTATTTTTACTGTTTTAATCTCTTCTTAAATACTCGTTATCTCAGTTTGGTAAGTATTGTAACCCTTGTTATTGCGAAACGACATTTTTTTGTGAAGATACGAAAAAAATGCTCAGACATCGGCATCCCTGTTACAAATTCAAATCCATATCATAAGTAACGGACAAACTCAATAAATTCTGGTATATAGAAACGTCCTAACAGTTTACCTCATCTCATCACAGTCATCACCATCAACATTTTATTTATTTTGTGAAGTTGTACGAGTTCCTAAATAAATATTTTCGCGCGCGATAGCATGTAACATGGTCGGTATTAATGTTTATTAAGTATGGTTAGATTTGCATTGGAAAAGCTCAATGTTTATTTTGTTATGCTGGAAGTCATTGGCGTGCTAAAATAAAAACGAAGGGGTTACTCTACAAGAACTGCCACCAAACCATATAGAATTTCACTTAGGAACTGGAAACAACATTATTATAATAGAATATCTAACCTCCTCACTCACTTTTTAATGAGAATGTTTAAATAATATATGTATATTAGACTGTATAAAAAAAATCAACTATTTTTTTTTCCAAAAATTACTCTGAAAATATTGTTCAGGATGTCGAAAAAAATGAGCCTGTGAAAATATCAGCTCTTAATTTTAATAGTAAGAGATGACTCATCGCGATTTTCCATTTCCCATTTAATTAACATGGGAAATATTTTGTTTCAAGCTTTGGAATTTTGTAACCCTTCAACCGATTATCAGACTGATAAGACGAAGACATATTCTTGTAGGAAATTGAACGCACTACAAAGAACACCTCTTATAATTTTTTGATAAATCTAGTCTTTTAAAAGTTATTTAAGGTTGAACTCACCAGAATTTTTTAGGTATTTTCACTTTTTTTGGTGAATCTGTCAAACTAATTACAAAATTTTTGCTTTAAATTATCTTTTTCAGTCTTTAAAATTCTGAAAGTATCCTCAGTCCATTTGATCGGTAGTTTTGTCCAAAAAATCCTTGATTTAGACGCTTTTCTTTAATGAACATTTTAAATATTAATTTTTATTAGCAAACTTGATATTTCTTATCTATAATTTTCTTTTCTACATTAATTATATCTAAATCTAAGTTAAAATCATAATTATAAATTGTTTTTGCTTAAAAATATTTTTTTAAACTATTTAATTATTGAAATACAATCTCGCCAAAATTGATCTCATAATATTCAGTATGGATACAAAAGCGTCTAAATCAAGGATTTTGGACAAAACTACCGATCAAATGGACTTGAGGATACTCTCAGAATATCAAAAAGACTCTGAAAAATATAATTTAAGGCAAACATTTTGCAATTAGTTGCAATATGTTCAACTTTAACCTTAAATAACTTTTGATTAGATTTATCAAAAAATTATAAGAGACGTTTTTTGTAGTGCGTTCCCCTACAAGAATATGTCTTCGTCTTATCAGTCTGATAATCGGTTGAAGAGTTACAAAATTCCAAAGCTTGAAACAAAATGTTTTCCATGTTAATTAAATGGGAAATGGAAAATCGCGATGAGTCACCTCTTAATATTAAAATTAAGAGTTGATATTTTCATAGGCTCATTTTTCCGACTTCCTGAACAATATTTTCAGAGTAATTTTTGAAAAAAAAAATAGTCGATTTTTTTAATACAGTCTAATGTATTATTATACATAAAATTTTCAGGGGTTTATTTTTTCTGAACATTTTACATCCCTCAAAAGTCCTGGCAAAATGTCATAACATAACTATGTACCATTAATGTTTATTTTATTTTTTTTTTAATTTCTCGACGCAAAATTTGTCAACCACATTACAAGTATTTTCTTAATAAAAAATAGATTATTTTTTTAAATCTTAAGGTAATGAACGCACTAAAATTGTAAAATATATTCTTGAATTTTATATAATTTTACTAAGAGTGAATATGGGTATGAATATTACATGTTCTGCGATTAGAATGCGGCGTTAAATATTTCCTCAATTTAAAAAAAATTACTGAATTTTCTGTCAAAATAAAAATGCAACTAAACTGAATATTTTTAGTAGCATATTTTTGAATGAACTGGTTTCATATAACAGTAAATCCAACAATATATTAGTTCAACCTCAATTTTCGTATTTATTCTAGAATAAATCATGTTTTAATTCACACTTTATGTTTTCCTAAAAGGGACCCGAGAAGGGACCGCACTATCTTATGGTTTAATTTCTGTTGACTCTCTCGACTCTGTTCCGAGGTCATTGAAATTTACATATTTTTAAGTTTAAAATTGCCTTACAAACATAATTGACTTCCTATCACACAACTTTTTTATCTTACGAATATTAAATTATTAAGTGAAATTAGAATAGTTCGACAAATGATTTGTTAAAAATCTAACCTAATGTTTCTGTAGTTTTTATTACAAGTAACTAAAATTTATATCTTACTACTGCAGCTTGTTAATGTTGTTCGCGCTAACTGACTGCTTCAAGTGAAAGTAACGAAATTTATATTCACAACACCGCAATAAATAAAACAAAAACACTAATGCATATTATTAAATCTTTACTTTGTTCTACTGCAAAAAAAAGTATGGCTAATGTAAACATACGACCGCAATTATTGCACATTTTACTCTCACTGATTCTCAACTATCTCTATTATATTTTTTATGTAATCGCTTGCAGCAAAACCTACGTACCAATCGAGAAATTAAATCGTATGGTAAAATAGCCTCGCCCCCTCGAGGCACGCCCATGTCCATCCGAGCGTTATCAAGTAGCTGATAAAATTAAACATCTGAACCGGAGAGCTGACTCGGGCAATTGTAGATTGTAGTCTACAATTCGCATCGGCTTGCAACAGTGTAATTCCACTTAGTTGGCGAGGACGCTGCCTACCTCCATCCGTAGATATTTCTTCGCGTGCAGTGCACCGCCTAGATCACGCGGAGGCTTGGGAACGCCATTGATCTCGTTAACTATACCATCGAAATGAACCATTAGTTTTTATTAACCGTTTAACGCCCGTGTCAGTGTATATTAGTGCTTGTCGGAGTGTGCTTGTTAGTTTCTAGCTAGTGTCAGGGATGGGCGACGCGAGTCCCAACTTCAAGAGCGCTCTCAACTTCTTCAACAGCCTGGAGCGGAGCAACAAGAGCCCGCTGATACCCAGGAAGACCGCGGGAAACTTCGAGGTCAACCTGAAACTCATAGTCGACAGCAAGACGGTGGAGAACATCACCAGCTACGAGGTGAAGAAGATCATACCGAGGGCGAAGCTGACCAGCAAAAGGACTGTCTTGTGCAGTAGCGAAACTAGCAGGAATGTCATGCGAGGCGTGTACAGAGTGCCGATCGACGAACGAAGTGATACCGAGGATAATGTGCTTCCTAGGAAATCGAGAAACTCACCTGGACACTTCCTGGAGAAAGTGTCCAACTCCTTCGAAATAAAAACCAGGGATTCACCCGTTACCACTAGGGCGAAGCCTCCCGATCTCATAGAAATCAACGCCAAGGCCAACGTCCTAGATGAGATTTGCAACACGTTCGACGCGAGGAAGAACGAGAGTAACTATAATACGCCCTGCGACCAAGTTCTGACTCCAGACGTGGAGGCCAAGCAGATAATAGAGGCCTTCCAGAAGGAGATAACACCGTACAATACCTTCGAAATACCCGTGAATGCGTTGGATAGTGATTTTTTTAAGCAGACGTTGGATCTTGTGCCCAATATCGACTCGGAATTGTCTAAGAGGCCTAGGAGGAAGAGTAGCGTGTATAGATTGCCCAAGACATTGGAAAAGGAAAGGTAGGGTTTAATTTTCTGTATATTAAAAATGTGCATGTCATATTGGAACAACAAAAGTAATAGCGTATTTGAAAGTTGACTTTGCAGGTTTGTATTGCATCGAATCAAGTTTTTGTCAAACAGCTTAATTATGACTTTATTGATGATGTATCTTAAAAATCGCTTAGAAATACCATTACGCTGTAACTGTTGTGACTTTCACAGCGTGTCAGTTTTTTATTTGACCAAAGTCAACTTACCAACAAAGGTTAATTTATTGAAGTTCACTTTTTAAAATCAGTTATTGGCATTAGAAGAAATTAAATGCAGATATGTATGTAATACAATCCAACTTCGTGGTTCTTAATTCAGTAAGCAAGATGCTTCAGAATGATTCTGTGTATTTGTCGTGCTTTTCTAACTACTAATCTACAATAATTCTCTAACGAATGAAAAATATTAGTATCACAAATATAAAATGAATACGTGCTTTTGATAAAATTAATCCGCTTTTGTTTAAACAAAATCCTCCTCAACGATGACAATTATGTTTACATATTATACAATTATGTTTATAGACTAGAGTTTCGAGTATTTGTTTAAAATTTTAAGGAAAACCTTGGGAAGACATGGTCTTATATTGTGAAGGAAAACATGAAAAATGTAACAAATTCTTATGCGGAATACGTGACTTACTTTCCACAAAACGACTCGATAGCCGTAAAATTATCATGGGCCATAATTGCCTACTTAAAACGGTGATTTAAAATGCATTTAAAATCCGCATGCTCATCTACATATCAGACGATTGTGTAACTGCGCACAAATTAAATGAATGTGCCGCTAGATGTATTTTAGGATTTTGTGAACTGAAATTCTTTTTCTCATTTAATTCGTCGTTTAAACTTCTACGATGATTGATTATATTACAAATTTAAATAACCGATATTCACTAACACTGATGACGATGAGGCTGTTTATCAGGATAACGTAAATCTGAGAAGTTATAATGACCTGAACGAGTTGTGCGTAACATACAACAAAAGGTCGTTGTCTAATACTTTCCTTATCGAAATATGTATTGCAACGGATGGTAGTGGCCCACGCATATACATAATACACAGACATATGTATGTTCAAGGCGGAAATACCTAAATATGAGAGGTTTACCGAATCATTTTTGTTTCTAGGAGCATTCGGTATGTTTGTGTTTCCGTGAAAACAAAGGAGATTGGAAAAGCCTACGATATATCTACTCGAATAAAGTAAATATTATCAATATTTTATCGGTCGATAAACAGCAGTAAATCAAGATCATATGGTATTGTGTTCGCTCGGTAATACATGGAAATAGTTTAATTTGCCAATACTTAACGCTAGTGGATCATAACTGGGTCGCCACAAGATGTCAATATTGAATATGTTTTTATTGTACAAAATGTACTACACAAAATATACTAAATATTTTGTGTGGTATATTTTGTACAATAAAAACATATTCGTTTATATTAGAAATATTTTATTTTTAATTGTCTCTTCAAAAATGATATATTTAATTTAGGTAGATAATTTGCAACAGTTTTAAGATGTCACTGAATAAAAACAATAATTATAATCGGATTTTTTTATATTTAATGAGATATACAGGGTGCAGGCAAAGTACACCTACACCATCTAACTGCAGGTTAAGTGTGGTAAATAATAAATGAGACATTTACAGAAAATATCTAGATAAAAAGTTTTTGAGTTATAGACCTCCAAAGTTATTCTCAAAAAATGTGTTTTAATTATATACTAACATAACAAAATCAATTTCAATTCAAATTCGTTGCAAAATATTCACTTCATCAAATAGTCCAATCGAAAAAAACACTAAACCTTGCATAAAGTAATTAGGGCAGAAATTTTTTTTTCTAGGAGTGTTTAGGTATAAGGTGGGGAGGGTGAAACTAAGCCGGGACTTGGACATATGTTATAACAATTAGTACACCAGTTGCAGCAGTGACTGGGGTGCCGCTTCTTTTTTCATTGGCACAGGAATGAGACCAAGGCTGTCTTGTTTCTGTCCTCACTGAAGGAGTCCAAATTGTTTCCCAGTCCGCATTAGACTTGTAGACATGTTCTGCGGCAATTGTTGTCGGCTGCAATGATGAATTGCTTATACCTCGTCTTGTCAAGTGATTGCTCTTTGACTGCGCCGGTGTCATACAGTGCTATCAAAATAGCTTCCCCTGCTCTGCTCACTTGGGCTGTTCATGATGATGCCTCATATAAACAGATTCCGCCTCCTTTAATGCAACAACCTTGCATTAAAGAAGGATACATAGTTTAGTCTTGCCGTGTCGAAAAGGGATTGACGTTGTGCCACAATCGGAGAAGGCGTGAGCAAAAAGAATGTAGTCATGGTAACACTTGTACGATGATGTTGAAAATATGACAGGTTTGCCACTCTTTCCTGGTTTCAGTATTTGTACCTACGTTCATTTCGGTTGGACTAAAAGTCCCATTTGACACAAGAACGTCAACATCTCAAGGACGCCTGCCTCCCAACAACAATGCGTTCGGCAATAATGGGTAACATTACCGCCCACAAACTTCACTTTACGATATTATTTTGGAAAATATAGTCGATATTCAAACTTCCGAAGAATACGAAACACATGATATCAAACAACTTTGACCAATGCATTTCGTAAATGGATGTTTGGTCTACTTTAATTTCGAAACTTATAAAATTTTCTGTAACAAGCGGCGTTTAGGCGATATAAGCAAAAAACCAAAAAAAAGTGGGAAAATTCCGTGATTTTACCTGCCAAAAGTTTTCCCCCCAGCATTCGAGGTCGAAAACTTTCACATTTCTCACCTTACACCAAACAGTCCTAGAAGATTCTGCCCTAATTAATGCAAGCTGAACCCTTCTGAGGCTATGCATTAACTGAGCTAAAATAAAGCAAGAGGAGTCTGATTTGACTAAATTTTCAGAACATTTTTCATCTACCTCTACTTAAATTCAATTTAGTAAAAGTAGATATCCATTTCACCTTGTAACGGATCGGATAAATATTTCAGTTTAAAAAGTAGAAATAAGCAAATTGTTCATTTAAATAGTGATAATGATAAAGGTGTTGTGTGTGTGTGTGTGTTTAACCTTAGAAGGTTCGATCGTTTTTCTACCGCGCCTGATACCGGCTTGGATTATATTTCGACCTTGAAATTGTTTAAACAAACCACACGTTTTATTACGAATTCCAGACACTGGTTTTACTTACCTGCTTCTTGAAAAATTTCACATTTCATTCTATGCGTTCAGCGGGGAAATTAAGTTTTCGATAAAAGTTAACATGGGTATTTCTTAAAAATGTTTCTTATCTAACATCGTGTCGATATTTATTTTGGGACTTCTAAAACGCGCTATTAACCAAAAAAGAGATAAAATAGTTTCGCTGCATTTATCTTAATAACCGCTCGCTTGCAGTTTTTTGGAATGTCTAGTTTTCGATCTAACGTAAAGAGTGACGTTTAAAAAATGTTGCAAAAATATCTCCTCATTCAGTTTTTATATACAGGGTCAGGTAAAAGTCTGGAATATTGTGTAACCATTGTCCGTCTGTTTCTGTTTAACTATTTGTATAACATAACAAAAAAAATCAAAAAAAAGAAAAAAAAAATCCTTGTCATAAAAAATTTCTAAACTTGAACCAAAAATATGGGAATTCAAAAAAGTCCTGCATGTCACTCATAACTCTAAAAAAAATGACGGCCTAATGCCTAGAACGTGATTTATTAAAATTTCATGAACAGTAATTTTTACGAAAACTCTAATAAGGATGGTAGAGTTTTGAAGTTTTATTATGTTTTTGGTTAACTTCATGTCTATAAAAATTGCCCAAAATGGCTCAATTGTTCAGATAGATACTCTGAAGACTTCCATTTAATATGAATCCAAGAGCTTTGAAAATTATTGAATATTTACGAGTTAATTACGGTTTTTTGAAAATATCTCAATTTTACTTTTTTTAGCGGTATATTTCCACATAATCGACATTTCACCTTCAACTTGGGTTTAAAATGTGTGTGTCAAGATTTTCGTTGCTGACTGTATGTAGGTATACGAGGTGTGTAAATTAAGTAATGAGACTGATTTATTTTATTTTTTTTTATTCGAATATAATTACACTTCAGTACTGTCTCCTCCAAAATAACTTCCTTGGGAAGCCACACAGCATTGTAGACCTCTTCCATTCCTTATAGCAGTGCTGAAACTCATATAATAGAATAGCCTTCAGCTAGACGGTTACAGCGTTTTGAATGTTTTCTATGTTGACGTACCTTGAGGTGATATTTAATCTAGGGAAGATAAAAAGTCACACGGACTACAGTCAGGCGAATAAGAAGGCTGAGGAGCCACAGTAATGTTTTTACTGGCTAAAAACTCGTTTACTGAAATGGCTGTGTGACAAGGTAATATCCAGTTGTTCTTGATGTTTGACGTCATATTCATGACCCTCTTTCGAAGTTTTTCAAGAACCTAACTGTGTTGATTTACTGTTTGGCCTGGAGGCACAAACCCTTTGTGGGTATCAAAAAAGCAGCATGAATTTGATCTTCGACTTGCTCATTCTTGCGTTTTTGGGTCTTGGAGAGGTTGAAGTATGCCATTCCATGCTTTGGCGCTTGGTTTCCGGGTCATACTCAAACACACGTTACATAAAATGGGGAGCATTTTCAATCGATTCTAAAAAGTCAAGACACCTTTCTCTCCTGATGTCCTTTTGTTCCTGCGATAGGTTTTTTGGAACCATTTTTGCGCAGAATTCGTTAGTCAAAATCTTATGGACAGTGGTGTGATTAAAATTTAATTCTTCCCCGGTCATTCTTGTCCGACCGACGATCTGAACGCACAAGATCGCGTATTCTATCGACATTTTCATCGGTTCTTGAAGATGAAGGTCTTATGTTGCGTGGTTTACCTTCAATCAACTCTCTTCCTTCTAAGTACGCCTTAAACCACCGAAAAACCTGGGCTCTTGAAAAAACACTGCCTCCGTAAGCGTGTTGAAGTAATGCAAAAGTATCCGTTGCGCGGTGTCCAAGTCTGAAACAAAACCTGATAGCACCAAAGAACCGGTTTATGAAAACAGTCACAAAGAACAAACAAATGACTCTAACAAGTTCAAACTTGTACTGAAGTTGCATTACATGTTAACCTTTCGCCCTTTCAAGTCCCATCTCCGTAGTGTTGCTAGATCGGGCGCTACGTTGCCAGTCTCATTACTTAATTTACACACCTCGTATCTGTATCCATAATTTCACACAAAATATCTTATTTCATATATACGAGTATACTATATATAGCATATTTTTTTCAAATAATATTTTGTGCTCTTTAAATACATATGTACAGTACAACCAGAATATCTTTACCTGTGAATTGCGTACAACGAACGTAGTACGACGTAATACGACCATATCTCGGAGATATGAGATATTCACTCACAAATAAATAATAACATACTGTACTTCCTGTTCATATCTGTGAGCTTTATTTCTGTATGAGAAACAAATAAACGAAAGAGAGACAGAGAAAGCTATATTAATAATGTAAAACAAAATTTTTAATGTTACTTACAATATCATTATTATTTGTGTAAGGTAATACAATTAAATTAATGTTTAATGCAGGCGGTTGGGGCGAGGTGACACATCTGTAAAGAAAGAGAACGAAAGTCTGAGTAACCAATTCACTTAAGTACCGTTTGTATAAACATTCTGAATTAATTATGCCTAAACAGTAATTTATGAATTATGAGAATTTATAGTTTCCTTTGTATGTGTGCATCATTTGCTAGCTGTCCACTAAGTAGTGCTAAGGGCAGAATCACGCGAAGCACCTGTTCCAGATGTGCCATGAGTACTAAGGGCAGAATCTCGCGAAGTACTCATCTACGAACAGTTAACAGACACTGAGGGGCAGAATCACGCGACAGTGCTGTGGTAGCTCAGATGAACGTAAACTAACAATGATGCTTTAAGAGTGCATTACAAACTAATTGATAGCAACAGTACTGCGCTTATGAGATCAGGCTATACAGAAAATATACCTAAATATGCGTACAATAAGTAAAATGATTACCCGTGAGTAAACTCACCTTATTATTGTCTTATTTAAAATAGCTGGCTTGCACACACAAGAACCTCAACACACACAGAAAGTCACCACATTAATAATTAGTAGACTGGGGTCTTTTAAACCTGAGCCCGCGATGTTTATAAAATCATAGCGTCTCAAATGGTCCACGCTCATATCTAAACCAAAACATTCACGCGATGACTATTCTGGGCCGGTCGCAAGTCCCTATGTAAGCAAATTTAGGTTGTATGAAAATTACGTATATAAATAAATGTGTATGTCTTACATATCTGCAAAAGAAATGAACAGAATTTCTGGTTTTGTCTGCTGTGGCCAAGGGCAATGTTACCGTTGCTGCAGTGTACATGTTTTTTTTAATTCCAGGTTAGTACTTTTTTATAATTAGTATTAAACAGCAAAACTTTTTTCTTCTTCTAAAATAATTCTACTGACATTGCAACGATTCTTCGCTTACGTATATAATGAATGAATTAGGTACTTGTTTAACTTACACACATATCTTGTAATTACTTATTTCATTACACCAACTATTTTAAGTAATGTACTTGATTTATTTTATTGTTTGGTATGCGATTCAACGATAAATATAAATAGACTTCAATCTACGCTGCGCTCAAAGACCTTAATTATTCATTGAGTCATTTAATTTTATTAATTGTAATTTACTTGTTTGATATTTTGAACGTTTATCTCAATGGCGGGTTATTGCTTTTTCTATATGGTCATTATCCGTGATGTAATAATAAAAATATTTGGTTACATGATACGTGACCGAACTGGAACTGTAACAATTTTGGGTTATAGATTATAAAATTTTAATATGTTTAATTTAAAATGTTATGTTTTGGACAGATTAAAAAAAAAACAAAAGAAAGAGTCACTGTTTGTGGCAAACTGATGCAATGTTTCGTCTACATCATGTTTATTTTTTGAATAATACTTTTTCAAATCTTAAGACATAAAAATGACGAAGTGTACACTGATCAGTGATCTGATCAGTCTGCTATGGGGATATGGGGGCGTCCATTAATTACATGAGGCGTTTTTGGCGATTTTCGGACCACCCCCTCCCCCCCTGGTGAGATGTCGTGAGATTTGGCACAACCCCCTCCCCCATCCCCCAATTTCACGTGAGATTTTTCAAAATGTGTATTTCTAGTGTAAATGCGTCGGATTTATTCTAAAAAAAAATTAAAAAAAAATAATAAGACGAAAATAATAACAAACGACGGGCTACTGTGCAACTTTGCGGCATTCGCAAAACCTCCATAAATATTATTGTGTAAGATTTGGCCATATTTTAGTAAAGGAACATGTTTTACTTAATTTAACACGTTTTTTTTTCAATTTTACTGTTTTTTTGCGGAAAAAAAATTACGCGATATTCGCCGAGACCCCCGCTCTCCCCAAAGTAAGATTAGATGAGATTCGGCTCGACCCCCTACCCCCCTTAACGCCTCACGTAATTAATGGACGCCCCCTATCATGTTTATCATGAACTCTTCTAACTTACAGTGTCATCGTAAAGTTTGGAGTAAACTCAATATTTCTTTTTGGAAAAGTTTTTACAAAATGTGCTCGGACAATTTTGTGTTTCAAAACAACATTATTCAATAAATGTCAAAAAAAAAACTCAATAAATGTAATTTCCATAATTATATTGTTTTCGAGCTATGATCTCAGCAGCGTTTTCAGATATGTAGATTTCTTGCTAGAAGGACTGTTTCTTACTACCCTGAATTTCCTCATGTCCTGGCGTTCACTTGAGAATGACCTTTGATTGTATTCTGCCAATGCCTTTAGTTTAGACAATTCAAACAATTCCAGGCTAATAATATTTTTTCCTTCGTAACCCCTCACAATACTTTGTCGTAGGTAAGCACAGGAATTCATAATTAGTTCCTTTATTAAAAATTCAAAATATTTAGTAACACGAGTAAAATTTTTCACATGTTGATTTTTTAGTCAAATTTATTTTATTGTGTCAATATGGTTTAAAAAAAATATTGTTTTGTATTGTCAATAATTGTTATGACAATTCTAGCATTCGTTTAACGTTTCAAATTGCTTGAATACGATGACATTTAAGATGTCAGGTACGAGGTCCAATATATTCAAAATATTTCTTTTCAACGACTTTTTCTACACCCCAATGCGCAGAAAATCATTTTGTTTCCAAATTCGCTGAAAAAAAAGGGGACAAAATACGATCCGGAAATTGCATTTTTGGAAAAAGATGGCTTTTTGAAAAGCAATATTGACTTGCTGTATTCGTATACACGTACCTATTAATCGTTCAGTCTGACGTATGTTCATCCTCATGACCATCCTCATTCTTACGTTCCATAACATCAAAAATGTTGCCCGTACTTCGATTTTATATAGCATTCATCATAAAAGACGTGAATCGAGACTTAAATATATTTTTGGTAGTACTTCAAACATTTTTTAATTAATCAATCAATTTGAATCTTAGAGAAATGTTAGAGCTGTGAAGATATTCAGATAAAGAAGTTTCACCATAAGGGTTTATCTTTACACCCACAAAACTCTCAAAATATTATATGTTAATCTGATATAGAAAAGCTAAATGCATGTTAAAGCATGCAGTCACAAATGTATAGATAATAAATATCAATGTCAAGTCCAGTTTATCGCATTGCCGGTGAACATATCGACAAAAGACACAAACAAGACGTCTATCGATACACACGCCTTTTATTGTTCCCCATGCAACAGATGTCTCTTTATACTCGTATAATCATAATTTTCTTCGGTGAGCTGCTGTTATCGTGGTTGGCTCGTTAAAAAATTACAGATGCGCAGATGGATGCTTTTTCGATGGCAGAAAGGCACGCACTTTGGTCTTCTTTGTTGCGCGAATGCTTTGGTATTCTTTGTTCGGTGCTTTTGATGTGGCGTATTTACGCTAACATGAGGGTGTACTTGTTTTTAAAAGGCTCGACATACGTTAATAAAATTATTAGATGTATACGTTTGAAGAAGGAGGTATCAAAAACATGTTTCATGCTTTTTTTTCATGAAGTTAAGATCGAACTTTTAACGAATTTTTAACATAGAATAGGATGATTTGATGATTAACTTAAACTAGCTTGGCAAAGGAAGCACCGCCACAAGGATTATAAATATAAATGTAAAAGTGCAAAAAAAAACATTGTTTCCTTATATTTTTGAATTTGTCAATGCTGTCGATGTATAATTCCTCAAACTTATCCAGCTGTGTTATTTGAATGTATCCAAAAAGAATAACATATATGACATTAATATTTATATACAAAATTGTACATAATATGGTACCAGCATACTTAACTGACAATCTAACATATATAAATGAAATACACGATTATGTAACACGGAACAGAGAAAATATTTATTTGGAAAGAACTAGAACTAAAAAGATTATGAAGTCGCTATTTTATAAAGGAGTTAGTCAGTATAATACATTACCTAATTATGTTAAAGAAAGTCCATCACTTAATATTTTTAAAAGACGAATTTTAGAATGGCTCAAATAAGGATATAACTACATTTTAAGGTAAATATTTGAATTATTGTATGGGTTCATGTTTATACATTATGTTTATATTTATGTGCTCATGTATATGAGTTTGTATGCGTGTGAATATATATAATTTGTATATAAAGAAATTACTGTTTGTATATTAGACTTGCCTATTTAAATAAATTCTTCTTCTTCTTCTTCTTATTCTTCTTCTTCTTCTTCTTCTTCTTCTTCTTCTTCTTCTTCTTCTTCTTCTTCTTCTTCTTCTTGAATTTTTGTAAGAGAATGATCCCAAAATTACGGTCTCCAGAGCGCTACACCCATGAGGTTTTTTTTTTGTTGATAGCAGTTGGAACTTGCTGTATTCGGCCATCCATTTTCAAACAAGCAGTTACCGAGTGTTCTGTGTCGAATCGTCTTTAGTTTGGCAGCCATTATCAATGCAGCTGCCGATCGCCGTTTTCGCCAAATGCGGACTTCGCGAAGTCATTACATATTTAAACGTCAATATTGGAGCAATATCGGTCTTGTTTACTTACTGAAGTTTCAAAATCTACCATTCAGAGGCTTTTGTGTGAAAAGTTGGAATATCGGAAGATGCGTGCAAGGTACCGTCTGTGATCTTCTGTGCGCATTCGCTGGAACCACCTTGCGCTGGAACTCATTGGTTGGAGTTCAAAACAGCAACGCTTTAAAGTGATAGATAGATCTCCATTCGTTTCTACACAAAGTGCAGCATGAAGACTGATAAGCCTTATTGGCGAATAATGTTAATTGCATTTTCTATACGTTGAGTTAGCTCCTCAACAGTGTAAATTTCTGAAATGTATATTATTTTTTAAGTGGTTCTACGTATGTGAAATAATCTAAGGGGTTAAATTCTGGAGAGATCAGAGTGGTGAGGAAATAGGATTAAGTATTCCTACCAATCCACTTATTTTGAAATAATTTGTTCAGTCCAAATGATTGCGCACCTCTGGCTGACTGGATGGTAACAAAGAGGTAATCTTCGTTCGTATTTTACTATGCAGCACCATGTCTGTCTATTCCACGTTACTTGGTTTCAACGTTTTTATTGTTTTCATCCGTGCTAGATTTTACTAACTGCACACCTGCACTGCTGTCATTCGTTCGAATTCGATCTCATTCGGCAGTGACCTCCAAATTTGCATTAGTCTTGATCACGGTTTAGATCTGCTGTTTACTCAAGATTGAATCAATGACCGTCAAAAGGTTTATTTAGAATTAGTTATTTAGACTTTTTTTAACAAGACAATTTTTGCTGATTCAGTGCAATTTATCGTGATTTACCTCCATATATTTTTAATCAAGCTGTTTATAAACACTGTATATTTTTAAATGATAAATAATGTTGTGCATATTTTTCTTTGTGTACACATGTACATTATGTAAAAAGTCCTAAAATGGATTCTGTAGCATCCGACGTTTATGTTGCTTCCTTCTAGCTAGGTTCCTCTGTCATCTGTCATAAAGCTTTCAAAGTATTTTTGTCTGTGCAATTCGTATTTATAGCCTTCACGAAATAATTTCCAGCAATAAGCCGTACTTATATACACCGTTAACCCATTTCTTAGTAAATCGCAATTCAAATACAAACAAATCAAGTAAATTGTGCTCATAGATTACTTATAGCGTATAGCGAAGTAGCGTTTTGTTGCCGAGTTATAAATGACTAATGTACGTTGTTCCAAAAGCGAAATTACATATTTTCTTTGTACACTCATTCTCATTACACATTACACGTTCAAGTGCACGAAAGTTGGAATAACAATAATGTACATATCAGCATAAACCCAGATAAACCACTATTAGCTAGGCGCGTAATTGATAGTAACTTCGCAGCACGTCATAAAAAGGTCGTTAAGCTTTGTTTGTACTCGACGCATATTCAAATTTGCCGAAGCACCGATGTTGCTAGATGTGGTTCAGTTGTGATTCATTTGCTACTTTTTTTATTACTAAAACTATGTCAGGTTAGGCTAGGTTATATCAGGTTAGGTAAATTTACCGTTGAATCAGTATCGCTAGAAGTAATACAATTTTACCAGGTTTTTGGACTTTTCTGAACAGAATATGTTAGTAATAAGTTGTCAAAAATAAATGACTACGTATATGGTACCAAATGTATATATTTTATGAAAATTTTCAATATAATGGATAATGTATTGGAAATTATGATCATCTTTATCATCAAGGACTGAAATTGGTTTGCGCTGACCTCTGCATATTTAACAATCATGATCATGGTGACCAACATAGCTAATGGTACTGTCTTTTATTAAAGTCATAAGAATTCCGAAGACTAAAGTATACGTATAGAGAATGCTAATACATATATATGTAGCGTAGGTATGTAGGATGAAAAAAAAAACGAAAGAAAATTTAAAGCAAACGACATTATAAAATAATCTTAAGCTAAATAAGTTCTATATAAATTAAACGACTTAGTAGAGGATAAAGTTGTTTGATCCTCTATTTTCACGACCCTGTAAATTTACCGTATATCTAGTACACTTGATAGTAACTCAACCTTTATTACTCATATGTTAAAATAATCGATCATAGAATTTTACCATGCCGAATGTTACTAATTTGTAATTGCAAATGTTTTCTTAAAATTGATGTATCTAGAAACCTACAATTTTAAAAATATATAATAGTTATAAAGTGGTAATAAATTAATAAACAGAATTCTAATATGACAAAAATATTCCCAAAGGGACGAAAGTCGCCACAATTTCAGATGAGTAGAGCATTCTTGACAATTCCTTGATACAAATTTTCAGCTCTGAATGTGTTAAAATTAAAGAAAAACGCGTTTATGTTATTATCATGACGAAGTTATGGTAACCTTCAGCAAAGATAGTAGGTAATTTCGTCTTCATAAAGGAAAAGAGGCAGTTTGGTCCCTTAAAGGAGGGAGGAAATATTTGCCCAAGTTGAAGATATTTTCTTCATCTGGCAACACTGCGCAAGGTACGTACGTGACGTATGAGGAAGGTGAAGTACATATAATATATGTACACGCGACAATTTAGCGACTTGCAAATGTGTCCTGTCAATGATCTCCGGACGGACATCTCCTGTAATAGCAGTCGTGACACTCCTACGTATACGAGTATTTACACTCATCATATTATATATTATATGAAGTAATTTTAGGCGATTAGCCTTATTCGTTTATGAAAATTGTTGTTTTAATACAGTATAAAAAAAGTATATAGGTTTAAAAATGTGGGAAATTGTCTAGCAAACAATAGGAAACCAATTGACCACTCAGTTTTCGGGCAAGAAGGTTTTATATTATTTAATTGATTTAGTTATATATTAAAAATTAATTGTTTGAAAACTGGAAACTTTGAAATATAATAGCGACTTGTTAATCCGAATCACGATAATATCGATGTTGCGGTAGTCCGGACTGGCAGTTATTGTGTATTTTGTAATCCAGATCGAGTGGTTTTGATAATTCGGATTTTTTTAAATATGCGTTTATTTGATACCCAAATAAATCTTAAAAATTTGTAGAGGATGAAGAAAAACAGGATGATGAAAGGTTTCTGTGGATGAAAAAATTAAAATACTTCTTCAATAAAATACCATTGAATACATTTTTAATGGTAGTGAAGATATTAGTAAGCATACGATAAATGTTCTTAAAAAAAACTAGTAAACGGATTTGTTCAAAGAATAAAAATAATTCGTGGGGAATTTGGCGACCTTCTTCTTTATTAATTTTTGGGTTGTTCTATTGATTTTTGCCAACGTTTCGGAGATTTATTTTTCCTTCTTCAGGGCTTAATCAATGTTACTGTCATATAAGGTGGTAACGTTACGAACATTCTATCTATATACCTACGTATGTAACAAATGTAACAAGATAAAAACAAAGCACTATCTACAGGGCAACACGCTTTAGAAATCACTATAGTAATGATTACTATAGATATTACTATAGTAATTTTTAAAGCATGTTGTCCTATAGATAGTTCTTTGTTTTTGTCTTGTTACATTTGTAACATATGTATACATACAATAGATAGAACCTTATGTATATGCCAGTAATAACAACATTGATTAAGCCCTGAAGAAGGAGAAATAAATCTTCGAAACGTTGGCACAAATCAAATAGTTGTTGTTTATTCCCGGACCTAAAATTCAACATACCGAAAATTAATAAAAATAATTTTTAGTATATTTTTTTAAGAATATGGCTTTTTCTTTTTCAGCTTTGTTTTTTTTTTGTCTCTTTTACATCTAATACCAATTTAGAAATGACTATTTCAATAATCCCGGATTTTTTAATATTCCGGATCGGTCAAGTTTTAATTAGTCCGGATTACTGAGTCGCTACTGTACTTTTTGAATTTTGCAAAAGAGATTCACAGAGTGGATTAATTTCTTATTACCATTTCAAATATTTTGGTTTCATATTTGGTTCCATTGATTACTTGAATGGAAACATTTTCAATAAGGGATGGATGCATTGTTCTACTGATGGTAGTATTTTGTCTATGTCATATTATTCATGTTTATATTTTATGTTTATATCTTTTTTAATATAATCATTCAGATGAATCTCATTAATTAATACTTTTGTTACAGGTAAGAACACATATATTCAAGAACACTCTGGTAAGGATAATTAATATAAGTATAAATGTTCAGTTTTTTATTCATTTTGTTTCTACTACTCATCGTACGCTTTAGTTGAGATTTATTGTTAACTAGCGACCCGCCCCGGCTTCGCCCGGTTTACGACATCACATTAGAAATCTCTAAAATTATCAGTGTTTCTCTACTATATTATGTATTATACATATAACTATATTATGTATTATACATATAAACCTTCCTCTTGAATCACTCTATCTATTAAAAAAAACCGCATCAAAATCCGTTGCGTAGTTTTAAAGATCTAAGCATACATAGGTAGTAGATAGATAGGGACAGACAGCGGGAAGCGACTTTGTTTTATACTATGTTATGATATGATGTAGTCACTTAAACAAATTGTTTGAATTTTGAGGATTCTAAGAAATTTAAAAATAATTTCTGTAATAATACATTTTAGACGGTTTATTTGTATGTGGCTTTGGAACACATCTACGTATTATCGATTAATAAATAAATTGTAATCAGTAATAATTGGAATATTCTAGACATTAAAATTCGTAAAAATCAATAAATACGACTAGAATAAATACATCCCTTATTTGATGCAAACAACTAGGTACGCTTCTAAATGAGATATCCATTGTTACATTACTATACTACATTATTATATATTCTTTATAAATAACAAGTTTGAAAAAAAAACATATATTATTATTTAGCAAAAAAAAATAGAGTTCACGTGATGTTAAGATTTCCAATTAAATTGTTGTCATTGCCGTTGTATGCAAAATTAAAAGCCATCAGTTAAGCGTCAAATGTCTTTATAGCATACTTACATAATTCGTTTGGCAGTGACGGTGACATAAATTTGTAAAGGCATAAAAGTAACACTTTAAAATCCTTAGCACTTAACTTCGGCAAGAGCCTCATAAACCGACAAATGCAAAGGTAGCACTTTTAATTAGGATGCCTTTTTCGCAAGCTAAGCACTGCATAGAGCAGCTAAAAAGCTAGACTTAAAAGTTATTTTCAAATCCATAGTTTTATTGATATTGTTATTTAGTTAAAATGTATGTGTGCTCGTCGTTAAACCATTTTTCTGTCACACCGGAAAAAAAAGTTTTGACTGTATTTGTGGGCGTCGTGTCCTCGAACGCATTTGAATGACCCTGACCTAGGCAACGTTCGACTAGACACTAGACAGTTGAAATCATATAATCACATATTTGACTACTGCCCCCATTGTTAATGTATATTTCCGTATTGAATTTAATTTAATCAATAAGATTTAGACGTGTTCATTAAAACAATGCAATACCTTATACTGGGTGATTCCTAAGTTAAGTCATATTTTTTAACAGCGTCTAGAACTAAACAAAATTTGACAGTAGAATAACACACTGCTTATTACTTCTTTTGTGAATCATTTTTTACTAATATTTTCGCATTCATATACGTAGGTATTCATACGTAGGTATGCTATTTTGGAAATCAGAAAGAGTAACTTTTTTATCTTAATTTTATCTCTTTTTTCATCTCCTTTTTAATCATTTATTTTGAGTTTTTTGAAAAGTGGTGTTTGGAAAAAAATGTTTGTGTTGAGTAGTTCCACACGCTATTAAAAAAATATAACTCCACTTTGGAATCACCTTGTAAAACATCGTATTTCTTAATTAAATGCGGCAATCTATCATTATTCTTTATATATGTAGGTACATATCATTCTTCTTTGCAATAAACAGAACGTAAAAGAAAAAGTGATGAAACCTTTCTGGTGAAGATGTACAGGGTTTTCAAACTTAAGTCGGCACTATTGCTAAGTTCGTTATTGTTATGACCTGAATTTAATAGATAGACAACAGACCTACTTTCAGCAAGATGGAGCTCCTGCCCATAATGTTTGCCAGATTGATATTCTATTACAAGCCTTTTTTGATGACAGATATTTAACAGTTAACGGCCCTGTGCGTATGCCTCCTCGATCACCAGACATAACGCCTATGGATTTTTTCTTTTGGAGATATTTGAAGAATACGGTGTACGAAAGGCGGTATGATAATCTTGAGGATCTCCAGCAACGCATAATTGATACTATCAATACTATTGATGGTAGAATCATTGCCAAGGTTACTAGGAGCGTTTACAAGCGGGCTCAAAAATGCCTGGAGCAAGAGGGTGATATTTTTGAGCATCTGATTTAATTAACCTTTGTTGTTGTTTTTTAGTATATAGCTACATAATAATTTAAGTTTATAGAATAATTTAAAATAAACGATACTATTTCACATCATGGATATTCCTCTTACTTTATACTTTACGGAAAGGTAAAGTTACGACAACTAACACAGCCACCTCGACAAACTTGAAAAATCATCAATAACCTTGTCATCTTTGACTTTAGGATAAAAGGTCATAGGACAAATTCTGTTCAGAATTAAATATCCTATCGATTGCGAATATTGTATACTGACTGTCCCATTTAAAAAATTGAACTTTTTGGGATAACTCGTGAACGCGATTTTTGTTCCATTTTCACCATTGTAATCAGCGGAAAAAATACTACTAGTTTGCCTATTTAACCGACTTTGTGGCTAGTATAATAACGAACTTAGCAATAGTGCCGACTTAAGTTTGAAAACCCTGTATAGGTAGTTGAATTGCATTATTTTATGGTACATTATTAAAGTTTTGGAACATTCAGAATGCTGAAAAATAGAAAACAGATTAGAATAAACTAACATCGTAAAATTATTATATTCAGAAGTAAAAATAAGAACATCTACAATGCCGTGGTAAGAGTTTACATAGTCATAGATTTGTAAAATCGTAAAGCGCATATTGTAGTACGTAATACAATGCTCTATAAAAAGTGGTATATTCGTGAGAGAATTTAGTGTAGCCGTGCATAAACGTTGAATCGTTTGTGACGTAAAAATTGCTGCCGTAGTGACATAGAAGTTTACAAACTATAAGAGGTTAAAGGATTAATTTTTGTAGCTTTCCTAGGGTATAAAAACCATAAATACCTACAAATTAAATTAAAATACAAAAATTTTAATCATTATAACACACAAAAAATATTACAAAAATTCAAGTAAATTCACTAATTATAAGGTTACAGAGAAATAACATGTTTATTTACATATATTTGCATAAGTTTTAATACATATGTATTACACATACAGTGTGGAATAGCCAAATGGAATAAACTCAGGAGCTCCATTATTATGCTTTTTTTTTTAAATTCTGAGACATATCAATTTCTAATTCTAAAATGACATCTTGCGACGTAAAAATGTCATCCCCAAATTCAACCCCTTTCAGGTGACAGCTACAATCCCTAAATTTTCAAATTGGAAATAGGGGCTTGTGATACTTCATTTGAAAGGCCTTTTCATTCTCTATTTAAAACTGTTATGGTTTTAAATTTTATTGCAGAAATTAACAAAAAAGTTTCTCCAGCGCAGGAAATTCGTTACATTAAAATAAAACTTTTATAAGTAACACTATTGTCGATTTTAGGTTCTGAAATGTTAATAATAACAAAAAAATAAATGTCTGCAATTGCCGACATTCCCTACTATAAGATAAAAACTTGCTAATAAATACGTACATTTTTTGTTTGACAATCGAACGACAAGCAGCGAAAAAACCAAATCTGAAATTTAAGAAGTTGGCAATTATCAGCTTTAGGGAAATTACCTAGAAACGTGCTTGTCATTGTAACAGTAGTTAACAGTTATCAGTGTTAAATTTTTTAAAAAGAAATGCATAAGATAACGATTTTGCAGATGATTGGTTACGGAGACAGAACACGAACGCAGGCCGAAGTTGTTCGCCTATTTTAAGAAAAATATCAGGAGTTGCCGCCGATATCTCAAGGTACCGTAAGTAAAATAGAGAAGCAGTTTCGGGAACGTGGACATGTACGGCAGCTAAAGAAAAATCCTGGCAATAAACTCAGTGATGATCAGAAATTATGCTTGAATAAAATCCACATACGTCGAGTCGTCAAACAGCTTCAGCATTAAATATTAGCCATTCCTCGATTCCCCGCGTATTGACAGAAAATAAGATGCACCCATATAAGCTGGTACGTTGGTACCAGCTTATATGGGCAAGCAACCAGCAACTAATGGGCTCGCGGAAGACGATTTTGATAAACGAATTCTCTTTTGTGAACAAATGATGCAAATGATAGATGACAATACTTTAAAAATGGAAAATGTTTTATTTTCGGATGAATTTACATTTCACGGCCATGTTAATCGACAACACTGTCGTTACTGGTCTTGAGAAAATCCTCACTGGACGAGGGAACTACACACGCAAAACCCTGAGAAAGTTAATGTTGGGGCAGGAATAATTGGAGAAAATATCATTGGTCCCTTCTTCATTGACGTCAATTTGAATGGAGAAACTTATTTAGCGCTGCTCCAAAATAATGTACCGACGATGGCAAACCTGTATCCAGCTGAAGGTAACCCACAACTTCTAGGTAATACAACATGGTTCCAGCGGGATGGTGCACCAGCACATTACGAAGGCAATGTCCGGAACTATCTCCACACAATCTTTCCAAATCGCTGAATAGGGAGACGTGGTTCTGTAGAATGGCCTGCACGATCACCTGATCTCACGCCGTTAGACTTCTTCCTATGGGGATATGTAAAAAGGATGGCCTACAAAACCAAACCCGACGATTTAGCTGACTTAAGAAGAAGAATAACACTTACGATTAGGTCGACCACCCCGCAGAAATATTGATTTGTTTTTTATTTTAATGTAACGAATTTCCTACGCTGGAGAAACTTTTTTTTCTTGTTAATTTCTGCAATAAAATTTAAAACCATAGCAATTTTGAATAGAAAATGAAAAGACCTTTCAAATGAAGTATGACAAGCCCCTAATTCCAATTTGAAAATTTAGGGTTTGTAGCTGTCACCTTAAGGGGGTTGAATTTAGGGATGACATTTTTACGTCGTAAGATGTCATTTTAGAATTAGTGTCTCAGGATTTTCCAAAAAAATGCATAATAACGGAGCTACTGAATGTATTCCATTTGGCTGTTCCACACTGTATATTAAGTATCTAACAAATATTGATCCTAAGAACCCTATGGATTGCATAGTCTTCTTTTTCTTGTAAAACGTTATCTTCATTAATAGTGTTTCACAAGGGTCACCGGTAATTCGTTTCTCAATTCAATCCATTCATACAGTATTCTAAAAAGCAACGTCGAGCTGAAAGGGAGTTACAGATCAGGTCCTGACTAAACATATGACGAAAAAAAATTCGAATGAAAGTGTCTTGATTTTCGAGATATAGCCAGTTTTGTAAAATTGGTGAAAAATCTCTCCCCAAAGTCAATACTTTTGTACCACGAGTTTAAATGAAGTGATTTATTGAATGATGAAAATAAAAGTTGGAAGTTTCCGTTTGAATAAATTAAGTTGACTTATTAACTTATTTTTGGAGATATGAAAAAACGCGAATAATCAAAAATTATACAGGATAAGACTTTCTACGCCTTTAAACGACAAAGCGTTTCTGCACATATGCTGCCCCGCTCCACCTACGTTAATAACTAACTTACAAAATGGCTGCTGTTCAAATCCGCCGAAAAATGCGGGGTTCATTCTACTGCCTAGCCATTAGTATACAGATCAACGATTCGACGCCGGGTTATGCTTACTGCTAGCATTGGCGGCCAAGACGTGGCCCATCTCACACCACCTTCTCTTGCATATATATTTTTTAGCTGGTAATATTTGCTATACTTAAGTCAACACGGGCGACCCTGTATAGTTATTTATAGTTAACATTTTGAACAATAATGGAAATTTAAAAGTAATTTCTCAATAATAAACGTGGAGATTTTAATTTCAAGCGAAAAATATTTTAATGTTCTGTTTATCTGTCTGTCGGTCTTCTGTCCGTTAACATTTTTCTGTATACCTACGCCAAGACTCGAGAACGTGTTAAGATATCAACTTGAAATTTGAATCTTACGTATGTAGTGTATGTACCATATGAGATCAGGAGCTAATTATATTTTGAACTTAATCGGTTGTGGGGTTGGGGGATAAATGAAAGTAATACATTTTTTATTCGTCTGCAGGTAATTCGCAAATGATGCAAGATATGCACTTCATATTTGAGATACATTTATCACATAACAACGCCTGCAAATGTAAGGGGGAGGAGATTAACTAGAAAAAAAAACATAAGGAGAATAATAAAAATTCGTGAAAATATATTTGTGGCCAAACCGAATTTTGAATTCATGTTAATTAATATTTATATAATTGGGCTGACAGTGTTTTTGTTGTAGACAAGGAGGAGGGGGGACGGTTATTTTATTGTATTTAATTTGAATTAATAAAGATGCGCACGTGACGTGTCGTTTTATAGGTTTTTGAAGTAGAAAAATTTAAATATTATATTTAACTATTTCAGGGGCAGTGGTCTTCTGGTACAAATTATGTACAGTATGGTATAAATTATCAAAATAAAAAAAAATTAACAATAATTTTTTTGTAAGAATGAGATTTTAGTTTCATCTTTTGCATAGTTTTTAATATATGGGACGTTTCGTGTCAACTGAGACACCTGAGTGTCCAAAAATGTAGGCAACGAAAAAACAAATTTAAAGGTGGCATTTTCTTCGTTGAAGTGTAAACTTTTAAATGCAACATGGTCCTTGAAAAAAAAACAAAATGGCGGCTCAAGATGATGGTCAAAACGATAAAATCCGAAGATAATATTTAAAAAATATGATTTGGAAGTAAAATTAATTCTCAAAATTGCTCAAAAAATGTGCTTTAAAGAAAAAATCAACCTCGGCGCTTGACAAAAAAAAAAAAGATATTATTTTGACTTCAACAGCCTTGTTTAATTTGCCATGAGCTGAATCAAAAATAAAAAAGTTGTGGGCTATGATCGTTATAGCCTATGTTAAGTTTAAAGTTGTTAGGTTTGGGACTTGACGCATTATGCCATGTTATGTTTAAAGGTTTTAGGTATGGGGTTTGACGCCTAAGACTATTTTCGTGAGAAGAGATATACTTAGTTAAAAACAGTCTAAAAATCAATTTTGATTCCTTTTCCGGTTAATTTTCCCTCAACATTGACATTTTATGACCAATCGAAAGGCCCAGAGTAAATTTCGCCACCGTCTTTAACGCATCAAAATATGTCGAAAATGATGTGTCTGACCTTTAAACTCGGATTTTATTGAAGTTTATTAAATTTTCCGTTTTACGCGTCAAATTGAGACCGCCATATTGGCATTCAAAACATTGTTTGCAGGAATAATTAGTTACTAAATAATACATTTTTACAGGATTTTGAAGTACTTGTAACTTAATTTTGCTTCCCAATCAAATTTTTCAAATATCTCCGGATTTTATCATTCTGACCGCCATCTTGAGCCGCCATTTTGTTTTTTTCAAGGGCCACGTTCATTTGAAAGTTTACGCTTCATCGAAGAAAATGCCACCTTTAAAATTTTCTTTCATTGCTTACATTTGTGGACATTCAGGTGCCCGAGTTGACAGGAAACGGCCCATATATATTTGTATTTTATGTATATATACACAGTATTTTCTGTCCTTGATAAAGTTTCTACTGTTGAGCTTATATAGGTTATAAAAGTCATCTGGGTTATAAAGGGCCTACAGGGTCATGTTTGTAATGACGGTCACAACTCATCGATGTTATATGGGTCATAAAGGTCATATCCGAGTATCACACTTTAAGGAATATAATATTTTTAAAGATCTAGTCTATTTAAATGTTGAAAAACTGGTGGATGTGGTGATTCCTGAGGCAGCGCTGTTTAATTTGTGAATAAACTTTTAAATTTGTATAAATTTTTTGTATCGTTTTTCTAGTAGTAAAGTAGTAATTTTTCTTTTCCGTGAAACAGTTGCCATTTCCCCTACTGTAATCCATACGGAAACACCATAAACCTTCGAAATCTTAGAGCGTACATTTTAAGAGGTATTTCCGCATAATTTCTCGGGGAAAAAACCCTGCGATATTTATGTTATATTAATGCTAGCAGTAAAAGCTCCGAGGACGCCGCACGCCGGTAAATACGCTTAAACAGATGGGCTGCGGCGTACGGCCTGAGGTACCCCATAAAACGCCGCGGAGTCGTTCCGGGGGCGATTTATATTTAGGAAGCACCTGTACTCTTACATAAAATTTCTCAAAGCGCCCGGATGAAATATTAATTCGTCACTTATGGCGCCCGTAGGTTTGCGGGCTCCAATACGAAAATATATCGTCTCTTTTTTATGGGGTAATCAGTAAAACTGAGCAAATTTAATCTAGACGCAACCTAGAATACCAAGTAGCTGTATATTTTGCTTAGTTTGTAGATTTAAAAAAACTATGCGAACTCTTACCTCACTCTTTGCATAATTTCACCCTACGTAAAGGGTAAAAATATATGTGGGCAATTTAGCGACCTTCTTCTCTATTAGTTTTTTTTGTTTGGTTGGATTTTTTGGTCCAGGAATAAATAACAACTATACGATTTTTGCCAAAATTTATTGGCAAAAACTATTCGATTTTTGCCAATAAATTTTGGCAAAACTCGAATAGTTGTTATTTATTCCTGGACCTAATCCAACCAAACAAAAAAAAAGTAAAAATATAATTTTGCATTGCTTGAATTATATTTTCAAAACTAATCAATTATTTATTGATATATTAACTGCCACTAATTGGCAAGACATGTAGCTTCCGTTTGGAAAAATATCAAATTAAAAAATGTTTTTCTATGGAAACAAATTCGTACGGCTCTTCACGATTTGTAGTTCATATAAAAATACATACCTTTCCTTTTTATAAGGTACTTAATCAGTGTAAATCGAAACTTACTCCTTTAGTTGCAATCATACCCAGTAGTTATATACCATATAGTTATATTTTAAAAATGCAAGCAAATACATTTGCTTGCTTTTTTTAAAATTTCACTTGATTAAACAAAAACATGGTACTCTTACCCCATTCTTTGCATACTTTTATCCTACACGAAGAGTGAATCACTTGTATTTTCGTATGTCCTATATTAATAAATTATTTATCAAATACATCAATTGCCACTAATACAAAAAAACATGTAACTTCTATTTGAAAAACTATCAAATTTAAAATATAATTTTCGAAAGAAAAACTTTCGTACAGCTCTCCAAGACTCGTGGCTCATACGAAAATTTATCTCCCCGCCATTTCTTTTTGTTATCACTAGTAATCATTGCACATCATCGAAAATCAATCCTTTAATTCCAACCGTACCAAGTAGTTAAAATATATGTTTACTTTGTAAAATATAACTATTATCCCGCCCTTCGCATATTGTTACCCTACGCGAAGGGTTAAGGAATGATTTTGCATTGCTTATATTTTCACATATCCCAACTCTAGCACCCCTCCAGGCCACCCCTACACCAACCAAGGGGTAGGTCACCTGCAAGGTAGGTCACCCAAAGAGGCTTTCACTCATAAAATTAGAGGAAACAGCTGCTGTTTGGGTGGCCTATTATAGTCCAATTATTCAGTTAAATTTTCATATTTTTTTACGAATAATTATAAAAATGTTAATCAAGATCATAACAGTGTGCACGTAAGTATGGAAACATACAAAAGTCTCTGAAATGGCTGACGATATTTTAACAAAATTTTGTATGTGTAGGTCATATAACCCTGCGAATGAAATTGTTAATTTCTTGATGTTGCTAAACTTCTTACGCCTGAGATATAAGAGCTAACTTTTTTAATTTTGAATGGGACCCGGTAACATTTTAAATTTTTCTAATAAGAATATTTTGTTGTCGATTCAGTCACATCAGTCTGTGTTGTTTTGTATTGAATATTAGAATGCAGGAATTAGGAAGAACATTTTTATTCTTGTATTCTAGATCAAAATAAACACAACTCAAAAACGTATAGAGAAGTAAAAACCATTACATTCTTTGTCTCTACAAACAGAAGTTCTAAATGAAACCTCATCCACAACTTTTCTAATGAGAGATGCGTGTTATTTCTTCTGTCTGGTTCTGGAGGACTTGCTTTCCATTCGATAGCTTCTCTTCTTCTTCCAATCTAACGATTTGAAAATACAGTGTCAAGAAAGTCAGGGAGGCGATCCATCTTGCTGACACCAATTTGATCTATTCACTAGACGAGGATTTGTATGATCTGGAAAACGTCTGGATAATTCTGGAGTTAATTATGAGAGTTATAAGAGTTGTATTTCCCTGTTAGCGTACCAATAATTTGAGTATTGTACCTGTAGATCCTGCCCATATATCCAATGCGTACGTGCCTCCATCATCCACTGGGGATTTTCACAGATTAATATCACTGAATCGGTAACAAAATACTTTAAATAAAATTTAAAAACATACAGGGTGTCCCGTGTTTAAAATTAAAAAAATCACTCTTATATCATAGACGTTAGAAGTTTGGCAACATCGCAAAGTAACAAATTGGATTCGCAGGATTATGAAACCTATACATACAAAATTTTGTCAAAGTACCTTAAGCCGTTTCAAAGACTTACTTAATCCATACTTTACGCGTGTACTGTATGTGTCCAGTGCCTCAAAAAGTTGAGAAAAATGATTTTGGTATCGTAGTTAAATTAATCGTATACATTTATTTCATTAAATGAACGAAACTTTTGCATAACAATTATTTTAACAAAATCAGTTTATGTGGTATAAACAAAAGATGTATATTTTTTCCATTTACTATGACACATATTTAGCCGCAATACTGTTACGTGCAAGTTAAATAATATTTAAGTAAAGCAATATACAATATATATTTTTTTGTAGAAGCTGTATTCATCATCCAAATGCTATTTGTCTTTTTTTTGGTTAAAATATCGACTGAGACTATTATTCTGACACGAGATGAATGTGGTTACGTTACTTCGCTTGATGCTAAATTATTTATATAATTAAAACCGCAAATGATGACTAATGTAGAGGTTTTTGTTTAAGAAAATGAATCAGAAGTCAGGTTGCGTTAATAGTTCGTGGCAAAATATATGAAGAAATATTTATTCGACAAAATTACCGAATGTACAGGATGTTGAAATCATAGTGACTTATATGAGCTTCTCTCATTCTTTCATTAATAAGGGTAAAGTAGTTGTGATACACGAATATAATATAATATTAAATAGAATACTATATTAGTTAAATAGAATAGTATTAATTAGTATATTATACTACGCATGTATTCAGCGATTGTAAAAGCTATTGTTGATATTTTGATCTTTTTGGAAACGTTTTGCATTTATTTTGTGAACTTTTTGACCCTTTTACTCGTTTTCCTTTTTCTTTTCGCTTTTTGACCTCTGTTCTTTGACATAGAACATCCTTGACCTCTTTCATTTTTAACACCATTCAATTTATTTAGCTTTTTGGACCTAGGTATATAAAATAGGTCGCCCCAATTCGTTTATTGTAGTAGTCCCATGATAGCTGATGCTGTTGTACAATCTCCGCTGTACGTAATATGTTGAATAGTGTGATATAATTTCTAAATAAACTATGGCAACCTTCGAAAGTAGGATTACTTATTAGCTACCAATGGCGCCGCAGGCGAAAATTTTTAAAATTTTCAAGGCCATGCGTTTTACTGACACTAGAATTTCAATGAAAAATTCTTTTATACAAAAATATAGGTACTCACAAGAATAATTTTTTGGGATTTGGTAGCTTTTTGAAATAATATTTAGTCACGAAAAAAATTTGATATATGTATCTTACCGTTATTTGTAGAGGAAATCAGCTCGCCTGTCCTTATTGTTCACAAAAATGTTAATCGACTTTTCATTAAAGTCCCGGATTTGTTTCACAAAATTTAATACAATTAATTATTTGGTTTAAAATATGTCTGTTTTTATCCACATTTTCATTGTGACGTCTTATATTTTCACGATAAGCACTATCAAGGCTGTTGCCTTATGTCTACCTTTCCCAACACACTAAAATCTAAGATGATATGTAAATGTTTTTCATTGTAGCTAGCATGTTTCTTAGCTCGTTCATTTAAATGTTTTAAATCACTCACCCCTTCTTGAGTCCATGCACTTCGGTTGCCACCCACCACTAAACAAATAAAACAAAACAGTTTGTTTGTTTTAGGACACCCACATAACCACTTAAATCTGTCGTAGACACTACTATTAAAATTTCGTGAATAATTTCGCGATTTTCCTACATCTGTTTTGGAAATAATCACATCGGGTATCGGCCTTCCTAATCGTTTAATTTCCGTTCGGATCTCGTATGTAATATCTTTATCAGTCAATAAAAAGTCCACCGAATTCATTTTGAAACGTTTCACAATCAAAAACAGTAAAAACACACTTCTCAGCGAAAAAAATAAACAATCACTAAAAAAGGTCACTCAACAAGTGTGACCCGTTCAGCTGATTTTCGAACGATTTAACGACGTCTGTCTGCTGCAATCGTCTCCAAACATTACCAGTCACCGAAAAAGCCCGATTAAAAACGAGGTCTGGGAAACTGTCCTCGCCCACGCGCGCGAAATGCGAAAATTCAGACTACGGTGGCTCGGTGCTCGATCGATAGTCTGTCATATATATGTGATAAAAATCATTATTTGTGGTATAAAAGGAATAATAATTAGAATATGAATAGTTTGTCGTATACAATTAATTGATATTATTGTAACAGTAATTTATAGTAAATTAATACAAAAGAAATATATTCTATTGAAATTTGGGCTGAGCACGTGCCTCTGTGCCCTTTATCACCAACCGCCACTGACTTTCGTGTGTTACACTAGATGCGTACGCCTCTGTGGCGCGTTTCGTTTCCGTCAAGTTTAGTCATAAGTGTATTACGTATCTAAAGTCTATTAAACTTATTGTGGTTATATTATCTTCGGTTAGATTCAGATAAGGTTGATTCTTAATGGTAAAACATTATTACTAAGGAGATTTTCGGCGTATTACTTTGAAAGTGATTTCCATGCTCCACGAATCAGTCGAGAGAGCTCCAATGTGTAGATTTTTTTCTTACGAAGGTGAAACTTGTAAGCCCACACATTTTCGATAGGGTTCGTGTCAGGTGAGTGGGACAACCAATCCAACGTGACTGTCATTTTGCGCCTTTCACTGGCTGCACATTTGACTGCGGTGTATTGAGTAACTGTCCTCCTGAAAGATCATTGGAAACGCATATCAAAGAAACATTGGAAACAGAATCACAGGAAATTGTCACTGTCGCTACTAAACCAGCGTTTCGCACTAGGTAAGTACCAAACCAATTGACTCACGATCCGGAAATCATCGACAATTGCCAAAGAACGATTTCGAAATAAAAAGTTATTGGTTTGAAAATATAGCGTTTAAGCGTTTACTAGGATTTTAGTTTTATTATTTTTTATTAAATGTAATTAGGAAGAAATATCAGTTTTAAAAAAATAATCTTCGGAATTACCAAAATACCAATACCTTATTCGTTGTTGTCGTTGATCCAAAAGAGTCAACGAAGTAAGTTATTTCAATTCTAGTTCGTTATTTCAAAGTTCGTTCAATTTCTAAAATCATGTTTTCCAGAATAATCCCATTCATAGATAAAGGGTATAAACGATGTAGATGAAGCTTATGCATTCTCAAAAGAATTAGAGAAGCTATAATTAGAGAAGTTGATAAAACATACTGCGTATGTGATGTTTAAATCTTTCACCGATCGCTTCTTGGATATGATTACGGACTGTCAATCAATACATCTATAACAGCCTCCGCGGTTCAATATCTTATGTATAAGTTACGAGTATATGTAACTCAAAACATCTATGATTGAAGGTGATTAGATTTGACCGCACTTAAAAAGGCATGTCATGTCATGAATCAGTGCCTATTATATTTTTGCAATTTGTGTAGGATACATTACCATAATTTAATACCTCCAAATTTTGCACTACTAATAAATAAAAATTTTAATAAAGAAAAGACTAAAAGGCAATACGTATAAATGTCGGTTGATCAAGTTTAAATTATGTATGTAGATTTGGTCTGCGAAATTGTGTTATATCTCTATAGAAATATAGAGACAAACCATACTCGCATACAGTCTGTCCCAAATTGGTTATGCATGCATTGGTATCTCGGCCATTATTGGAGGTATTAAAAATGGTTAAATGGGGAAAGTTTTGCAGTTATTTGATGACAAATTCTTTGACATAAATAAAAGTACCTAACATTTTCGGGAATATGGAATAAAATATGGAAGGGCTGTTATATTTGAAATTGAGATTGATAAAAAAGACAAGAACATTTAATACCGTAATACAGTATATTTTCTGTTCTCCAGATTTATTCCAACATATTTCTAGATATATTATTTAACATAGGACTCAAATTTCTGTGGAATGTACTTGTCTATCTTTGTAGAAAAATTGTTTAATATTAATTTACATTGTGAAGCAGTTACCTAAATAGTTTGCAATAATCAAATTAGTGATTATACCTCCGAAATTTGTAACTTTGACACCATGATGATTGATGTGGATATGGGAAAAAGAGAATTGAAAGTTTTTTAACTTGGACTGAGAAAATATAACTGTAACAATAAATTGATACTTTTGTTATAGTATTTATGAATTTATTTTGATTACAGATTTTTTTATCTTCAAAACAAATGAATTGTAAGGTTATTGTGGGTGTGGTAAGGAATTGTATATTTACCTTTTTTAAACACTACATGAATGGAAAATCGGAATCCTCATGTTTTTCTGGTTTCAGCAATGTAAGATTTCATTTATATACATACATATGTTTCTCCTATAGTTTTGCTGATATTACCAATAATATTCAGTTTGCAAACTAAACGCAAAAGATTAAGTAAGCATTGAAAATAATGAGATATTAACAGAAAGGTTTCATAGGAAACTAATAAAATACAATTAGAATATATAACATAATAAACATATTTTCCAAGATATTGCTTGTACTGATGCTATCAATTACTGTATTAATAAACCTTTCTTTATAATCTCTTTTCACATAGCCCCATTAAAAAAAAATCAAGTGGTGTGAGGTTAGTACTTCTAGGGGGTCATCGTATAGATCCATTCTAACCCATCTTTGACATGATACTTGTATGATATTGTTTTGTTTTCAAGGCCCACTTTGCGGTGAGTTTGCAAACTGAATATTATTGGTAATATCAGCAGAAATATAGGAGATTGATATATTTACGTTCTGTTGCTGACAACAGAAGAACATGAAGATTTAGATTTTCCAGTGACATATAGGGTGTTTCATTTACAAAAGTTAAGTATAACCTTGTAATCCATTTGTTTTGAAAATCACATACGAAGAGTACAGGGGGAAAACAAGGAATGTAACCTTTTTTTCATATTGAAACAAACAAGATTTAAGGTTTAATTCTTGTGTTTTGTGAAAACTGGTTAGCACGTTTGCTTACGTTTTGTAGATAATATTATTTTATATACATTTAACACTGGATATATTGGAAGTTTTTAGGTAACGTAAATAAAAACCCATTTTTTGAACATTAACATCAACCGAGGTAAAGAAAATAAGATCAAAAACAAGGAATGTCATTGTATTAATATGTATAAAAAATTTGAAACAATTCTAACAATTACTCATGTGTCAAACTATCAAAGTATTCTCGTCCCTCTGGACCACATAATTGTTGTAGATCTTGTTTTGAATACTTCAAGGCTGAGATTGGCAAGACATCTAAAAATATTTTTTATAAAAAAAAAAAACACAAATGTATAAAATTTATATTGTAAATACCTTTGTATGCCTGCGGTGGATAATAAAATTCGCTATTATTAAGCATTGGTTCATTGACTGCTGCTCTTTTAGGTATAGCAGTAGTTTCTTTTGCACCATTATACGACGAGCGATGCATTAACATCCGAGGATGATCTGCTACAGCTGAAATTTCTCTAATTTCCTGGATTTTGAAAGGACACAACATAACGAAGTCCGGTGTTTAGTAACAAAGACCAGTCCATAACCATGTTTTGATCTACTTCAGTCACAATGAAGAGTTCTGGTTTTACTCATGACGCTTTCGAAGAATACCATTGAGTAGGAGTTTCCATCTTTGTCTTCAGATTAACAATTCAAAAAAATTTTTGCATTCCATATATGAATGTCCTCGTATTGGAAAAGTAGTCTTAACAGAATCGAACCTTTTACGATGATGAATGATGTAAACAAAGTGATATAAAAAAGAAACCACATTAGTGGTTTCTTTTTTTTGCTACAGTTTCTGGATATGTATAACAAACATACTTGCCTATCGACAAGATGTGAATGTTGACACTGTACATAGATAATTGTCGTTTATAGTAAACATCATTAGTAGTAATATTTGGTAAGGGAACATTCTTTTGGTAGTCCATAGCAATAAACTCAAACCTCGTATCCGATTTTGCCCTTGCTTTCGTTTTTCTGACTCAGAAGCAGTGTCGGTGGGCTATAAGGTGCGCTGGTGCGCGCGCACTACCGACAATTTAGCATTAATAATTTTATTTAGTAATTAATGGATGCATTCTTAATTTATCGCCTTGCCGCATCCCTAACGTTAATACCATCTCAATATTATTTGGCAGCAGCGTTACGAATCCACTAGACGCTAGGTCTCTATCTCCAGGGCCACTGGTTTCGGATCGCGGCACGGGAATCGACACGCGCAATACGAAAAAGCGGGACGACCGTCGCGCTTCCGTGCAATACGAAGAAGCGAACGCGTATTGTTACTGCTTGCCCCTCCACAATTACGAAAAGGAATGGGCGAATCCTATAGATATGATGTGCGGAGTTTAAGAGCGCACGAGAGTGATCGATTAGTTTGTGAATTGTTTTCGTACACAGCTGTTTTATCGCTCACGTTTTATAAATATAAACTCGGGTTTTCGGTTAGAATCTAGTTTGGAATAATGAATTCTATTCAAAACTTATTAAAAAACTCCATTCTCTAGCTTGAGTTTGGAGGAAAAAGTGCAAATTAAAACTCTAGGTAGGCCCACTCCACAAATTAATTTAAAATTAGCCGTGAAAGGAAAAAAATAAACAATTTGTACGAACATTTAATAATGACTTATTTAAAAAACATTTGTGGTTAAGTGGATGCGATGGTTTGAACGCAGTGTTTTGTTTTCCGTGTGTTTTGTTTGGCGGAGAAACACCTTGGACCAAAACTGGAGTAACGGATTTAAATCACATAAATGAGAAAATAAAAAAACATGAAAATTCTGCTGGACACATGAATAATGTTTTGAATTTAGCCATGCTAGGCACTGCAAATACTGCGACGATGCTCGATTCTACTCATCGACGAGCAGTGGTAGCACACAATGAAGCGGTTTCAAAAAACAGGTATGTTTTAAACATTATTATTAACTGTATTCGTTTTTGTGGAAAATTTGAACTGGCCCTAAGAGGACACGATGAATCGGAAACATCATCCAATACAGGCATTTTTCGTGGGTTGATTGATTTCAGTGACGAATTAGACGAGGCTATGAAGTATCATTTACAAAACGCGGCGACTTTTAAAGGAACTTCTAATACTATACAAAACGAGCTACTTCAGTGCATGCTTGAAGTTTGTCACGATGAAATAACCATTGAAATTGAAAAAATCCACTTTTGTTGCTATAATAGCAGACGAAACTACAGACGTTTCTACAATTTTTCAGTTGGCTTTAATATATCGTTACATGGTGGGTGGAAAGCCTGTAGAAAGATTCTGGAGTTTTTTAAGACCAGTAGGACATGATGCATAGTCATTGGCGGAGTGTTTAAAAAGTGAACTAGACTAGGTTATCGTTATTTTTATGTATGGTGCACCCCCAATCTTAGGATCACGCACCGCCACTGCTCAGAAGTTAATGTTTGTTGTTCTAGTTCTTCATCTCTGCAAGAAATTTATCGCAATTGCTGACATTCCTTGTTTTTGTTTAGTAGCACGTGGGCCTTCCTCGTTATTTGCCTGTATTCAAATATTTAGATAATTTATATAGACAAACCTTTCTTTTCGTTACTCTGAATGGATAAGGCAGTCGATAGTTCTTTAGTTCCTCAGTTTTTAGTAACAGCTGGCGCAATAAGTCAGTTTTAATAAAAAAAGTGATTCCTTTTTTTCTCCTATACTCTTTGAAAATCTTGCTAGGAAACGATTATTAATGTTTTTTTTAATTTTTGAGTCGATCAAAAAAATAACTAAATAAGGGAGGGGGGGGGGGGTGCATTTATTGTAAGCCACCTTGTATATGAGGAATGAATGCTCTAATCTTTATTTCCTGATCCTCACAGGCTTGAGATTATACGCAATACAATAACCACGACGTCACATGGTTATAACTATGGGTATAACTAGCGTATTAATATATTATGATATTCACTTTATCCATAATACACACCGCCCTGACAGGCGTTGAAAGCAATTTCGAAATACTTCAAGGTTCCAAAACCGAAGCCTCATATTTCACCGTGTATGTGCATACCAATATTGTTTCCTGGAAACCACCACAAAGGACTCTGATTCCATTCCTCGCAGGACCTAAGAGGGCACGGCATCCTTTTATCTACGGAACAGTTCCAAAGTTAACCTCGTCGACCGCTCGAGAAGTAGGGGGGATTAGGACAAGGGGGCGGGAGGAGACCAGTGGTGGCTGGTGGAATTTTAAATTCTCTTATCTTCATAACGGAGCATGAGACACACATAAAATGTTATCAGCCTTATTGGATGATCTGAATAGAAGGATATAACAGAAAGAAAATAAATACGAAACATTCGAAAAAATGTCAACTATCTTGGAAACAGCTTGCAAAATATTTGCGCAATATACGTTTTGTCTAGTCTTTTTATTACTGTGACTTTTAGTCAAATTAGTCTCTTTATTATTGTGACCTTTTTAAAAATTTCAAGGTATGTTACAGTTATGACATTTAAATATTTATTTTAGACCAGTATTTCCTTACGTTTTATAATAGCCTGTAAATTTAAGAAAAATGAAAATGTTCTAACAAACAAGAATAAAATCTTTATATTCACGTATATGGGGTTTTCCAAAAATTTTGGATATTGGTTTGGATAATAAGCAAACCATACGTACCTATACGTAATATTTCTGGTTTCTTTATGTCAAACCAAAGTAACATCGATTATAATTACATATGAAAGGTTATATCATTAAATGTCCGCCACGGCTACCTTGGCAGGCACTGAAATTTGTTAGGATTCGTCCAAGCATGGGAGCGTTAATCTCTCTTATAACCAATCGGATGTTCTCTTTGAGGGTTGGAATGTTTGCTGGATTATTATTAGCGTAATCTTTATTTTTCACGTAAGTAACTCCACAAACAAAAGTGTAAAGCTGTCAGGTCCCAATTTTGGTGGCCAAGGCACATTACCATTCCGTGAGATGACACGTCCAGGGATCTAATAATGCGATGTTTTTTCGTGTTATGTGGCACGTAGCACCATATTAAAATCTTCAATCGCATTACAACGTCCTGCATCCACAGTGACAGTTTTGCTGAGAATGCCCCCTAAAGAAAAATGAACCGATAATTTCTCCACACCACAAACGGCACCAAATCGTACAACGCCTATAAAGTATCTATTGTTCGTAAACCTTTCGAAAGTTTCCTGCCCCCCAAATGTGAAATGTTGTTTATTAACTGTACCGTAAAATTAGCATCATCGCTAAAGATGATTTTATGTGCAAAATTTGGATCTGTTGATCTTTGTTCGAACATCCAATCAAACAAAAATTTCTGATTTGCCAAAATCTTGGGTTAACTGAGTACTGTACAAGCTGTAAGCTTGAAAATTTGTCTCTATGTAAATTCACCATGAACTGGTTTGAGTAATACGTAATTATTGAAATTTATAAAAGATCGTCATCGATTGATGCTGATGGGATGGATCATTTGCGATACTTTCCTGTAGGTGTAGCAGCAATATATTCAGTAGAACGTGGAGTTTTCGGTCTTCCGGAACGTGATTCGTCGTGAACGTGATGTCGAAACTGATCCCGTTTCTTCAAATTACTTTACTAAATTTCGAATTTCTTGCTCATTAGGGCAATTAAAAGCTCCGAATAAATCACCAATTCTGCAATGAGTTAGTTTTATCGACTGATAATTTCCATAATGATAGATTTTAAAATTAAGCTTTTTTATGATTTCAATACGCTGTTCTGGCGAAAGCGGCGCCATAGATTTATACGTGTATTGTGTACCATCTTTAAGCCTGGAGTGGGTACTGGAACCTTCGGCGCAGAAACAAAAAATTGGACGTTTCCACGAAACACCGAACTACTACACTTTTCTCGACGCACGTTTCGCCAACCATAGTTGGCACCTTCAGGAGAAGCTTAGATTAAAACAGTTTTAATCTTCTCCTGAAGATGCCAAAATAGTTGGCGAAATGCGCGTCGAGAAAAGTGTAGTAGTTCGGTGTTTAGTGGAAAACGTCCAATTTTTCTTGTTACCATCTTTAAAATATAGGTGAAGATTGGAACCTTCGATGTAGAAACAAATTCACACTTGAACACTTTTCAGTGACTTAATATCGAAACACTTTTGTGTTAAACGAACTGTAGTTCAGTTTTAATTGTCTCCTGATAATACCAACGTGATTGGTAAAACGCGCGATGAACACAACAAAGTTTTCGGTGTTAAGTGGTGAAAAGTGTTCATGTGTGAATCTTTAATCATTTTTTTTATGAAATTTTTGAGATTATGAAAATTGTACCTATATCCTTAACCAAGGTGTTTATAATACTCTCAAAGTGTGATCCTGACAATAGTTACTCATTTCATTATACCTGAAAGTTCCAAATCCTCCAAAAAGTGATAATATCTCAAGAGCTGTTAAATCAAAATATGGATTTCTTGGAAGGGCCTTTAAGAGTACTATTTCATAAAAAATGCATATGACGTCATGACTCAAAAATGGTGACGTCATAGACATTGCAAATAAATCAAATTAAGCACCATTAAGATCATTAGTTCATTTGTTTTAGCGTTTTTAAGGAATATATTCACTACAAATTCTTCTATAAATATTCTAATTCTAATTATAGTAGTTTCCATACTAAAGTAAACTAAAGTCTAAGTCTAAATTAAACTAATTCCTGCCAATTGTTGTGCTATTGTAGATATCCTTACAAATTAGGTACCCGAACCTGGACTACGATTTCAATGATTTTTGGAAATGTTGTGGTTGATAAAACAATAAGAAACACATGAAAATTACCTTCTATCTGACGAAGTTTTAACCATAGAGGTTGCATCCCTACGGATTCATCGATGCTTTTGTTTTTTTTTTTTTTATAAGGAGTCCTAATTTCCAGTATGTTTCGTTACAAAACATCATTAGAACCCAATATTAAAATACCGGTTTTCGGAGGTAAACTTTGAGTTATAATTTTCACCCCATTAATATGTTTTTTGGCAGGCCGATAAAAAAGCACTTGTCTCTTATGTTTTCAAGTATTACAAAATATCAAACTCATTGAAATCGAAGAGTTCGGGTACATTCCTTATTATATCCAATGATTACCTCCTAAAACATGACATTTTTGAACAACATGACATTGTTCCAAAAAATGAGAATTTCAAATTCCACCACCCGCCACTGGGACAGGCGGGCGCCGAAGACAAACGATTTCGTATACCTTTCGAAAGGGCGCGATCATCGCGTACTAGGAAATTTATGGAATTAATATCCGGTACGTGAAAGGCCGATGCCGTAGGGTGGCCACAATTAGCTCCAGGTATTAATCAAAACTATCACAATGCTCGAGACGTAGAGCAGGCCCCGAGTGTAGCTTCGGATGGCCATTAAGACGTTGATTTATGGTCCGTTAACGATTAAATGGAGGGATTTGTTGTAATATCGTCGGGTCGCGTTCTATTGAGTGCTTATTGTCTTTAATATTAGATCACAGACAGAGAGAAAGAGAGAGAATAAAGCAGATAGATTACTGGCCTTAAGAAAGCCAAATTTTTCGAGAATTAGTTTCCTTTGAAACATATTGACAGTTAAATAAAAAATTGATCAAAAAAGTCCAGTCAAAACCAAACAGCGTATTTGATACACAATTTAATATCATTAATACTGGAAGAGATTTTTTACACTTGAACACTTTTTCACTTACACCAAAACCCTTTTTTACACTCTACCCGCACGTTTTGTCAACCCCATGTTGGCATCATCAGAAGATTGCCCAATTGTGTGATCAAAAGTATATTGGGCAAACAAAAAGATCTATTTTGACTAGATTTAAAGAACACATGGCTCATTTGAAGTATGGTAGAACGGAAAAAATCTTGTGTTGCCCAACACGCTTTTGACAACAACCATAGGATAAACAGAAATAATTTAAAATTAATTAGAAATGTAACAAACAGTAGACAGTTGGATGCTTTTGAATGTTTAGGAATCATTAAGTGTAACAGTAGTACGAAGAAGGACAATGGTCCGATACCCACTAGTCCACTGTTTGCCCTGATAAACAAAGACAGATATTACGGTTCAGTTAACCGTTGCAACAAATTTAGTATAAATAATGCAAGTGTATATGTTAGAATTTAGTTTTAATCTTCTCCTGAAGATGCCAACTTAGTTGGCGAAGCGCGCGCCGAGAAAAATATAGTAGTTCGGTGTTTCGTGGAAAACGTCCAGTTTTTTGTTTCTACGCCGAAGGTTCCAGTACCCACTTCATCATCAGAAGATGATTAAAACTAAAATTAAATCTAATTATTTATCCTGTTTTACTAAAATTCCCGCAGTGGTTCAAAGACCCGTGAAAGTTGCGGTTCGGTGAACCACAACGTTTGTCTTTGTTTATTAACCAGAACAGTGGACTAGTAGGTATCGACCTATTATTTTTATTCATGCTACTATTACATTTAAGAGTTTCTATACTTTCGATTTCATTTAACTGTCTTCTGTCTACTACATTTCTTATTATTATAGTTTTAAGCCACTAACGTCTATCCTATGGTTATTATCAAAAGCGTATTGAACTACATAAAGTTTTCTAGTCTACCATATTTTAGGTATCATATTTATCATATAAATTAGGTATCATATTTAGAGGTTTGGCTTAAAATAAATAAAGTATGGTTACTATGCAAACATGTGTATAATTATTATTATAACTCATGGGGCGAGAATAATTGAGCTTATCGTCATTTACCATCATAAACTACAGATCTGGATTTCGACCCTATTAGGTCTCATCAGTGCAGTATATCCAACAGTGGTTTTAGGAACCTTATTACACAATACCATATATCCCAACATTAAGAATCAGCTGTCGTAGGTGAACATAGTGTTATTAGACTATTGCCAACAAAAACAATTAAACATATTTATCAGACTTCTCTAAAGTATTCAACGCTCTGGATAATACTATATATAAGCTAAAAATGTCTAAATTCGCCTTTCATATTCCTGCGTGCAATTTTTCAAACAATATGTCTTCGGTAGAAGTCAGAAGTCATGTTGCTTATTGTGAGTTTCGGTCTGTCGAATAATTAGCAGCATCGGGAGTTCCACAAGGATCACTTCCTGGTCCTTTGCTCTCTAATTTATATACAAACGATTGTAGAAGTTATTAATTCTTTGCACTATGCTGTGACTGTTTGAAAAATAATGTGTCTATTTACAACTCAACTGACTGTGAAAGTGACATTAAGTGTACACTAATATGAATCGAAAATATATTTTAAAGATGAAGTTAAATGGGCACAGTGGAAAAGATTAAGCTGTGCCATAGTATATAGTATTTTTGGTCACTTCCCATTTTGATACACAGGGTATAGTAAATGAAGTAGCATAAATCATACCAGTGAATCTGGAGATCAAAGTAAGTCGATAGTCCAATGTTGCACCTTTCTTGAGGTACAGACCTCCTAAAGGTTTATAAACCAACATACATTTTTATTGAACTATATTAATAAATAAAGAATGCAAGATCGTATTAAATTTATATTTGGTATGACTGCTTTCATAGCACCACTGGACTTGTGGACTTGACTTCTGCTTAGATGAGACCAATTTATTTTTAGTATGTAAGTATGTACATATATGTCCAACAAAGTTAGCTATTTTAATCACCGAATATCTCTCCTGAGGCGCACTCTACCGCTGTGTTATCTATTTGTGTATGAAAAATGTATGTACCTACGTTGGTAAATATTTTACCAACGATTTTTTTGTTGTAACTGCTAATAATTTGACATATATGCCCTTCCTATGGACATCATATAATTTTCGTGCCAGTATATCGCAGTCAACATGCATGTGTAGTAATTTTTTTTGTGCCTTGGATTTTACGGGGGCGAGGTTTGCCACTCGACGCTCTTCCGCCTAACCCCCGATACACTCACACAGTAACACACATGTCCTAATAGAGTTGCCAAGTCTATTAGGTGGGACTCGAACCCACTGACAGAGGTTCAGCAGATGTCTCAGATTGCCACCTCTGGCACCATCCACTAGATGCCTCTGCCCGACAAACTTTCACAGAGCAGATACGGTCACCCATCCGAAACGCAACCCGACCGGGCGCTGCTGCACTCGCATTATCGGAGTTTAGCGTTCAGACGAATTACCATATGTTGCTCTTAATTTCCCTAGTGATTTTTTAATGACACATCATACGTTTGTTTTTTCAAGTAAAAAGATTTTTTTAAATTGCGCATTGTGCCCCTTTCCCGCCTTTCGTTACTTGGAGTCGACACTTTTTTTATTAAAAATACGACGTAATTAGCATGTCTACGAACTCCTTAAATCCCGACGACCACAACATCTGCGTGCCGTCGTTAGCTGATCCGTCTCCTGCATCCTAATCCGGCAAAAGGGCCATAAGAGATCCAACAACGGCCCGCTAACTGTCCCGCATCGGTCGAGGTAGGGACGCACATGCAAAAAGCCGGCTACGTGTCTAGATTTCGGTATAACATAATCGTTTAGCGTCTACGTCGAGTAGATAGATCACGTAAAATGAACTAATGTTGGCGGATGCGTTGGGACAAAAGGGCTATTTAGTACTCGTTCAAATCGTAGGGGAAACTTTAAATTTGTAGCTTCCTAAAGCTTAGTACACACTGGGTGGGAACTGTGTTGAGAAACAATGTTTTTGAACAATGTTTTCAGACATTGTCGCGGGATATTGTTTGGAAAGGAAACCAATTTGTTTCGATACATTATTCCTCGTGCATTGGCGTTCGTTTCAACATGGCTTCGCAAGCAGCAGTTGCTACTTCCATGTGCGCTTTTCTTGTGATTGAACAGGAAGAAAAGAAAAGAAGATGTGAAAAATAGTGGAAGCACAATAGTCCTGTTGGAGGCACTTCAAATGTTACTTTTTGTTTCGTTTTTCATATTTACACTTTCTCTATTTGTATATCTACACTATCAATGTCCCAAAAGACAATATAAGAATGCACGTAGATCTCAAGCGTTTTCTCAGGGATGTACATAGCTGACAAAAGTTCTTTGGGACCGTTGAGCGTTAATCGGCACTGATGGAGGTGCAGCAACATCGAACTACCCAGGTTTTCAGTCAAGAATATGGTTCATGAAAGATCAGTTGATCTTGCTGAGACCGGAAGCCTCATGTAACCGCTTCAACCGATATTGCGTCTTTTTAAGAACCACAACTGCTGCCTAATCTGCGAAATTTTTAGAGACGGCGGCAAAAATGATATCGCCAGTTAGGCCTAGATTATCTATTCATTTCAAATTTTACAAGGCTTGGTATTAGATAGTATGTTGCGGAAATTATTTCCGCTCATCGTCATTCACCATCAGAAACTACAGTTCTGGATTTCGACCTATAAGATCTCATCAAAACGGTATATCCAACAGTCGATTTAGGAATGTTACATACTAATACACTATATCATACGTCTCAACATTAAGAATCAGTTGTCGAAAGTCAACATGGCTTTGTAAAGGCTCGCTCCGACACCTCTCGAAAGTGTATTACTCAATCTATCTTTGAAGCTACTGCCAAATCGTCAATTAAAGCAACTGGAATTTGTGAAATTGGAATTTGTAATCTGACATTAGTAAACATTAATAAAATTGTAATATAGAAGTGTATGGTATTTTAAACTTACCTTAAAGGTGAAAACGGTGTTATTAGGTTTTTTATTTAGATTGGCAGTATAATATGTAGAGTCGAGAAATTCGCGGATCCTAACAGAACAGTTTATTAAGATAGAATTGAACCCTATTTTGATGAATTGAATTTTTAATGCAAAAATGTGACAATTTTCCCTAAATACGATGATTTTGAAAAGTATATCGTATTGGAAGATGGATATGTTATGTTAAACAGATGATATTACAGAAAATTAATTTGTTTTTTAATGAAATAAACAAGTTATTCATATACATCTAGCTTTATTCAGTTTTTGAGATTAAGGGATTGTTGGGATTGCTGAATCTAGTTGACAATAAAAATAGACATCCAAAAAAAAGCCATCAACGTTGGCTAGGAACGAGAGAGAAATAGCGGTCATGTCGAAGCTTTTCGGTTATGTCAAACTTTTAACAAGTGACTGCCACAATTGTAAAATAAACAATGGCTGTCATATAATGCAACAGCTTTGACAATTAAATTAGGTTATAAATTGAAGATGGAATAGAAATACGTATTTTTTTACTAGGCAAACTTTGATGGCCGTTTTTTTTGGATGGCTCGTTGTTTAGAATAAGTCTTAAAATATTTTGAATAAGCCTTTCTCGAAAAATCGACCCACTTTTTTCCCCAAAAACAGCACGTCAACGATAAATGTAAATTTTTACTACGCCAAATTTTTAATTTGTACAACATACTTACCATCCAAATTTGAAGAAAATCACATCATTAATAACAGAGAATTTATGGTGGCTTATGAAAAGCAGGACACACTGTATATAAATACTCTTATATATACAGGATAAGACAGTGTATTGGGCATGCCGCGGTATGCCGAGTTCAAGCAATATGTATATCCATGTTCAAGCAGTCGGCAGCGACCATCGACATTCCACACTGTCTTCCTTTCCACAGCTCCCTTTTTTTAGCTATACCTAAGGCAACATGGTCCAACTAGGTATAAATGCCTATATTGACTGTACTTTGTTACTAATATGTATCTAAGCATTCAAAATTAATTTGTCGGTAACTATATTATGAGTTTCTAAGCATCCAGACTTATGCTTTCGGTAGCTATTGCAAGTATAAAAAGTATAATAATTTTCTTCTTAGGAATATCGGAAAAGGAAGGAGAATAGACGAAACTATAAATAATTCCATATCAAGAGGCAAAATAAATTATTCTAGAAAACACTGAAATGAAAAGTACATGTAGAACAGAATTTTATATTAGTAACAGTAATGTTATATGATATAATTATTAAAATAAGAATATTAACCAAAATAATAGTAAAAAAATTAATATATGCAAAACAAACGAATACTATACATTATTTATATACTTATAGACTATACATACAGCCATTCGACACACTGACGTCTGTTGCTTAAAAAAATGTCCATTTCCTTTCATACTTTCTAGGTAGAAGTCCATATGTTGCTTATAGTGAGTTTCGTTTTGTCATATACTTCGGAAGTTCCACAAGGATCTATTCCTGGTCGTATGTTCTAATGTATTTACAAACGACATTACGAGATTTATTAAGTAGGTTCTTTACACCATGCTATGTCTGTTTGCTTTTGAAAAATGGTTCGTCTATTTACAACTTATTTAGTTAGGAGTGTATTTTCGTAACTACTGATAATTCCGAGCGACCCTCGTCTCCGAAGAAAGATCGTTACGTCTCGAAAAAATCCCCCTAAGTACAAAACGGCGCGCGTAGGTAATTTAGGGCAATAATTAAGGGAAAAATGCTCTCCCTCCCCCGAATTTTTTCCATTTCCGCGACCCATCCATTGAAAATTGCCCGGCCGTAAAAATAATAAAGGGCAACTTGATGGCGGCGCGGCGTCGTTAAGCCTTTTTGTGGCGCTCAGAAATGTAACGGTAAAGAGGGCCGAAGTATCGCTTATTAATACGCCGGGGTTGATTTAGTGGATCGCACGGAAGGGCCCGATCTTATGAGAAAACTTATAATATACGGGCAGATGGCGGGGTCGCCGCCGTCGCCCTGTATTTATTGGACGCCGCTGGGTCACGCGAGCTCAGGGCACCCCAGTTTTCGCGTGTACCCAGGCTATCCAATTAATGTGTCGCACGGGAACACTTCATTCCAGGAGCGAGCATTAAATTTCCAGAGAAGGAAGATGTTTGGAATATAGTGGATATGTTACAGTTCGGACATCAAACAGTGAAAACTTGGTTCAAATTCAAACTAACCGAATGACCGAATGATGGCCCTTGCTCAATTTCTCCTGAAATTAAACTGATACCTGCAGAAAAACTGTGTTCAACCGGCTTCAGCATTAGCAAACTGAAATCAATAAACATTCTAGTTTTCACGGTCGTTGTCAACAATTGTAGACACTTTCAGGTTATGACGTGGTTGGTTGGTATCAAATACTTGCGGATGCAGCTCTCACAAACAACATTTCTGCTTGTTAGGCCATGTGGAATACAGAGGCAACAAGAAGGTTGATTAGTTAACGAAGAAGGCATCCAGCCGGAGTATTTTCGGCCCTAACCCTCATAGCAAACTACCCATCACTGCAACAATTCAACTTCAAAACAAATTAAAAAAATACATCCGTGTGAAATTTAATGAACTCTGGGGCGAAACCGGATGAGAAGTCGCAATAGTACAATATCTGTCGATGACCAGAAAGAATATTTGTTTTATAACAGTGATTTTCACTGGACACTGTTAGTAAAGAAAGCACCTCTACAACTTGAAACTAAATGAAACACCGTTTTGTAGAGCTTGTCAACAAGAAGAGGAGACCGTACGACATGTACTAAGCGACAGCTTCTCTGTCGCATCAACAAGAGAATCCATATTTCATCTCTGTTAGCAACATCGTCACCTTTTTTGAAACATTAGGATGACTGACGGCTTAGATAGTTTGAATTCCCAAGGGAGGAAGCACAATTGGCGCAGTGAGGCCTAAGTGCTGCGGTCTTCTTAAAGCCGCCCACCAAGGCTTCCAGAATTCAGAAAAATGTTAGATCTGCAATACCATTAATTATAATATAATGCAAATATATGACTTTTTCTTAAGGAAGTAACTCACGTGGCATCAACTTACTTATATATCTACACAATGGGGTGAAATGTAAATAGGGTAAAAAAAATATACCGAATAGGTCAAATGTTCTGATGATATCAAGATTGGAATTCTGATGATGTTAAGATTTGATGTTGGCACCAAGAAATTTATATTGGACGTTAACTTCTTGCGGATATAATAACTAGGTACTGTACTTTTTAATAGGTATCACCAATTTGAAATATGGTACACTTAGGCCTGGTACTTTTAGTCCCGGTTCAGACGGATTAATTTAACTGACGGTTGGACTGTAAGTGTTTTCTACACATTCTGTAAATATTTTCAGTCTTATCGTCTGATTAGTTAATCGGCCTTAACCGAGAGAAAAAGTACCGGTCCTTATATGTATGTATGTATTAGACTGTTTTACTTAACCTTTTAAGGACGGGGATTTTTATGTTGAAATTGGACTTGGACTGATAAGTTTTTCGTACGTTTTTGACGTTGAGGGCCATCCGGGGCGTCTTCGGTCGTTTCACGTCCCTCTTTAAACCGTTTAAACCATTAATAACTTGTGTGCAGGATAAACATTCATTCCCATACACTTCTTTTAACATTGCATAAGCTTCTGTAAAAGTTTTCTCTAGTTTAACAAGAAACTTAAGATTATCCTGTTGCTCCATCTGAACACTTAACATTTTTTCGACGGGTCACTGGTGCGTAGAAAAAGCGTAGGAAAAGTATCACCAGACACAGTTCTGTTCAAACTTGTCGCGACACGCACGCAGCGCGCTGGTAGCAGCATCAGTTCGTTTATCTAATAGCCACACCTCGTACAACTAATACTGTCACCAAATTTAGTAAATATGTAGATAATTTTACCTCGAAGAAACACATTGAAAATCTCTTTAAATTGAGTTAATAATGCGTAGGAAAATTTTGCAAAAAAAAAGGATAATGATGTCCATTCTTTAACATATTCATTCACTTTATATATCTTAAAAAAACTGAAAAAAAAACTGATTGTTCTGCCCTCCAAGTGGGTATAACGTATAGCAGTTTCACAAAGGTATTTATAAAAAAAAGAAAACGACGTTTTCCACGAAACACCGAACTACTATACTTTTTTTCGACGCGCATTTCGCCAACCAAGTTGGCATCTTCAGGAGAAGATTAAAACTGAATTTTAGCCTACACACGCACTATATATACTAAATTTGTTGCCACGGTTCATTGAACCGTAACTGTCTTTGTTTATCAGAGCAAACAGTGCCCGACAAATTTGGTGGTCGAAATTTGGTGACGGAAAGTCCCATGTAAAAAAATGTATTTGTGGAATTAACAGTGCATTCCTAAGTAATTGGATGCGCTGAATACGAAAAATGTAATAAAAAATGTCCAGAAGACATCTCTGACCTTGAAAATTGCATTTCAAGGTTAAATCCGTTGTTTTCTGTCCGAAATGATATCTGTACGTTTTTCTATGCGTTGGATGCAGAAAAATAGTAACGTTTATTATGAGTCATTTGCAAGAAATATTTCAGTTTTTGCTCTCAGCATGACCCATGATCAACAGCGTGGATGTGGCGAAAATTTGATCCCTTTGGGGTGCTTGATTTTTGTGAGTCCCCTTGCCTCTCACTTTGGGGTGCTTGATTACCGTGAGTCCCCTTGCCTCTAACTTTGGGGTGTTTGATTACCGTGAGTATACCAACTTACAAGTCGAAATACCGAATAAAAAATTCGACCTTGAAATCACTATTTCAAAGTCAAATATGCTACCTAAAATTGTTACACTATATTTTCTATATTCAAAACATAAAATTATCCCCAAAATCACTCAAAAATATTATGATACTTGAGTGGTCGAAATATCGACCAGTCCCGTCCTTAAAAGGTTAAACATAAGCTTAGATTTGGAACAAGTCAATTATATTTTTTAATATATCTACCTAGTTTTGTATCTACCCAACAGTCAAGTTATAAATAATGAGAATAACTCATATTTTTACTTGTAAACATTTTGCATTAGCAAAACTATATAAAGTTCAATATAATACAGGGGGGATTGCTTGAAACTCTTCATTAAAAGTATTAAGGTTTGTAGAAATGACAATTTAATTTAATTTAAAATGTAATGTTTTTTTTTGGACTTAATCTAATACGCCTATAGTGAACTTAATTAAAATATTTTCAACATGGCTGTACTTCCGATTTTATAAGAAATCAGCATCAACATCCTTATCCTAAATTGAATAGTTATTTTTTATTACATATTTCGAATGTAAAAGTTATTTTAGGTAAATTTGCATCAGGTTTCCCTTTACCTGTCTTTTAACGTTTTTGAGTTATTTCAAGTTATTTTAAATGGTGTTCATTAGAACCATGACATTAAAAACTATTTGTAGCGGACGTTTTAGAAAATAAAGTGTCGGTTTAGTACTGTAGTTAGTAGAACCCTAAATCCTTGAAACAATAGTTTTATTATTTCTCAGTTATGTACCTCAGTTATGTACAGGGTGCTTAAAACTGCTTTGTGTTGTCCTCCACCCCAATAATTATCTGTCAAAACTATTAGTGCAAAGCTTTAGGGTTCCATTAACCACATTAACAATACTTGTTTTTTATTTTCAATAATGAACAAAATTTCAATAAACTAGAAATATGTATGGTAAAATATGGTATAAGGAAACTTGATAAAAACCGAAATCTAAAATAACGTGTAGATTCGAAAAAAGCAATAAAAAATTTTACCATTCTATTTAAGACAGTTAATAAGAAAGTTAATGCTGACTTCCGATGTAACTGGAAGTATAGCCATCTTGAAAATATTTTCATCAAGTTCATCATAGGCGTATTAGTCAATGTCCAAAATTTCAAAGATCAGTAATTCATACAAGCTCTCATACAAGCTCTAATACGTTTAATGAGTGGTTTGAATCAATCACCCTATATAACCATTATTTTAAATACGAGGTGTGTAAATTAAGTAATGAGACTGATATTTTTAATTTCTTTTATTCGAATAGAATTACAATTCAGTATTTTCTCCATTAAAATAACTTCCTTGGGAAGCCACACAGCGCTGGAGACGGTTCTTCCATTCCTCATAGCAGTGCTGGAACTCATATACCGGAATAGCTCAGCTGGTCTGTTACAGCCGTTTGAATATTTTCTATGGTCCCGGGAAGAGAAAAAAATCACAAGGACTCAAGTCACGTGAATGAGGAGGCTGAGGAGCCACAGGAATGTTTTTAGTGGCTAAAAACTAGTTTACTGAAATAGTTGTGTGACAAGGCGCATTGTCGTGATCCAGTTGTTCTTGATGTTGTCAACCGACGTTCTGAACGCACAAGATCATGTGTTCTATCGACAATTTCATCGGTTCTTGGAGATGAAGGCCTTCCGCTGCGTGGTTCATCTTCAATCGACTCTCTTCCTTCTGATTGTGAATATGCCTTAAACCACTGAAATATCTGGGCTCTTGAAAAAACACTGTCTCCGTAGGCGTGTTGAAGTTTTGCAAAAGTATTAGTTGCGCTATGTCCAAGTCTGAGGTAAAACCTGATAGCACACCGTTGCTCAAAATTAATGTCACTCGTTTATAAAACGCACTGGAAAAATACGGTTTACGAAAATAGTCACAAAGAACAAACAAATGACTCTAACAAGTTCAAACTTGTACTGAAGGTGCATTACATGTTAACCTACCATCCTTTCAGTGTCCGTGGTGTTGCTAGATCGGGCGCTATGTTGCCAGTCCCATTACTTAATTTACACACCTTGTATATAAACGTTATTTAAACGTTTCGACCTCTTGACTGAGTATGATTCCTTAACTACACACAATCAATGCATCGCGCTAAAAACAATCTAATGAAGTGTTATTATCAGGCGTAGGTGTACATAAAGGCATATTATCTCTGTCAGACGTTCGTATTGAATGAATCACAGGTAAAAATCTATTCCTCAATAAAGATATCCCGTTATTCTTGTGATGTTACCGTGCGTCGTTAGCCTTGCCGCTGGCTCTACAGCCATTCGACACAAGACCGGAATTCTAATCTGTAGCGGCGCAATTCGATATTTGGAGGCTGCGAATCGGTTTTTGTTTCCGGTCGTTCATTTTCGTAGGCATTTATTGCAGTTCGTTCTGCATTGCAGCCGACCAACAGCTGAGCTGTAAATTAAACAAATTGCGTCTGGCTTCTGTTTTTTTTTTTGTGGGGTGGAGGAGGAGAACAGCATTTCCCGCTCGCAATGAAATTTATCTGCTGACCGATGCAACAAACGCGACGCACAGAACATACATTTTCGGGATTGTTTCGCGTATTTTTTTAACGATGAAATATTTTGATACAAACCTTTTTTATGGAAAATTACACAAAAAAAATTGTTGATACAAAAGACAAAATACATATTTATAATAATAATTACATTTTCGCCACAGTCACTAAAGTGAATACAAAATGTGTAAGATACTTTCTTTCAGTATTTTTATTTTGCAAAATATTATAAACGAAATATTAGTACGAAAAAAAGTCAAATAATCAAAAAAAGAAATCGTAATTTCAAAATAACTACAAAACCAATAAATGTTAGGGTTCACCTGGGGATTAAGGTTTTTTATAAATTAATATTAATGTAAATGGGTTAATGTTTATTAATTATAAACAAAATCCATAGGCGTAGATACCTTTCTTTTTTATGCCACGTTTTGACATCGCAATTCTAAAATTATTTAACCAGTAATCGTGTAAACCGGGATATACTAAAATTAGGGGGCAGGGGGGCACGTGTCCCCCCTAGATTCAAAGAAAAGAAATTTTAAATAAATAAAAAAAGCCCTTGATGTCGAGCTATGTATGCCCAGAGTTGTAGGAAAACAACAGTACCGATTTAATCCTTCAGCTACTAACCTCACCGAGTACTTTAGAAGAGCTATATTCATCCCATATCTTGACTCCTTCATAAATTCACTTGAAAATTGTTATTCGGATGACAAAAATCCTGCTTTCGCATTACATTTTTTGCATCCGTACCTGATGGATGAAAGAGTTAAAAATCGTAAAGATATTGCCGCCTTTTACAACATACCTGACCTGACATCGAGACAGAACTGTGGTTTAATCTTTGGAAAAATAAGGACTTGCAAAAGGAAGAGCTAAAAGCACTTGATCTTGTTGATGTTTTCAAGGAAACAGATCAGTTTTCGACACACGAGGCAGGCATTGATGATTTGCCTTGCACAGCCATGCATGACTGCCACCATAGAAAGGATATTCAGTACTCTAAGACGTGTGAAGACATGGCTTAGATCGACCATGATATAAGACCGTCTCAATTGCAGCTAGAATCTTTTCAGCCAGAGTTTTCTTCTGTGATGAATAAGCAATTTCTAACACGTCTAGATTACACAAATCAGCTGTACTTGCATCATTCATTGCAAGTACACTCTTTCACCGCAGTGTACTCTTTCTTCTTCTCTAAAGTGAATTTCTCAAACTGAATTTGACAAGCCTCGCTATCGCGTGAATCATTTCAGAGCAGGCATCTGTCAACATCAGAATAATTAATAAGAGCACTTGCAGTCGGTACCTCGGTATCCTTAAAATCATCATGTTTTAAAGTTTCATTGAAATCCTTGACATAAGTTTATTTACTAACAGTATCCTGGAGTGGGTACTGGAACCTTCGTCGTAGAAACAAAACACTGGACATATTCCACGAAAATCGAACTCAGGAGAAAATTGAAACTGACTAGTTTTAATATTCTCTTAAGGATGCCAAGGATTCCAAGTTGGGCGAAACGCGCGTCGATAAAAGTATAGTAGTTCGGTGTTTCGTGGAAAACGTCCAATTTTATTTTACTGGCAGTACGCAAACCAAAACATTTTGCTGTCAAGAAAATCCTTCATATTTATCTTCTCCGCCAAATTGTAACTGCACACCGCTAACTATTTTTTGATAATAAGTTATCAGTTTTTGCTTGAAAATTCTCCACGAATCTCCTAGCTGTACTACCTGGAATTGTAGCTTGAATCAAATATTGTACTGTATCCACGAAGTTTATATCAGGCTCTTCATGCACCTTTTTAAATTGTGCCCAAAATGGCAACCAGTCTAAATTCAATAGTAGTCAGTTTAAACTTATGTACGTCTATCGAAGGTGTTGGTGCTACTATTAATTTCAGAAACAGCGTCATTCAAATGCTTTGACTCTGCAAAAAGACCATCACAGCGGCATTTCAAGTAGGCATACCTCTTGTCATACATGTCAGATAAATCCATCTCTACTAACAATTCTTCCTCGGTTGCGTCATCTGCTAGGAGTGCATCATAAATCTCGCCATCAACAGTCTTCATACTGCTATGTATTTCTATTAACAGCTCCGGAAACAATTGAATTTCTGGCATTACTTCAACCTGACTGTCGGAACTTGTCAACAGCTGGTCCAACTCATTTGCATATTTCTAAAACATTATATGCAGAACCTTACGGTATTTTTTTTCCGTTCCTTGTTACTATATCCTTTCTTAGTCTCCACTATACCAAAAAGTTCACCCGGAGAATAAATCATGTGAAGGTCGCCACTATTTTCTGTCGCGTTCAAAAATAGCTACCCGCTTTTCAGTACATGACCGTTCGAATCCATTGTATAAGAATACTGAATAGAAGACTATTTTCCCGCCCTTGACGCGGTTACCACTGCACCCGGATTGAAAGGTTCAAATAGAGGAACAGCGTCAGCTCACACGTTTGCACTATGCTTTATAAGAAGTACGTGCCAAAAAAAAGGAATAAAAAGCTCCAATGATAAATAATCACAAAATGTATTTATTACACTTGAAATTTCTATACATAGTTTCAAGTTAACTGATACATATTCTGGAGTTGGTACTGGAACCTTCGGCGTAGAAACAGAAAACTGGACGTTTTCCACGAAACACCGAACTACTACAATTTTCTCGACGCGCGTTTCGCCAACCAAGTTGGCATCTTCAGGAGCAGATTAAAACTGTTTTAGAGTTTTAATCTTAATTTTAGAGTTTAGAGTTTTAATCTTCTCCTGAAGATGCCAACTTGGTTGGCAAAACGCGCGTCGAGAAAAGTGTAGTAGTTCGGTGTTTCGTGGAAAACGTCCAGTTTTTTTTTTGATACACATTAATAAAACGAACTGGTACCTAAACTAACAAATATCATTTATCTCCTGTACTTGTCTCATCTTGTTAACTTACAAAACCAAACTGACAGTTTCTAAATTGAGATTTGAAAATTGCACCTGAAATAGAACATAAAAAAATATGTTTCCAGTTTCAATGAAGGTTTGGAAGTAAACTTGGGTGAATTATATTCTTTATCAACAGTAAAATTTATACATAATATTTAACAATATATATTTTATAAAACAACATGAACAATTGTTGCTATGGATGTGAGTAATTAGGACAATTGGGGCAGTTTGTTAATGATATGACAATTTGGAGAATTTTGAGAATTTCAATAAACTATTGGAAAAGAATAAAAAAAAATGGATATAATAAATTTAAATTTAAGTTAAAAACAAACGAATAGATTTATGGCACAAAGTTCGAGTTTCAAACCGAAACCGGTATATATATTAACCCCTATATTTTCACATTTCAGGACAATTATCTTCTTTCCTGCTAGTATATAAATATTTTTTTACACTTGAACACCCAGTCCAAAATTGCACTAGCCGCCATTGCTTGTAACATAACGGGAACAATGTGAAGATGCCACGATCGCGTTCCACACTGTATAAAATAATATCGAACGCATTAAAATACCGAATTTGTTTTGCTCAAGTAACAGCCGTACTGCTGATTTGCATCCTGGACCGCAACGAATTAATTCGCAAATGTATTCGCGATCACGTAGAATTTTTAAATTTTAAATTAGCGGCGCAAGAAACGGCCGGAGGTAAGAAGAATTTACGGCGCACAATTTAAATACATCACGTACGTTTCGCAAATTGATTACGCGGAACTCTCCTCCAACCCTCCGTTCCGATACCATCCCGTAAATTGCGAACGGTTTAGAGAGAGCGATTTCATTTACACGAGAGGTTTTTTAATGTTCGAGAACGCGATTCGGATTTAACGGCATGCTCCCCATCTTTGGAGACGGGACGGCCGGAGGTAATGAAGTTATAAGGAGTTATACGGGAAAAAATGAGGGATGACGAGTACGTGAGAATCCGCGTTTCTTCTGGAGTATTCGATTTACATTTTGTCTCGTAAAGAAACGATTACACAGGCCGACAAGATTTTAACCCAGAAACCAGAATATATTTTTCCAAAGGTTTTTGATGCGCTAAATCCAAATCTCTCAATTGGCTCTGGTTTTCGAGATATCCTAACCTAAATCCTAACCTATTTCTAAATCCTAACCGATTTTCGCCTATATTTGAGGTTATGTAGCATCGTATTTTTTTTTATCAAAAAACTATGCATGAAAAAAACAGCATCTTAAAGTACATACCTTGCCCTTTTAAATGACGTCGAGTTTACTCAAATATCTTTTTTTTCGCTGCGATATCGCATTTTGAAATTTTTAAGTTTGTGAATTTCTCTATAATTGAAAACCTATTAAGGATCGCGTGTACATCAAACTTTTGGAAATCTAACCTTGGATTCTGAACGAGCAGGTCTTTTTTATATAAGAAAACATTGACCTGCTATTGAATTTCAAACATTTTCAGTGTTTCCTAATCAAAAAACTAATAAACTGTTTGATGTACACGCGATCCTCAATGGGTTTTCAAATATATAGAGAAATTAAAAAAAAATAAACTGGACGTTTTCCACGAAACACCGAAAAACTGGAAAACGTCCAGTTTTTTGTTTCTACGCCGAAGGTTCCAGTACCCACTCCAGGATATAGAGAAATTCACAAACATAAAAATTTAAAAATGCGATATCTCAACGAAAAAAAAAAAAAAACATATGAGCAAACTCAACGGCATTTAAAAGAGCAAGGCTTGTGCTTTAAGACGCTGTTCATAGTTTTTTGAGAAAAAAAAATTGCGATGCTACATAATCTCAAATATAGGCCAAAATCATTATTTTTGCACATTTAGGTTAGGATATCTCGAAACCCAGAGCCAATGGAGAGATTTGGACCTTGGATTCGGATTCAGCGCATCAAAAACCTTCGGAAAAATATATTCTGGTTTCTGGGTTAGAGGGTAGGCCTAATTTTGTCGGCCTGTGTTATTTTACGATGTTAAGGGAAAATGTTTCTATTTTGGAGATGATAGAAAAAACTGTAATAATAGAGTAACTGAAAATACACCATTACTAATTTAAGTCGGCACTATTGCTAGCTTTGCTGTTAATAGGTTGAGTGCCAACGTCCATTATACAGTGCTAGTCAAAAGTCACTTCTTCCCCTCGTATCTTTTGGACGGTTACACTTAGACTAATGATTTTTGGAGAGTGAAAAACAAATGTAAGCTTCTCTCCTAGTGGTAATAGGTGACATAATCGTCATAGAAGATGTCACAGGGCTACTGTGGTCAGATCAGTAACTTAAAAGGTATCTAAAAGACTTATTCGGTCATACTAATTTTGTTTGGGTTTAGGGTAGTTTTGATTAGTAGTTAAATAAATATATTATAAATAAATATACACTAAAATTTAAATTCAGTGTTCAGTTAATACAGATTCAAAAGGTCTCTGGATAATTGTCAAAAAAGTTGACTTTTTTTTAATTCTCCAACTTCATTTACTTCACTACGTTTTATCAGGTGTTTATACCTTGAATTTTTTGTTTAATTATTATTTAACGAGACGTTTAAGTATCTAAATAAGCAAAATGGTACATGTTCTAGCTGACAAAGAAACTATATGCCGATATACGCGTTCTCTCCCATTTCAACTTACTCACCGCACTACTCACTCCCAGTCACGTTGAACATTCTCACTCACCTGGTGGGTAAAATGTCCCACCGAAACAACCTACCTTTTTGTAAATAACTATTTTTAGTTACGAATAATACCCTATAAAAATTTCAAAGTACCTCAAGTACATTTTTTATTTTTTTTTTTGAAAAAAATAATTAATTTTGCAAACGTCTGGCAAACTTTTTGACCCGATTAAATGATCTGGCTTTTTGATTTTTCAACTCTTTAAATATTAAATTTTAAATTGTTAAAATCTCAATGTGCCTCAAGAACATTTTTTTCAAAAATAATTTCGCTTCTTGAAAAATTTAATTGTCGCTTAAGCCCCCTAACCCATCAGCTAGGTCTGCTGTTTTGTATTTAGGTATCACTGAAGGAAGTTTTGAGCAACTTTTCACATTGCCTCAAATACCTTCCCTAAAATGTCTACCAGCTCTCCTACTATAAACAGGTGGACCGCCGCATTGAAAACAATTTTTTTGTCGAGTTAGTCACTCGTGAAATCGTGTAGGTACTATATTAACACATTATTACCTCATTTTGTGTGGATATCTGAAATAATGGCACAGTCGTTACCATTTGTGAATACACTTAAAAAGATGATTGAAAATTACAAGGACTTTACAATAGACGGATCACATATTTTATGCATACCTTGCAATCGTCGACGTATGTATATTTCGTAGACGCCGAGAGATTTATAATCGAATACCCAAAATCAACAAAATATTACTGGTACTTTTAGAAAAGAGGAATTTCGGTTTGATTTGTGCATAATGTTTTGCGCCTGTAGCCTTTCGTGGAGCGCGGTCGACACTATTCACTTAAGACTTTTTTTGTCAAATATGTATCCGATCTACCATTGCGTAAAACATATTTACAGAATACATATCAACGTATCAATGTAAATATCAAAGAAGACATATTATGTAATAAATTTATGTGGCTGACAGTAGACGAAACGATAGATTTTGCGGCAATGAAGTCGTTAATGCCCCCGACATTGATAGCTAATAAACGGGTTTTGCAAACAGCGGCTAAAAGTACAGAAATAGTAGTAACACGTGTCCTTTGTCCTCTGTGGCTGTAAGAAATGATAATGTACTGATGTTAATGACAACAAACAACTGTGCGAAATTCGTGAAAATAATGTGCGTGGTGTGTCGTCCTCTGTCCACGTGAACTCTTTGGAATTTACATCTTTAACATCAGTAGATGTGGAACGATCATTTTCCCTCTACGAACATATACAGAGTGTCCAAAAAGTACCGGGACGGTGGATTATCTCAAAATCAGTGAGAAAACGAAAAAATGACCTCAACAAAAGTTGTTTAATTGAAAAAAAAACGAGTTTAATGGTTACCTTGACCTTGGCCGTGACCTTGATGGTTTTTTCAAGGTCAACTTGAAAAAGTCAAATAGAACCCAATATTTTTGACCCCAGATTCTTACGGAGCGCGAAATTATACGTTCTGATGTGTATTCATGACTTATATGAACATGACCTCTAGAGGTCATTTTGAGGTCAAATGCGTTTTTAATCCAGTAAAGCCTGGAAATCCTATTTTTAATGAAAAGTGACCTCAATAAAAGTTGTTGGATCAAGAAAGCGAGTCTAATGGTGACCTTGTCCTTGACCTTGGCCATGATCTTGAGAGTTTTTTCAAGGTAGATTCGGAATTTTCAAATTGAAACCCACAATTCTAACCTCCGTTTTTCAAAATACGAAATTCAGTATTTTTGTACGCATTGATATCCTGGCTCTCAATAAATACAAGAGACAAGTTAATGTTGGAGAGCGCTCTTCAATATTCAGAAAAGTATTACGGAAATTCGTGGAGAGATTATAAAAATTAGTATATTTGCTTCTACCCGCATTTATTCATCAGTTCATCTTCGATGTCCAGGGCCTACGACGAGGACGTAGCCGGATAGATTTTTAATCCCCCTCTTAGACCCCCGGCAAAGGTCAAAGTCAAGGTCACCATTATACTCGCTTTATTGATCAAATAACTTTTGTTGTGGTCACTTTTCATTAAAAATACGATTTCCAGGCTGTGCTGGACTAAAAACGTATTTGACCTCAAAATGACCTCTAGAGGTCATGTTCATATAAGACATGGATACACATCTGAACATAGAATTTCGCGCTCCGTAAGAATCTGGGGTTCTATTTGGCTTTTTCAAGTTGACCTTGAAAAAAACCATCAAGGCCACGGCCAAGGTCAAGGTTCAAGGTAACCATTAAACTCGTTTTTTTCAATCAAATAACTTTTGTTGAGGTCATTTTTTCGTTTTCTCGCATTGGTTTTGAGATAGTCGACCGTCCCAGTACTTTTTGAACACCCTGTATACAGGCTAAACCGCTCACGTTTGACGAAAATAAATGCAGAAAGATTACTGATCGTGGCAACGTACGCTCAAGCAATGAGGACAGTCGATGTTTCTGAATGACAAGCAATAGGTATGTACATAGGTACATTATTAACACATTTTTACTCCTGTCTTTTTGATCTCTCGTATGTCATCTTCCGCCAATAACAGGACGGATTACGAGGCCGGTCTTGCGTTACAGCACACGTTAGGAACCCTGGTTATGACCTAAATGACAGATTATAAAAGCTACTTGGGTTATAAAGGTCATACAGACCACAAAGGCCATATTGGCCATAAAAGTTATACAGGCCATATTGGTCATAAAAAATATGATGGTCATATGGGTTAATGTCATAGGGCAATAAGGGGCTACAGGCTATAACATGTTAATTGGCTATGACATTTTTAAAGAAATTTTCATAGGTTTTATGCAAAAAAATAATACTGACAATAAATAGACAATAGGTATTTCCTATTCTTTAAACATATTTTGCGTGTAAATTTCCACATGCATGTCTCAGACTCACGCCACTTCACTTCCCGTATTCATCATTCGTTCTAGGAAGAATCCTACATAAAGAGCAAGCGATTATTTTTATTTTTATTTCGGGCCCGTGAGCTAACAACAAAACAATCCTTATCGGAATAGGCACACTACTAATTAAGCCATACACACACATGCTGTCGCGGTGCCGCTATCAAAAAAGGCGTTACGCGCCTCCACGGTATCGATAAAAAATAATTGCGTTCTCGTAAAAGAGAAACGAAAGCGCTATCGGTTTTGTATTAGGTCTACACGCGATATACGCGTATTACTACAGGGAAAACGGAAATGTGATTACATTTTCCTTTTATTTAGGATACCGTAGCTTTCGTCCTGGAGAGACTTGTAGTTTGATTTATACCAAGTTAACATAATTATTCGAAGAATATTCGTAAATAATTATTATTTATATATTTAAACATACAATAAGAGTTACGGGATTACGTACATATGCGTATATTAAATGCTGCATTTTTATATCGAAATTAGGTGAATTTACCTACCTACAACTCAGGTCCTGGGTTGTACGTAAATGCACCTAATTTTGACATATTTATGCAACATTTAATATACGCCTATATACAGGGTTTGTCCGGAAAGTAATGTCAGTGAGCTTTGAAAAATGGTTTTTATTGGTTCTGTGTGTACAAATCTTTAGAAACTCTCAAAATACATTCCTCCTGCGTCCACACATCGGTTCCAGCGGGTCTTCCACGCATCAAAAGCCGCACGGTAGTCGTTTTCCGGAATCGCCGTTAAAGCGTCGGTGCAAGCCTTCTGAATGTTTTTCACCGACCCAAAATGCTGGCCTTTCATTGGGGTTTTGAGGAGCGGAAACAGAAAAAAGTCTGGGGGGGGGGGGAGGCACATCGGGGCTGTAGGAAGGCTGGGGAACAACGGTGATGCCTGCCTTGACGAGGTAATCGGCCACGAGGAAGCAGGTGTGCGAAGGCGCATTGTCGTGGTGAAGCTTCCAAGATTTTGAGATGTCTGGGCGGACGCGGTTCACCCTGCGTTTCAGCCGCTTCAGCACCTCGACGTAAAACTTTCTGGTTACGGTTGTCCCCTGCGGAACGAACTCATGATGGACCAATCCCCGGCAATCAAAAAAGACAATCAGCATTGTCTTGATCTTTGACCTGGACATCCTGGCCTTCTTGGGGCGAGGGGAGTTCGACGTGTGCCATTCCGTACTTTACTTCTTCGTCTCCGGATCGTATTCAAAGACTATCCCCGGTATTCAAACTTTTGTCCCCGGTAATGACGTCATCAAGGAAAGCGGGGTTGTTTTCGCAGGTGTCCAAAAGTTCTTGGCAGGTTTCGATGCGCCTCGCCTTTTGATCGTCCGTTAGCACTTTTGGCACGAGCTTCGCGCACACCTTCTTGAAATTGAGACTCCGACACAATTTCGTGAACAATGGTTTTCGTAATGTCTAATGTTTCCGAATTTAAACGGACACTTAGACGACGACAGTGTTCAACAAGTCACGCACACGTTTCATATTGTCGTCGGAACTGGAGGTTGATGGCCGTCCAGCGCGGTTCTCGTCGTTGACATCTTCCCGACCTTCTGCGAAGGCCTTGTGCCACCGGAAAATTTGCCTGTCCGAAAGACAATCGACGCCGAAAGCCTTCTTCAACATTGGAATGGTTTCCGCAGCACTCTTCTCCAGTTTCACACAAAACTTGATCGCAATCCGTTGCTCAAGCGAACGTTGCATTTTTTCTTGCACCGGGTCACTGTAACGACTCTCAAAGAACGAGTGATGCGACCGCTACAACGATCGGTATCCAACTGACGCTTGTTGAATCTTGTTGCCAGATTCCCCCACCACAATCCTAGCACGTAAAGTGCGGGCAGGCGCGTACAGTCTCGGGGTCTCGGGAAAAAAAATTCACTGACATTACTTTCCGGACAAACACTGTATGTACTACCATAACTCCTACTGTAATAGGATAATCCTTTTCAATTTTGTTTGTCAGTTTAGTTTGTCATTCAGTTTTGCGCCTAACTTAGATAATTTCGTACGTAAATGCTTTTACAAATAATACAATGTTTTGGTATACTTGTACAAAAGGCATAGTGTCTAGTTCTAGAGTAGTGATATATTTTGGTGTGTTTTGGATTCATTAATATAAAAAAATAATAACTGAACTTTTGCTTATTTGATCACTTCACCCAGAGTTTTTGCTATCAGAGTCAATATGATCCTCTTCAAGATCCTTAAAAAGTGTCCGTTTTTGCTCTTTTTTAAAGAAAATGTAGATTAAAATTGGTTTTTTTTTTCTAATCGTCGAAGAAGTAATGTCTAAGAATAATTATTAACGATTTTCAATGTGCCTATGTGTTTGTTCTACGAAATAATTAGATTTGTTTAATAATAATTAAATTTTCTAATTTACAATGTAAGTATACTATGATCACTTAATTACACTCTAATAATCAGTAGTAACCCTACTAAACTCATTAGTTTAGTAGACCCTACTTGATCGTAGGGTCACTACCCTCCAACCAAAAAAATATTTGACTGTATAAAAGATCACTTATAATTAAAGCTGGCAGATCCGGGCGGCGGACCATCTCAACGAGCCATATCTGAACATAAATAACAGGGTAAGTTTAACATATCTCTTTCTAAATTGCAACAGTTTATTGTTTTCATGAATTTTGTTTTTGCACTTACAAGTGGTAAGTAGTATGACGCGTATGGTTATGGCCCACCGGCCGGATCTGCCGGCTTTACTTATAATAATAATAATAAAATTGTTAGATAGAAGTTACTGTTACTGTTACTAATACTCACTATTTTTACAAGTAGTAAACGTGTTTGTATTTACAAATCACGAGAAGCTTATAAATTACAGACAAAATTCACAATTCTTACAAAAGTAACAGGCGCTAGAAATTAACTTCTGAACATATGGAACAGTTATTTTGATAATTTATAGAAACTCAACTGGTAGTACGGACACATTATAGCATCGGTTACCGTGTGTATGCAAGTTCTGTGTTTTGTGACTATGGTTCCTTTTGGGCTACAACAACCACCATCACAGTTATACGGTAAGACTTGTCACATTTCGGAACGCATAGTGGTACCCTGGAGCCATCCCTGGTAAAACATGGATCTATTATTAACCTCCGAGCTCTAGTAATCAAACTGTAAGTTTGGTTTGACACTGTTAAAACAAATTTAGACTAGCCACTCCAGACTACTCCATTAATTTCAATATGTTTCCATCTTAAACTGCTCCAGTTAACCCCGTATAATCGTCTATCAAAGAATAGAATAATAAAGACAGGATAGATGATAATAAATTAATAATATTTTTTTTTAAAAAACAAGCTTTTTAAATGCTAGAAAAAGAAGAAAATAAACTTTAAATTGAATCAAACCCATCAATTTATTACATTACACACAATTTATGTGATATAAAAGCTTGTCACGAGATTTACTTGTGTAGATGTATTTACCTATTTTATAAAATACATACTTTCTTTCTTAGATTTTCTTATGTCAAGATCAAGTTACATAATTATTACATTATTGTTTATGTACACAAGTAAATCTCGTGACAAGCTTTTATATCATATAAATTGTGTAATGTAATAAATTGATGGGTTTGATTCAATTTAAAGTTTATTTTCTTCTTTTTATAGCATTTAAATAAAAGCTTGTTTTAAAAAAAATATTATTAATTTATTTTTTATTTTTTTAGTTATCGTCGTGTTTTTTGTATCTAAATATTTCTCAACCTGTTCATACTATCCCTAACCTATTATAAGTTATAGCTCTTTAAAATTGGTATGGTGGCCATCTTGTTTTTCGCCATTTTGAATTTTTTTTCACCGCCGCTAGAATTTGCCTAGGGTATAGGTTGATACTAGTTAAGACACGACCCCGCTAAGTCTTCCTGTTTAGCCGGGGAGTAGTACACTATCTCCTCGAAGGGTTGAACGCAGACGTCAGTTTATTCGTATTCTTCTTAGCAAACCCTTTCATTTGATACCCTCATTATGGGAGTGCTTAAAAATGACTAGTCCGCCATCTTGGGGAGTCCACCATATTGAATTTAGAGTGGTCATTTTATTTTTCGTATTCTTCTCAGCAAACCCTTTCATTTGATACCCATATCATGGGAGTACACAAGTAATAACTAGTCCGCCATCTTGGACGGTCCGCCATATTGGATTTAGAGTAGAGTCATTTTATTATTTTTTTCGTATTCTCAACAAACTCTTTCAGTTGATACCCATATCATGGGAGTGCAAAAAAAATAACTAGTCCGCCATCTTGGGCCGTCCGCCATATTGGATTTAGAATGACATAACTTAGCTAACCATGCATTGTCTACCAAACTAAACGTGTATGCAAAATTTCATCTCAATCGGTTGAGGATAACTACTTTAAAATTCAGTTGCAAGATTGACCTGAACATACATACAAACAAACAAACAAACATACATCGCAAGTTAAATAAAAGCTTGTAATAAAAAAGCTTGTAAAAATGATAGATCTCCTCTTCTATATCCATCAATAGTAGTGGTAATTCTAATTTAGTGTCTACTGGCGCATCCGGCAGAAATTCTAGTCTGGCTATCAGTCGCATTTGCCGCGAGATCTAAACTGCAACTAAAGTTTAATTGTAAGGTATCGAATTGGTGGTAACTTGCAACGAACAACAGACTGTTAATTTCATTTTCTGTTTGTGAGAGAGTAGCAGCAGCGAACATCTTGCTAAAATTCTCTAAAACGTTTTCGATGTACGCCAAGATGTATCGATTCAATTTAATTCCATTGCCTTGGAGGGTTGTGACGATCAGTTTCGGAAGTTGTAGTGCAACGTGCCCGTTTACAAAGTTTTGTTATACCTACAGTGCGTTAGAAGACTAATGTAATAATTACTCGTTTCTTCCTATATATAATATCATAATATCGAGTCATATTGCCTATACATTGGTTTTAAATTAATTAAGGAAGCATTTTATCATTCACATTTTTTAAGAAGAAAGACCAGAGGAAAATATCATGAGTGTCATGAAATCGCTAGCCACGTTTGAAATAGAATGACCCCTCAATTTTTGTATTATTTTTTAAACGAACCAATTAATTGAACTATGTATCATTCTACTTTTGTTTAACGGACCTACCTAGTATTGTGCTGTCGGGAACATCTAGTGATTACTGACCTTGTCAGACCCACCGAAATATGTCGAGTCCCATTTACGCACACTAGAGGACTGTCATCTATGTCACCGCTGTATTTCCCCTAGCGAGAAAATAAGCCGATACTTTAGTTCATTGTTATTTGATGCTGTACTGATTGAAACCTAATAAGGTCGAAATCCGGATCAACGTTTATAACGGCGAATAGCAGTGAACGAAAATTATTTCTCATTCTATATCGCTTAACAAACCTACCGTTAGTGGTGTGCTGTCGAGAACGACATCTAATGGTTGCTGACCTTGTCAGACCCACCAGAATATTTCGGGTCACATTTAGGCACACCAGAGGGCAGTCCTGTTTGCCATTGTGTTAGACTCAAACAGAAACTAATTATTAGACAAGTATTTTGCCATAATAGTTTTCGTAATTACGTTATTCAAAAAAATAAATGTTTAGATAAAAAAAAGTACACAAAAAGTTACCAAAGTTAAAAGTGGATCTTATGGACATGTGACTAATGATTTATTCAACGAAATAGACCTTTTTTTAACAATAACGTATAAAGGCAATGGAGTCATATTTTTTTAAGTTGCAAACTTTATAAAACTTTAGAGATAAAAAGTTGATATCAGAATAAAAGTCAAATTCACACTTACGTACGAAATATAAAAAGCGTTTGTATTTATCTTTCACTACATGCATATATAAAAAAGTGCAAGCTCTATTCGAGATCCAATGGGATTTTATTTTATTAATTAGCCTTTTTTTTCTAAATAAATCGTTTAAATTGTCCATAATTAGTTGAAATACAAAAACTGTATAAAGTAGAGAAAATAATATAACTGTATGAAAAATAACTCCTTAATAAAAAATGTGTACGAAGTTGGTTTGTTCATAGGCACAATATAGATGCTTAACTCAAAAACTTGTTTCGAGATGCTATTTTAAATTTAATAACTCCTTTTTGACCTTTCAATGTTTAAAAAATTGACGTAATTCAAACTTACCTCGGTATATCAAATTACCTTGGTTTTTCCAGAGTTTTCATCAATTCAATTTCCTAATTAAGTATGTTATAATATGGAAAGATTGTTATAAGTATGTTATAAGTATGGAAAGTTTCAAATATTTGTGATGCAAAAAAAAATATCAAAACAATATAGAGGGACCTGATCAATCTCGCGATATTCCAAGAGGGACGAGCACACCAACGATACAGTTATATCCGTCGACGTTATCTGTATGAAATATTTCCGTACCATATAAATTATTGCGAAACATTTTTTGGGCGTAATCTACTGTAGCACAAACTATTTCAGTTGACAAAGGGTCGCCATTAAATTAAAGCCGCGCTAATGACAAGTATTTATCGTAATAATAAATAAACAAAGCGAATCAATGCGAGATCTGGGGCTAGTCGTTTCGGTCGCGGCGTGCTGTGGAATCAGTGGTGGCTCGTGAAAAGTGTGGTCCATTAAAAACCTGGATGCCCCTGTTTTTTTATTTACTTCCTAATTTGGACGTCTTTATCATCAAAATATAGAATACAAAAGAATGGGGTACACATTTCCAAATCCAAATTTCCCAATCCATATTTTCCAAGCCGAAACTCCCAAGGACTATTTTACCCAAAGACATTTTTTCCAATGACTAATTTTTTATAAAACTAGATTTTTATTAATTCTCTACACATTGCTGTTCTACAAAATTTCGCGAGTTAGAAATGTATATTCGGTCCGATGGCCTTGAGGTAGTCCAATATTTTGTATTCCTTCTTGTAGTCGTCATATTTTGACACTGTATTAAAAATCCTCTCGTCAATCCGTTGTCTGTTGGCCAATTGAGGTCTAATAGTTTGGCCCACTCTCGCTCTCGCAACATGCTTTCTGTGTGGGCTTGCTCCTTTATAGCTCAGACTAGAAGACATACATGCTGGGATGACTTCGGACGACAACATGGAAGCGATTGTGCCAACCTTCGGGCAGATTGTTGGTCCGGGAAAAACGCTGGAGAACCGCGTCGTACACGTTCCAAAGTCGCGAAGGGATCGCAACCACTTTCTTCATTTTTCGGCAATTCCAATATACGCGACCACCAAGAGCGTAGCCAGGGGGACGATGGGGGCGATCGCCCCTCCCCCTCTAAAGGGTCAAGTAAAAACCAAAATACTCGGGGGAATGCGGTTGCCGTTGCCCCCAGTGACCTGTTTTTTTTTCTGGTGTTTTTGTTTAATCTGCAGCGATCGCCCCCCCCCCCCCCCAAAGGGTCAAGTAAAAACCAAAATACTCTGGGTATTGGGGTTGCCGTTGCCTCTACTGACCTTTTTTTTTGGCTTTTTTTTGTTTAATATGCATTGGGCGCCCCCCCCCCCCAAACATAAATATTGGTTACGCCCTTGGCTACCACCGCTTTCCGAATGTTTGTAATATATTTATATTACAAACAATATTTACATTACAAACCGTCAATGTGCAGAAAGTGACCTTTTCCCCTTGATTTAATTAATTCAGCCATAACGACGACAACAGAAACGGATTACGAAAGACTAATGTGACAAATTTCAAAATGTGACGGATTTCAAAAACATTTGACAGTAGAAGGATGTTTATTGAAACAGAAAATATAATTTTTTTATTAAAAGGAAAATTGAATAACTGGAGGAAAAAATTATCGGAAAATAAAGTAATTGGGATAAGACGTAATTGGGAAATAGAGCATTTGGGAAAAATAATTACTGGAAAATATGGCAATTGGGCAAAGCAAAGAATGGCAAAGAACGGATTGGGAAATGTAACCCACTACTAATACACTAATACAAAAACTTAATATATTCAATATAAGGCTTTGTAAAATGCCTAAATCTGTTATCTATCAAAAAATAATTTGAATGAAACTGTATCTTCTAGAAACAATTTGATTGTGACAAACAAATCATAAATGGAACTACAGATAGCACTAAAACATAAAATAAAGGGTCGGACAGTGAATAGAGATTGTTTATACAGGGTCAGACTGTGTACATCTTTATATGACAAAGATTATTTGCGCATATGCTTCTCCCGTAAAGCCCCAACTGTATCGAACCGCATGCCGTGGCGGCGCGGCATGCCCAATCCGTGTTCGAGTGGTCGGTAGCGGACCATCTCCGTAACACATTACACATCGTCTTCCCTTCCCCATAGAAGTTTTTTAGCTGGTAATATTGCTATTCTCTAAGTCAGCATGGGCCAACCGTGTATAAGGAATAATTCACGAAACAGTACATATTTTCAGTTGAAACTAGTAAAACATAAAAACATAAGTCTACATGTATGCAACCCATATAACGTTACGATTTTCGAAATTGTCTAGTTTTACGGGGATAATATTCGGGCGTACAGGGACTCTAATGAATCAGTTCTACTCGTATGTCGCTACTGACCGGCCGTGGAGCGCACTAAAGTGTGTACGCACTTTTTTTGCAAAACAGGTGGTTTCGTCGGTGAGGTGAAGGACTTACATTATATGCTGATTTATAAAAGGCAGTGATCCGCATCATTTGCAAAAATTGTTGAGGGTATACCGGACTTAAAAGTGGATGGGAGCATGATACATATATTGTATAGTGTGCGAAAAAAATTTAAGAGGGTGGATAAACAGAATTTGTATGATCATTTAAGAAGCACACCAGATAAAACAATGCAATAAAAAGCGTGGTATTCCAAAACCGCAATTTTTATTTGATATATGCGTGATGTTATGTTCCTGAAATTTGTCAGTTACTGTCTTACTGGACAATCCGCATGTCTTTTTTCATAATAAATTATATCCTTTGGGTTATCGTTCTTTCTTTATCTAATTGCTGTCTTTTTCATTAACTATCGATAACAGTTAACTATTCGATAAAACGAGGTTATATGAAAAATAGTCTTTCGATAATAATATTTAAATGGCAACGCAATCTCACTTTATTGAGGGTTGTTTTTGTTAACGTATTCATAACTATTCATAAAAGTAATGTTTGAAATGTGTAAAAATGTGTAAAAAAAAAAGAAAAAAATATTAATGTACTAGGTACACGAAATTGGAAGATTTATTTTATTTTCGTGTGGAAATTATAATAGTAACTTTTATATGTATGACTACATTGACTACTATAAGTTTCATAAATATAAGACAAATATGCAGCTTAACCTAACTTGCTAATACATTCCAACACACAAACAAATAACAGCTACAGTAAACCTTCTTGGTTAACAGGTTATAAGATATTACTACATTTTTATTTCATATGTCATATACGATACTCGAAAAATTCTGTTTTTCTGTCTTAAATTTTGACACTAAGTAAAGTTGTTCAATATAAATTGCTTTATACAGGGTGACAATAAAAAACTGACCTCTAGCAAAAACTTCATAAAATGTTTATTTTTTAACAAAAACAAATTTTATCAACAAAAAACAATAAACAACAATTTTGACTATAACATACTCAGCTGGTTTAGAAGTGGCCTCCTTGCGCGTCTTGGCAGAGCACCAAACGCTTCCGAATATTTTCTGCCGCGCCACGCACCTCTTCCGGTGACAATCGGTCCCATTCCCGGCGCAAAGAACGCTTCAGCGCCTCCAAACTTTTGTGGAGCTTCACGTAGGGCCTGGCCTCCAAAATCGACCAGATGCTTGACTTGCTTCTCATCTGTGAAGAGCATTTTGTCTCACTGAAGAGGAGCGTGGCGACGAAGGAGTTGTTTGCATCTTTCAAGCCGTACGCGCTTGTTGACGTCGGTGAGGAGCTGAACTTTTTGGAGCTTGTAAGGCTTGAGATGGAGATCCTCTTTGGCTATTTGGCGGATTGATTCGCGATTGATACCAGTCTGACGAGCGATTTTTCTCATGGAGACCCTCGGATTTCGCCTGACACGCTCTCGAACGCGCTCCCGGTTCTCGACGGTTCTGACGGTGCGCTTTCTGCCGCTTCTTGGACGGCGACCAGTATGACCGAGCTCTTCAAACAGCTTGATGGTTCGCCGGACGTGGAATTTGTCGATGCCGAGCGTTCGTGCAATGTCGATCGGACGCTTCCTCATGTACCGCCAAATTTTTTTCCCTTTGGTTTGACAATTAAAAAAAAGTAGCTTAAATGTGTTAAAAACATTTTGAAACAGAACATACACGTAGTATTTTTAACGGAGAATCGAATAAAAACAATAAAAATTTTCAAACTTCAAAAGCATTCGTGATAAGACCAAAGCAATTTGATTGTCAGTTTTTTATTGTCACCATGTAAAATAGCCTCTATTTTATAAAGGGAGTACGTTTTTTAAAATCTCACATCATATTTTTCTTATTCTTAATGCAGTTCTTTACTGGCGAATATTAAATTACCCTGTATGTGTAATACATACATGAAGGAAACTACGAAACTGTCTTAGGCCATTAGTCAGATCGACGGAAGACTTATTAACACACTTAAATGATTTTCCTCATATATTTTCTTGAATATTAAGCATTGCCATACTTACCTGTTATGACGAGCCGCTTCTGCCTCGAGCGATACATCAAGCGCGCGACGAATTTCGGCGTTTCGATGCTTGAAAAATAGCGCGCTCGAATGCCGTCATAATATAGTTTAATCAGAAACGTCGCAGTCGTCGCGAGAAGGTCCGCTGCCATACTCCCGATCATTTATCAAACCCCTTCGGGTGTCGCGAGGAAAACACCAAATAGTGAACAGGCAATATATTCCGTATATTGCCTGCGTATTATTATGTAAGCCTGACGAGAAGGGTGGGGATTATACTATACTCTTCTGGAAATAAATCCCTAAATACAGATTGTCCATAAAGTAGCCTATAGTATATACTTTTCAAATGAGGTGCAACATGGCCCGATTGCTTTTTCGAAAGTCAGTTTACCTTAGTAAGAAGCATTGTTGTCTAGTTTCACTTCGATTTTATCTGAATACTCTAACTCAACTCAATCAAGAGTTATGGAAAAGGTGGGCTCCTTTATGGACTTTATGGATAAAATTTAAACGTGGGACCTAAGAAAACTATTTTTCTCAAAATTTTTAGCAATTTACCCTCAGACATTCTTTTATTTTTCTAAATATTTTCATATTACTTCAAACCAATTTTGACTTAACCAATGGAAATTTATTCATATGTTTTTTACAGGTTAGTATGGATCAAATCAAACGGTGTATAGTCCAATCAATAAAGAATGAAATGAGGCATCTACATGGTCAGATGCAGACAAAGCAGACGCATATTGGCGAACGTAGTGAGTAGGAAAGTAAGTAGGATTTTTTTTAGGTGGGAAATTTTATGCATACTTGTCAGGTATTAATCAATTTTATTATCTCAAAATATATCCCTAAATTTCCACACCATACCAATAAAGGGTTTGTGAAGACCCTTCAAAAACTATTTAAAAATAGCCACGACGCTCATGAACCACAAAAAAAATTTCACAGAAATCGAGTTAGATAACGTTCTCCATTCATTGTTTTACTCAAAGCCTACTGGAATATTGTGTACATCTCATAAAGTTAAAATGGGTTGTATTGTACATTTTAAACGCAAATATTTCGAAAAAACGTTTTTTAAATTAAAAAAAAATTTTTTTTTTCAAACTCATTTTCAGACACTTTAAATTTATAAAATCGTTGCCTTCCTTTTTTGCCATAATAGTACAACTCTCCAAGAAAAAAATGAGCCCTGATTCATTACTCTAGGACTATCCATCGAGCAAGCAGAGCCGACCTTCGATATCGTCTTTTTTTTCGAAAAATCGACGTAACAAAAAAAATGTTCAACATTTTTTAATTTTGGAAAATCGTTCTTTTTTTGGCTTGCCGTGGGCTACACTTACAGCAAATAGCAAGTTTCAAAACGTTAATTTGCAAGAGATAGAGCCAAAATAAGAATAGTTGATTTTTGACGGTTTTATATTAAAAATAGTATGGATCTGAAGACCTTTTTCTTACGTACAACTCTATAATTTAACTTCCTTCTCTACGAGCTTTAGTTTTTTTTTTTTTTTTACAAAAAACCGTTTTTTTCCAACTACGAATTTTTTTAGGTTAAGTTCGCCATTAAAACGCCACGGACAAAAAACGCTATCTTTCTTAGAATTTTTTTCCCTATACGACTATATTTTTTGTTTCCTACTAAAGATTTTGGGAAATTATACATTACAGAGTTTTACCTATTGATTGGATTGGATTGGTTTTACCTATTAGGGCATCAAAGCAAACTGTACATGCAATATTGAAAAAGCACAAATTCAAGTCATACATACCCCAAAAAGTACAGGCAATAGAAGAAAACGATAGAGGACGAAGACAAAAATGTTGCCATTTTTATTTAAATTTATAGCGACGAGACCCATTTTTTCACACTAGGATTATTTGGTGAGATGAATAGTGCATTCAGTGCAAATGGTATTTTTAATAGAAATATTCACCGACATTGGAGCCAAGAAAACCCAAGGACTGTCGTCGAAATTAATTTTCAGCGACGGTTTAGTATTAATGTGTGGTGTGGCATTTTGGGTAATAGATTGATTGGACCATTTTCATAGACGGCACCCTAAATAAAAAAAAAACATTATAAGTTATTGACGGAACAACTTTTTTTTAGATGAATTACCTATTGCAGAACTGAACAGAATTTATTTCCTGCAAGATGGGGCTCCCCCTCATAATGCCAGAATAAATACCAATTGGTTAAACACCAAATTTAATAATAGGTGGATAGGAACTTATGGACCTATTCCATGGCTTGCCCGTTCTTCAGATCGTACTCCACTTGATTTTTGGTTGTGGGGCTATATTCAAGATCAAATTTATTTAACACCGCCCGTAAATAAAGAAAATCTAAAGCAAAGAATTATACGTGCTTGCCGCGAAATACCCCCATTGGATTCAGAAAACAAATTTGCATAATAATTTACAAAAAAAATCCTATATTGCCATTTGAAAAAAAAAGTTGATTCAGAAAGTTTATTTAGAGCCATTTCATCTGGTTTTTTGTTTTTTAACATCAGGCTACAAATAATGGAGTTATGGCTCGCGGTGTTTTTTAGCAGACAGCCTGTATATTGTCACATTTTTGAAATGAACTTAATGTCCACATCCCAAATATACATATACATATACATATGTATTTATTTGGACCAGCCGTTTTTAAGGTATTTCATTTTAAATAATTCCGTTTAGCTAGCCGTCTCTAGGAAAGACATAAATCTAAGAAATCTCTGCGAAAGACATAAATACTTGAACTGAAAAGAGGTCCCCACTACCAGTGAACGAGTGCTAACGAAACGTACGGGTTCGTATCCCGATGACCTTGAGCCCGGGATGAGACAGTCTCCAATACTGGCTGAAACATTATACTTCCCGCCGCGGTGCCTGCTAGAGACTCGATATAATATATTACTCAACTTTCTTTTAAATGTTATTATGTATACAATTTCCATTCTCAATTGAAAATAGGTAGAAAAAAGCAAGGTTGTCAGATATATTTTCTAAAATTGCTAAGCTCACTATACAAGTATACTTCATACTTCAGTAAACTGTTAGTTAAGGGGGAGGCCAGCATGGCAATGTTCAGACTGGAGAATTCACCCAACTTCAGGGATACTGAAAGACGGGGCCACACAAAAATGAATCATATGACGAGTAACATACTTGGTATGAGAACAGATCATATGACTGTAAAATACCAATTCAACAACAATTTCGAGATTATTATCCAAGATCGGAACGAGTTGGACAGAAATACGGTCAATAGACCAACCATCAATGAATTGACCTGGTACACGGACGGGTTAAAGACTGATAATGGAACTGGTGCTGGCATCTATTGTGTGCAAAATAAACACAAAGAGAGTCTTCAACTAGGAAAGTTTACCTCTGTATTTCAGGCAGAGGTCTGCGCAATTCTCGAATGTTTGAGGATCAATAATAAGAGGGCATATATTAATAAGCGGATCAGAATTTGTTCAGACAGTCAAGCTGCCCTAAAAGCCCTTAGCAACGCTAAGGTGACATCAAGACTGGTATGGGATTGCAAAGAAGAACTGATAAGGCTGGCAACTCACAACAAGGTCACTTTGATGTGGGTGCGAGGTCATCAGGGTATCGAAGGCAATGAGAAAGCTGACGAGTTAGCCAGAAATGGATCGTCGGAAGATTATATTGGCCCCGAACCGGCCCTTGGAGTGGCAAAAACCGTCATCAGGGGACATATTAATGAGTGGGTCAAACAACAACACAAAGAATACTGGAGAAAAATGCCCAGACAAATACATGGGAAGAAATTCATTAAAGAACCATCAAAACCCGTAGCCGAGCAACTGTTAGCAATGAACAGGAAACAGCTATGCACTATAGTAGGGTTACGCACAGGACATCTTCCTGTTCGAGAACACCTAAATAAAATGGGCCTGTACAACGGAGACCTAAGATGCAGAATGTGCAACAAGGAAACGGAGTCAGCCCTTCACATTCTCTGTCAGTGTGAGGCTTTGGATCGCAAACGGCAAGCAATATATGGAAAACCCTTTATGGAACCAGAAGATTACACTGCACAGCCAGATATGACCCTGTACAAATTAGTGCAGGGAACAAAGATTTTAGACTGGGTGCAGTAAACCGGTACAGGAGAAAATACAAAAAGCCCAAGAGGCTGCAGTATAACCGGATAGTACAAGGACGGCTCCTGAAGGAGGAAAAAAAAAACTGTTAGTTCGTGACGTTCTTAGAAAGCTAGTTTAGACTAAAATACATAGATATAAATTTATTAGTTAGCATTAAAATAAAGCGTTTAAAATTGCTTGAAAAAAATAATTATAAATTAAAACAACTTTATGTATATTACTATACTTAAGAAAATTTTGAAGAGCCGGCAACGCTGCTGGCCGGCCAACTGCTGGCCGTAACACCGGCAACGATCCATTAGACTATTATCGTGCTTTGCATCTAATACATTGCTTAAATACTTATTCGGTCCACTGTGCCATAAATTTTTTACAACGTCGTTAAAATGATTTACGACATTTGAAATTCTAACTTATTTAAGACGCCAGTGACGTGTATTTCAGCTAGGTTTATTAAAACAGACAATTTTTTGAGATTGTCTGGCTAAATGAGCATTATTTACAGCAAACTATATTACAAATATTAAGAGTTTTGTATGCAGGCTAATTTTAATTTCCTAATTGATTTGAATGAAAAAAAAATATTTCACAATTTTCGAATTTATAAAAGATATATGCACGCCCATGGAATCATAAAGTTGCACCGCTTTTTTTGTTCCCCAGGCGTATTGATCATTTTCAATTAAAAATAGAAGGACTATACTGTCCTGCATTGCAACAAAAGGTTAAAAGCCTAGTTTGAACCGCCTAGAATTCGTAGCCAGTCAGACGACGTCATCGTTTCAATTAATTCCCCGTGTCGCCTTTGAACAAGTCTTTAGCGTTAAATCGATCAAAGAGTCTCCCCCTCGCCCCCTTCCTTCGCCGCCAACGCGGTGCTCCTTTCTGAGAGGTTTAGTCAGCGCGCGCTCATCCTAATACAGCCGCCGATTTGCACGCATTAGGCGTAAGCCCTTACTTATTTATCACGGGAGACTGTGATAAAGGAGAACGCGGGGGTGGTAAACAATACATGAAATGCGGAAAACCGAGAGCGGCGCCTCCTCGATGAAATAAACATGGCACGACTCGTTTGCCGTATGCGGGGGTGGAGGGTGAGAGCTGATCATAAATAGAGAATTACCTACTCTGTCTACGCATAAGTGGTGGCTAACCCTTTGGGCTGTCGGGCCATTTTTATTGTCACAGTTAGCTAAGGCAAGCATGTTCTTGACTATGGAACGGTCGGTCTCACTAGATAAAAGCTGACATTATTTATCAACTTAACCACTTCTCTATTTCTCGTAGGTTCATAGGTTGGAGGAAAATGAACAAAAATGTTGTCCAACAAATAAATAATAGTTGAGTATCCACGTGATCTGATATATAATAAATTCAAAAAATTAAATATATTTTTATATTTATTAAATTTATTTTTATATTTATAAAAATAGATTTAATTTTTTGAATTTATTATACCATGAGAAGGATTTTAAGATTAAAGCAGTGGCACTTCTTTGCCACTGCCCATGGTAAAGGAGCTTGCGATGGTATCGGTGGCTGTGTAAAAACAAATGCATACCGCGCTAGTTTACAGGATAAAACTATTATTTCAACAGTAAAGCTGTTTGAATGGGCGCGCGATTATTTAAAAAAAAAATTGATTTTGAATTTTGCAAATTAAACAAATACAAAAAACACGAAAAAGCGCTAAAGAAACGCTTTAATGCAGCTAAAATCAACAGTGGCACACGCAAATTTCATTGCTACAAGTCATTCGATTCGAATTGTTTAGAATGTAAGATTTTTTCAAGCTACTCTGAATCTACACAGTTGTAAAAATAGTAAAAAATAAATAATCGATGTAAACAAATAAATAAATTAACAAGCGTAATTATTTTAAAAATGCATAGATCTTTTATAAGATTCTTCAGTAAAAACATAAGCGAACAAATAGGCACGAGCGCTCGGTTAATCGGCGCTGCGCTCCGGCCTCGGCCGCAGTCCCGCGTATTTTCATCAACGTTAAAAATTCATATCCTTTTTTCGGATCGAGTGCACTGAAATATTTTTTTCAGGATCAATTAATGTATATTTTAAGGAATGTAATCTTAAAAAAGAAAATTAACACAAGGAGAACATGGTAAAATAGTCAATTGTTTATTGCAAAATTAATTATTTATTAATAAATTAAATGTTTTCCATGTGTGCGATATGTATTTCGATTCTGCAACTAATTCTATATACGCCATTAAATTTTCGTTAATTTTTATAAATTAGTCGCTGAGAAATCGACATTTAAAAAAAGCGTCTGAAAATTCATTTGTTTATAACTTTCGCAAATATTAAAATTTTTTAAAAAAAATTTGGGATAATCAATTTCAGATATAAACGAAATCGAAATCTTCAATTAAAGGTATTAAATTCAACCAGTCGATTTTTAGTGGCCCACTTCAGAAAGTTTGACTGTGCGAATGAGCGAACATTTTTTTTTATTGCATTTAGGGAATAATTTTCTGTGTGACTGTCTAATGAACTGTATTTCCTTGATCAATGAAGAGGTCTACCCAAGAGAGACCAATATGTAACAAAAAATGTTGTTTTTTTCTTTCTACAATATATTTCTCTCCATTTCCATATAATATATGTGTATATATCTAGAGATTAATTTTTGGCCATGTGATTCGGTGTCAATTACTTTTTATTTAATGACGGACTCACCAGTGCCATTTTTCTTAATGACGGAGGTGCTACTGTTGAATTTTATAAAAAATGGCGAATATGCCAACTGCATTTTTTTAAGTGTCGGAATTGCCAGAGGCAATTCTTTTAACAAAGACGAAGGTGGTAAATTTTAATTTGTTAGAAATGACGGAGTCTCTGGTGTTAACTTTTTATAACAATTAAAAAAGGCGCATTACCCGCATCGATGGTAATTTTTTCAAACTGCCGGAAACGCCGGAAAATATTTCAAAGAAATACCGGAGGCGCCAGTGATTTTAAAAAAAATACTACCTCTGCTCCGCTATTAAGATAATGTCATCGCCGCCCCTGCCTTTTTGAAACATATTTGTCAATAGCTCCCTAATTGTTTAAAAATCAGCGTCTCCGTCATTTTTAACAAATTAAAATTTACAGCTGGTACCTTCATCATTTTTAACAAAGTAAAACGCCTCCGGCACTTTTAAAAATACATGTTAGTTAAACGATGATACAAAAAAATGATGCTTCGAGTGTTGTTAATAAACAGTCACGAATAATAACAGTGTACATGGAAACCTAATCAAATAATAAAATAAAATATTGCCGAAACAGATATTTCAATTTATATTTATTTGATGGTTGTTGGGGCGGAAGTTTCTTCGTCATTAGTTTTTTCTATCTAGTTCTCACTGAGTTCCTTCAGGTGAGATTTGTCCTATAATAAATTTATCGTTTCTTGGCAGAAGTCTTTGTTATAAAGTTAGCTCCCTCCTGTATTCTACTATCCTGGAAATAAAGAAGATTAATAGTTCTTATATATTTGATTAGTTTTTAGCCATTTATTTTATTGCAAACAAGTATGATAGTACTCCTTAAGTATGAAAGTCTGGTACTCCCATATTCAGATTTCCCAATTTCATTTTAATGGAATGTGTTTGCACAAGGAAATACTATATTTGCACTGTAGGTACATTTATTTGCCCATTTTCAGTTAAAAATATAGTGATTTTTTTTGGTTGAGAACCAACAATTCAAAAATATTACCAACAACCGTTGAAAATAAACCATAGAATGCTGCATTTCCTTTGGTCAAATTATGTGCAAATTATCCTTTGTGCAAATTATCCTACGATTGCCTATTTGTAATTTTTCCACCTTCAGTCAAAAAAAAATAAGACAAGATCTCAAAATTTCTTACTCTACTTAAGAGTTGCTTACAATTGCGAAAAACTCATAGCTTGCTGTTCTTGAGTTTTTTTTTTATATTATATTTTGTGAAAAGAGCGCGGACAAACGCAACAAATAACAATGGACATAAATGATTTATTCTCACCATTTCTTGAAATCAGTTGTTTTCAACCTAAAAAAAAATCAACACTATCCTTTTATCTGAAGATGGGCAAAAAATCTACTTGTTGAACAAACTGACCGTTTGTGGGTCGAATTTTGGGTCAGAAAAAAATAAAATTTGATATTTCTACTTAGCATTTTCATCAAATCCAGTAGAATAAGAAAAATTTCTGTAAAATTATATATTTTTGAATCAACCAAAACAAATATTATGAGCAAATATACAAAATAATACAAAAATGTACCAATTGGGGTGTCCCAATTGGTCGTCTCACTGTCGATATTTTGGGTTCTTTTTGAGCTAGATGACGCTGATTTTGATGTAAACTCAAACGCTAAAGCTATGTAGATTTTTCGAAGGAATCTAATTTGGTCTCATTATTGTACAATGTGTTTTTAAAGAAATATTCCCAAAAAACTTAAATTTGGAAAAGTATTGAGGTCAAATTTTAGTGCGGGATATTATTAAAGAATATGCAAGGCGTATTATAAAAGTATCTGTTGTTATATTCGACTTCCGGTTTGACTGGAAGTGACTATTACTTAATAAGTTTTTTGAGTCACCCTATATATTGCGTTTTTTTATTCCTTTGGTCTTCCTGAACTTGCCGATATATGTATACATAGTTTTGGTTAGTTATCTTTATTCATTACGGAGATATTTCTTGCACCTATATTAAAAATATTTCATGAAACAAAAATTGCAGCTTAGAGACTTTTAGATAAAATTATAAAAAACTATATATCACTGGACTCGGGAAGACGAGAGAAAGTGAACAAATGCATAATTTACAAGGTGTCTCGCAAAATCATTAAATCATAGTCACTTCAGGCACAACTGGAAGTCGGAAGGGAACAAAATATATAGGGAGAGTCAACAAGTCAGCAACCCCATGCCGAATTCGCTAGATTTTGACTGCAATTTCAGAGATACAGGATTGACTAAGAAGGGCGCTGTCGGGTAAAAACTCTATCCTGACACACATTACGCATTACACGTTAGACTTCCTCAATAAGTTTTGTGTATTTGTTCGCTGTCCCATCTCTTCAACCCATTTCCAGACCCCTCTAAGTCACCCCTTTGCATTTACGCAGAGTTTTGCGTGGTTTGACCTCTGTTGGGCGAATCCTTTAATCTTAATGCTGCCTAATAAATTGGTGTGGGGTGCCACAACTCGCTTCACTCTTTGACAACTCAAGCACCCCTCCAAGCCTCACCTACTCCTACCCCCCCCCCCCACTTACCCCGTCTGGTTTCGCCACTGTAGAAGGCTGCGTGGGATGTCTATTTGTCTCGAATTCATGTCATGGCATTACCTGAAGGCTCTTGAAGTTGACGGGACCCACTTTGAACAGCCGATTGAGCTCCAAATGCGATATTCCATCTCCAACCCCACCCCTCTGAAAATTTCCCGCGCTGAGGGGTTGTGAGCAGGTCTTGATGCGTGGGGTGACTCTGAAAGCTTTCTTGAGGTTGCTTGGACCCTTTTCTGCCCACCTCGAATCGTTTATCTCCTACAAATCCTCTTTTGCGTCCCATCGCTCTCTTTGTTTGGCTCTCTTCAAACAATTTTAGAGTGGGTGAAAATTCCTGAAAGAAGGCCTTAGAAGGATTAACGCCTGCGAGGTAGGCGAGGTAGGTAAAATTAGTGGAAAAGGGTTGTGTTTGGGTGGTCTGCCTCGTAGGTGCTAGCCCAATCGAGTGTTCATGAACCCAAGTCTCAGTGAACACTTGTCGCGCTTACCAAGCATGTCTCGTGAATTTGACGATTGTCGATTCACACAGGTGCAAAGGAATGGTCCGCCTACCCAACGAGTCTTTCAGGAATTTTCATCCACTCAAAAATTGTTTGGGGGTGGTCAACAAAAGAGGGTGATGCGACATAAAAGATAATTTGAAGGAGACGGATGGCTCGTGGTGTGCCAAAAAGAGTTCATGCATCCTCAGGAAAGCTTGAAGCTGAATCACTCCACGCATCAAGACCTGCTTACAACCAGTTAGGGCGGCAAATTTTCAGGGGTGGGTTGGAGTTGGAATATACTTTTGGCGCTCAATCGAAGGTCCGCAGTGTGTTTCGCCAATTTCGAGAGCCTTCAAGTAATGTCATGACATGAATTCGAGACAAAACGACATCTCACGCAGCCTCCTACAGAGGCTGAACCAGCGGGGGTGAGTAGGAGGGTCGGTGTGTAGCATTAGGATCAATAGATTCGCCCAACAAAAGTCAAACCACGCAAAACCCTGCGTAAATGCAAAGGGGTGTGCAAATGAGATGGGACAGCGACCAAATACACAGAACTTATTGAAAAAGTTCTTAGTGTGTGTCGGGATGGAGTTTTTACTCGACAGCGCCCTTTTTAGTCGATCCTGTAGGTCTCTGAAATTGGCGTCAAAATTTTGCGAATTCAAATTTCGACATGGGGTTGCTTTTTGGGGTGTGGACGGCGAACCGTTTAAATCACAGCGCAGCGTCTTCGCGGCATTAAAACCAACCATATAGGCTATCGAAAATTAAAAACCGAAAATTAAAAAGTGTTACGCTAATTTTGACGAGCAGTTTATTATTCGTCTTAAACATAAATACCACAAGTTATCTCCTCGTTTAAACGACATAAGAACGAAATTGTAGTGTGTGTAACGCCTAGATGAACAATGACAGTAATTAGTAGCGGCAGACTGAGACGTAGTTGTTCGCTTCTAAATTACATTTTCAACAGGAAGTAATTAAGGTGCGAGTACATAAGCGCCGTTTTGAAATAGGAACTACGAATAAGTACGAGATTTCGTTAGTTAAGGTTCATCTCGAGTTTTAACCCACAACGGCTTTATTACGAATTCATAAATTGCGAACAAGATGAAATATTTATCCGCAGACCCGTGAAGGAATATTATAATAGGCTCCTGAGAACACGATGGTCTCATAGCTTCCATGCTTTGATGGGAAAAAATCGCAATTGTTGTCCAGGTCATAATTCGTGGAGCATTGACGTGGTTTTACTAATTTCTGTGGTATTGTTTATTTTCGTATAAATTGTTTACTTACGAATTCAGTCATAAATTAAAAAATAAAAGATGCATTCTTTAATATTAAAAAAATATGCCAAGAAGATTTAAAAAAGCCTCAGCGAGAGACAGCCGAAATTATAGTCAAATATACTAGCTCATCCTAGCCTGAAAACATAATTTTTAAATTATGTACATATAAAAGTTATTTAAAATTAAAATCGTTAATAGACATGAAATCAGAATAACCTCCATTTACATCATTATACTTATGTATATTAATGTATATAGGCTGTCCCAGTCCATTTGGGTAATCTATCGGGAATAAATACAATATAAATTAAAATTTTTAATCTGAAGGTAAACATGAATGAAAGAAATTTCGAAATAAAATAAAATATGATTTTCCAATAGTTAAATAACTAATTTAGATGAATATATTGAGAGGTACAATAATGAAAACAGGACGAGAGATTCAACTTCCTGAGAATACAAACGTATCATTTATATAAATTTATGTTTTAATATGATCATATGTCAAATATAATCAAATATACGATGTGTCAAATATACTTTAAACATGTATTAACATATTCCGAAATTAGATTATCAAAAAATCTAATACATGTACCTACCTAAAAATGTTTTCCATATGATCCAATTTTCTGTATAATCAACACACTGTATAATCAACAAACAAATCATATAAAATCGTCCGCTACAAGAGTCAGGTAAGAAGTATCACATACAAAATATACAGGGTGACCTAGAATGATTAAAGGCGGGAACACATTTCTATGATGCAATGCAATGTATTGTGATGTGCCGTGTTATGTTGTGACGATGCCGTCAACACATTTTTATGATGTGTTGCAACGTTGCGATGCATCGTCATTAGGTGTCACAAACTGTTTGCTGTAGGTGCTAACCGTGCCTGAAATTTTATGTTTATAATTCTGATTTGGTGGATTCAAGCTCGTCAGAAGAATTTGTAGAGGAAATGGAACAATATGCTGCAACAATTGTTCAGCTTACATCTAAGAAGAGAAGGAAAGTATGGGTACATGAAACAAATGTTCATAGACAGTTACATGGCGAATATCATACTTTAGTTAGTTTATTAGAAAAAAATGAAAACCGAGAACGTTTTCATACGTATTTTCGAATATATAGGGAGCAATTCTATAAACTGATTTCTATAATCTTTTGACCTAATATCATATATACATTCATAATTTCTGACTCTTTCAATTAAAATAATTTCATCCATTTTAATGTTGCTATACGGCGAAAATCTGGTCGGAGGAGGTTCGCATAACGTAACATCACATCATATTGCGCCACATCACATAGCGTCAGACTAATGTGCACGCAATACATTTGCGTACATGTAAAATATACCGTCTGATCCACGCAACGTTGTATGACAACACAACACATTGCGTTGCATCAGAGAAATGTGTTCCCCCCTTAATACAAGCTGTAACAACTACACTTGACGTAGAACGTCAATTACACAGGTCTACAAAAAAAAATCTGCTCCAGGATCCATACGATCCAGTAAATATTTCCGAAGTAATATCAATTCATAGGGAATTTTACAGAGAAGAAATGGTCGAAACATACTTCGTAAATGACATATCTGGTCATACGATCTTGAAAAACACAAATTCTTCCATTTTTGGGCTGTTTTTCACCCCAAATTCTTATTTTATAGGAAATGGAAGGGTCTGGTACAAATTTTGACAATCGCATTCAGCGTTTAAAAATACTTCGGAAATGACATGTGTGGTTAAGAAATGATTAATATTTCAAAAAAATATATTTTACATTAAAACGTGTTTTGACAACAAAAAACTGTCATTTACTGGGAGTTAAAAATTCGTTTCACCACAAAAAAAAAATACTTCGGATTTGATAGGTTTAGTTCCTGGAGCAGATTTTTTTTTGTAGACCTGTGTTATTGGAGGAGGAATATTAGTTAAATTAAAAATTCCACCCACGGTAAAGCCGCCCGCATAATGTCATAGTCAACGTTTCTTTTTTTTCGTCAACGTTTTTTTTTTCAGGTGATCTCTTCATTTTCTACTGAACGTTTTTTTTTTTTTAATTAAAAAAATCCGTAAATAACGGAGATAAAGTTGTGCATTAATTTTTTTGTATGCGATATTGTTTATTTAAAGAGGATTAGTAGGCAATAGACAAATGATAAATGTTATCTAAAAATCAAGTATTATGTTTTTGTGTATGAATTAAATATATGTATGAGTTGATAAATAAATATGAGATCCTTGCAATACTCTCAACTTGACGTCGCTTCTATTGCACAGACTTTATTTTATTTATTCAAATGACACACAATATTCATTTATTTGAAATAGACAAATAAAATACGTTAGATTAGAAAACATTTTTACCTTACGAACGACTAAATAAGCCTACGAGCCCGGGCCTTGCTGTGGCCTTCCACTTAGCTTCATCAGTTTGTCTGTATAGCTTGGTCTAGTTGGACTTCGGATTTTATCATACTCGTAGTTATGTCTCCCTGTAAAGTTTAAGCCAATTTCAGTGTAGTTTAATTTCACGCGAGACTCATCAATTCCAAAATGCCGGCAGTGCATAATTCCGGACATTTTTTTTCACTTGCGTGCATCTCGAATTATTTCCGCGGAAATTACTCGCCGTATGATATTTATGGGGCAGGTTCTCATGCCGCTTTTTTTACAAATTTATCCCGTACAGCTACTTAACGGTCCCTGCTTCCTCGGCCCATTATTTTTATACGTAACTAACACCTGAAACAGAATCCGCCGTAATTCACCGGAGATCAAGCGACCAAGACCCGCTGACAGGTCTCGCGCGGGAAGGAAGCAACAGCGACTCGCCGGGACTGGCAGACGGGGATAAATACATTAAACGCATATAATAACGTCACATGCTCTTCTAACAGATACCTATTACACAATACTTTTTAACGTACATTCGTTTGCTTCCTTAATGTATTTACTTAATATAAATTCTTACAATACTTTCTTAATGTAAATTCCTTAATGTAATTTCCTCTTCCGAATTGAACCGTTTATTACATAAAAAATTAGACAATGACAAAAATAAGTAACAGTCATATGGAGATATGTCTGAGAAATGAGAAACTATACGATGGATGAGGTAGAACTTCCCTTTTAATACTTTGAAGCTTTCTTCGAGTCTCTGACGCGACGTGTGGTCTTGCGTTATCATGAAGAAGCAGGACACCTTTTCTATTGACCAAAGAAGCTGGCCTTTGAAGAGGTTTTTCTTGAACTACGTCAATTTGCGAGCAGTAAGCAGTCGAATTGATCATTTGGCCTCTTGGTAAGTAGTCAATATGTACTATTCCTCGAGCAGTCCACCATACAGTAATGAAAATCTTTTTTCGTGTATGACTTTTCTTAGGTATCGTTCCACCAGGTTTACCAGCTTCAACCAAGGTTTACCAGTCCATATCGTAATAAATTCATTTCGTTCATCGCATGTAACGATAAGATCAATAAGATCAATAAAATACTCATTTGGCAATATAATTGGCAATTGGCAAACGCATAATTTTGTTGTATTCGTTTAATTTATGCGGAATCCATTTGTCCAATTTTTTGGCGAACTTAATTGCATGAAGTCTCTTCCTAATGGTTGATTCATCACAATTTAATGCCTGACCTATTTCCGAACATGTTGCACGAGGATTTTCGCCCAAATATTGCTTGATTTCGTCGTTAGAGCATGTTTCAAGCCGACCTTGGCATTGCCCATCCTCAATGCTCTCATTACCACTTTTAAAGCGCCGAAACCAAAACCGTGCCACTTCATCACTTACAAAATCTTCTCCAAACTCATTGCGAATACGAGTCTATGATACACGGCTGTAACTAGCTGAAAATATATTTATTGTATAGTTTGTCTTTAACACAAAAAATGTTAATCTTTTTTGTGGTTTATATTCCTGATTTTTTTTAACTAAAACGTACCTATTTCTATAGTCATGTTAAAAGTGTTAAAATGCCTGGAGTTTGTGCACCGCGTTGTTTATACGAATTTGAAAAGAGTCGAATTATTCGTATGAGAAGGCAGGTTAGTATAGTTTAGTTAATAGTAGTTAGTTCGTATGAAATAGCGAGATTGGGAAAACAGCATCTACGCTTATAAGAACATGGGCAAGATGGTCTGAGGATCAAAGTTATTCACACAAAGAGTGCTTGGTTCTAGCCTCCCTAGGAGTATTCAGGGATATGACAAACGGTATCTTCGACTTCCAGCTGTACGAAACCGCCATGAAAATATTCGACAAGTGTATGATACTTTTGTTGCAACTACAGGAAGAGGGGTTTCAACAATGACTATTAATTCACATTTACTTGCGATGGTGATGCATGCTTATCATTCTTTTTCGGTGCATACCCTTACAGCCAACCACAATGCTTGTCGATCTAGAATGGTGTACGACTAGACTCGAATTGAGCCAATAGGTGAACTTGTTTGCTCTAGTAATGAATCTAGATTTTGTTTAGGTGGTCACGATGAACGTAAAAGAGTTAGGCGCTTATGCAGCGTTGTACTTTTTTTGTTCTTCAGTGTATTAAAAATATCGATGTTTTATATAATAATTATATTATTATAATTAATTATGTTCTTATGTAAAAAATTATCTGTCTTTTGACACATTCCTAGAGAAAGTCGTTTTCGAAGATAAAACAGGGTTATTTGCTAGTTACCAAGATTTAGAATAGACCAGAGGGAACGCGCACATTCTCAGATTGGTACAGATAATGTCAATCGGCCAGATTGGTATCATTGTGAACGAATCAAAATAATTTTTTTATGTTATTTAGTTTCTGTGTTAAAATTAGCATTTTATTTTGATAGTCATCTGTGTTTTTTTAGACTAAACAGTATTACATAAAAATACTATGCGTATACAGCCGGGTAAACAATGAAAATATCCCAGGAATAACATTTTACAGGTTTTCATTTAACATTTCACATCTTGAGTTTCTTATTTAGTTTAAAATTGTTATAAAAATTGTTTATTATTGGGTATTATATGATAATTGAAAACAAAAGCACTCTTGCGGATATGGTCTATGTAATGAAGTGTTTCATGGCCAATTTCAAGTACTTTTCTAGCGAAGTCGATGCATTGGTATCAGTTTATACAATTTTTCATGCCTAGAGTATATACAATCTATATTCTATATCTCGGTGTGGCTAGCCCATTCTTATGTCTGGTTAGATCATTTTGCGTTATAGCTAAATTTTAAACTGAATAAACGATAAAAATATTTCTAACATCCACTGACATATTCACTGATCAAGTTAATGAAGCCGTTGCAATTTACTGTCCACTAAGTAAAAGTTTTATCCATAACGCAAGTTGCACTTATCAGACGACTTGCTATAAGAATTTTTCACAAGATTGTTTGTATTGTTTACAAAAATTGTGATCTTTCTACTGTTAACACGAAGGTAATAAATTTGTGCAACTATAACGACATAACCAGGTAATTCCCCTAAAATTGTTGTCTGGGATATGAACAATGTTGTGGTCTTCCCGTAACGAAATCACCGAAGAATGTCAAAAAATGCGAAAGGTTTATGTAACGTAATATGACTTTTTATCATGTATTTTCTGGGCTCATCTGGCAAAATATGGCACAAAATCATTTCACAGTTGCACAAATTACTTTTTTTTTAGCACTGTAGGTACTACTTATACTCAAAATTTAGATCATTCCGATATGCAGCACATGCTGTACTGATATGCAACAATATGTCTGGTTAATTCCGTGTTGCTGTACACATACACATCTCCCCGATTTGTAACCTTTGATTTGACGATTTACAATAATTTTTATTGTAGGTTTTTATAACTGACACACATTTCACAATTATTTAAATATGCAAAATGTGTACACATTGCACTCGCGAAAAAAAAACATCAATAAAACGCAGGCTACAATTAACTGGTTGTGTAGGTGCACTAGATCGTTTGAGATAGTCTTTTTGTCTTCGATTCCGTTAGGCAGTGGCACACGCAGACTGGTAGTAGCGTAGCTCAGGATACAAAATTTCTGATGTACCTACTGAAGATTAAGTCAGGGGTCACCAAACGGCTTATTTATAAGATTTCAAAAATTATTTTCTCAAACCGATGCCACTTTCACAAAGATAAATTGAGTTCATACAGTACAATTTATCGCGTTCTATCTCCACCTAAATATTTTTCATGTAGTCCGTAAATAAACGCCTTGTTTCTACGTATTAATTACCTACTGCCCAACATATTTGAGTAACTCACGAGTCGCCACTGGACAGAAGAACATTATATCATAATCTCCGGTAATAATTCCTCCCCGAGGAGTAATACTTCTAATTCGGACAGGGTGTGATATTTCATACTCGCCACCGTTCCCCGTATTTACTGTAGCTATGGAGTGGGCGGGGGGGAGAGAAAATCGACGTCGTCACCGCCCCGTGTTAACAAATCCCAAGGTGTTCGGGATTAATCAGCGAGAGTCCTCATTTCGAACGGCGACGACGCCGTCGATCTCCGAGCGGCGGGTTGCCCACATGGCGAACTTTTGTTGCCCGTCACCGCCGTTGCCGAAGAAAAACGGCGAGAGCATAGTGAAGGGTGGAATTTTAAACTTTTCATTAAGGGAATAACTTTTAGTATGCGAGGTAGTTTTTTGTATTATTTTTGTGCGCGCCGCGCTACGCTAGAATAATATATCGCCGTAATTTCCAGCTATTCGGGGCTTTTGTTTTCGGGAAAAAATATAGCCGTGGTCAGTAGCGTCTGGCAAGGTATTTATCTCGGTATTCAATCGTTTATGCAATAATTAAACTGCTGCCTAACAGTGCAGACAAAGTATTTAGTTGTAATGTATCATTTAGCGGATATTACATAGAGTATAACCCATTTAAAACCGGGAAACCCATTATTTATTGCTCGATTTTCAGTTTGTTTGTTTAAATATAGGATGACATAGAGGGACTACTCTCTATATTTTTGTCCAATTCTGACATATTAACATGGCATTATTAACATAACAACAATAACTAATACAGTTTTTTTGACCAGTGAATTAATTTTATATTGATACACTGGTTAGCCTAATATATGGTTAGCCTAATTCGACGGTTACAGTCTGAAAAGAAGTCTGAAAAACTCTTTATCAGTCTGTCTGACTGTGTCAGATTTCTGAAAAGAATTTTAAATGTAAAACCACTCGGACAAACATGTTTGGTTATAGATTCAATTATAAACGTTCTGCATCTGTCAGTAAACTGTCAACAACTTTTAATGTACCCCACCAGCGCCTAATAACCAGTGTTAATATAAATTGTACAGACCACAAAATTGTAAATACAAAATTGAATTCAAAAAATATATGTTTTGATATACAAAAAGTCAAAATTGGATAAAATATTGTATATGACTCAGTTAAAATATGTTTATTCACAGAAATCAGCAACTAAACTTTTTTCTCGAGAATAAATATTCATTTACGTCATTTACAAATATCTATTATTGACAACAGTCAATCAACAGTGATCAATGAAAAGTCCAAAATTTCATATTAAATTTAATGCACTACTATATTAGGGGATGTTGAATTCAATGGTGTGTTCAAATTTTATTTTAAAAGTTATTGACAGTTTACGGGCAGATAAAAACCGTTTATAATTAAATCTAAAACCTTTGTCCAAGTTATATTACATTTAAAATTTTATAAAACGTGTTGAAACGAGTTGAAACTTAATGTATCAGGTTTCTCAGGAGATATCAAGCTGCCGACGGTTACATATGTATATTAGTCTAACAATTGAATGAATACAACATTCATTCACTAGTCAGTAAAACTTTATTTGTTAGTGTTGTTACGGAGTTAATAATACCATGTTAATATGTCAGAATTGAACAAAAACAATTACTTTGTTAGTTTAATATACATGTCTCCTACTTTCAGTTTATTATATACCTATATTTCAGACTAAAGCTCGTACGCATCCAGATTAGAGTATACTAAATTTAGTGGTGTATTCAGATTTTTTGAATAAAAATCGCTAATATAATTTCTTAAAATCCCGAAAAAAAAAAACAGTGCAGATTTAAGATCTAATAAAGATGTCAAAAACACAAAAGAACACAAGGAATAATGGATTAAGAATTAGTAAAGATTTTAGATATATTACAAAGTTACAGGTATGATATTAAATGTGACATGATGAAAAAATAAAAATGCCAAAGTTTAAAACGTGTACTTCCAACTTTCGTTGTATTTGTTCAGGGGGTAGGGCGGACGCAATTTACAAAGTGAAGATGCAGGACAAAACGTTTTGTGTTTTCGAATATGCGAGTAGTTTGTAGGCGATGGTATCGTTAAATAATAAAAACTTTTTCGGACGTTTTCCTTTTCTATTCCTATCCCATTTCATATTGTACCTGTAATACTTGAAATAAGTATTTTTAAAACCCGGTTATTCTTTTATAGTAACGCTATATATTCTGAGCATCCAAATAAGCTGTGAGCCGACGCTGTCCAACTTCAGGATGCGTCGGGTCTGCTCGCCGAGAATAATCCGTTCTCGATGGTATGCACTTAATATAGGGTGCCCCATAAAGTGCGCAACTTTAAAAAAAAAATAAAACAGTCACATTTCAATGAAAATGCATATATTCTTGTATATTTACATTCAGTAACATCTCCGATTTAATAATGGAAAACAATATCTGGCATATGACCACCTCCACTGAGTCGGCATGTGTTGACGTGCTCGATGAAATTGCCAATAACCCGCTTGCGTATGTCTTGCTGGACGTCGGCAATGACGCGTATGATTTCCGCCTTCGGTTCTTGTATGGTACCTACGCGGTTTGTTAGTGTGCACTTGCGACTTGACATAACCCCTCAAAAAAGTCACAAGGGGTCGCAGGACCTAGCAGGCCGCTCCTGGTCTCCTCGCAGTGAGATCACTCGTGGCAGGAATTTTTCTGTGATAATGTCGACTATTTCACGAGAGGTGTGGCATGTTGCACCGTCCTGTTGAAACCATAGGTTTTGAATATCAATATCTTGAAGGAAAGTAAGGCTTGAATATCAATGTCTTGAATATCAAGCTTGGAATATCAATATCTTGAAGGCCATAACCAGCTAGTTAGCATGTGATGATAACGTTCTCCATGGACTGTAACACTTTCGTCGTCCTCAAAGAAAAACTTGCCTATCACTCTACTGGCCCAAAAACACACCATACGGTCATCCTTTGCGGGCTCATTTCATGTTCGTGGCTCACTCGTGGATTTTGAGTACCCCAAATCCTGCAGTTTTGTTTATTAACAAATTCACTGAGGTGGAATTGGGCCTCTGATTTCCCTGAACTTACTGTGACACTTGTACAACAGCGATTTATTGAACATTGCGTTGAGTGCGATTTCGCTTATGAGCAAGATCACGTCAAGTGGACCCCCCATTTTCCACTTGATCATAAAAATTAAGTCCATATATTTTTTTCATAAGTAGTTGCTATGAAAAATTGATCCCCCAAACGATTTTGAAAAATTTTAATTTTAACAACAATTTTTTTTACAATGAAAATTTTAGGTACTTTTAATTAAAAATTAGATTTTAAATCAACCGTTAAAGATAAATTAATGAAATTTTCAGGATTTATTGTCAAATATATATATTTTAAGAAAACATTAATAACTAAAAATTTGTTGTTTATTATCATATTGTTAATTAACTTTTAACTTAACAAATGAAAATTTCATTGATTTCTCGGTCAAAATTTGAAGTTTTTCTTTATCAGTCACATGCGTTATTTATCTAAGTTTCAGATTCCGGAGGAAAAAATTTCACTGCTCGCGATTAGTTTAAACAATATGAATTTATTCATCACAGCGCGCCGGGCGCCAAGCGCTCTCAGAACAGCGCGCGGCCGAGCGTCAGACTACATTGCAGCTTCGGTTAATTATAATTACAAATAACAATTAAAAATATAATTATCAAACGAATTTTATTATTATTATTATTATTATTATGATTAATACAATACATAAACTCTCTATTATTAAACAAAAACAGAAAAAACTAACTAGTAATTAAATATTAAAATTTATGAACTTCTCGTAATCTTTATTTCATTTTTTTTTAAAAACTCTGTTAGTAAAAACTTTCTCATCGTCCGATACAAGTTTACATTCCAATAATACATCATCCAACGGTTTAAAATAGTGGAATTGACGAGTATTTTTTATTGTAATTGCTCGGTCAAATCGTTGTTAATAATAATAACAATAATAATAAAATTCGTATATTTAAAAATTATATTTTTAATTGTTATTTGTAATTATAATTAAACGAAGCTGCAATGTAGTCTGACGCTCGGCCGCGCGCTGTTCTGACAGCGCTTGGCGCCCGGCGCGCTGTGATGAATAAATTCATATTGTTTAAACTAATCGCGAGCAGTGAAATTTTCTTCCGGAATCTGAAACTTAGATAAATAACGCATGTGACTGATAAAAAAAAACTTCAAATTTTGACCGAGAAATCATTGAAATTTTCATTTGTTAAGTTAAAAGTTAATTAACAATATGATAATAAACAAATAATTTTTAGTTATTAATGTTTTCTTAAAATATATATATTTGACAGTAAATCCTGAAAATTTCATTAATTTATCTTTAACGGTTGATTTAAAATGTAATTTTTAATTAAAAGTACCTAAAATTTTCATTGTAAAAAAAATTGTTGTTATAATTAAAATTTTTCAAAATAGTTTGGGGGATCAATTTTTCATAGCAACTACTTATGAAAAAAATATATGGACTTAATTTTTATGATCAAGTGGAAAATGGGGGGTCCACTTGACGTGATCTTGCTCTTATGTGATTTCACAGTAGCAACAGAACCAGTTGTTTCGAACTTCCTCATCAGCGGCAGAACTGTAGACTTTTTGGGTGCTTCATTTCTTCCGAGAACAGCGCGAAGTCGTCTTACCGTCTCGGCCCCACGTTCACGATTTTGATGCATGACGATGGCAACAAATTGAGGAATAAGGAAAACAACAACTGCTAATCAAATCGGAGTGATAATAGATACTAGAAGTGATAAGAACAGGGCTGCCAACAAAATAAAAAAATGGCGCCGGATTCAAAAGTCCCATAAAGTTGCGCACTTTATGGGACACCCTATATTTTCGTTACATGTTACCTAAATATTTTACCTCTTTAAGATTCTCATTTTGAATTTAATTTAATGCCGATACATTTAATGATTTTAAACTAATGCATAATGAATACTAATTAATACTGAAATCTGGGAACTGATATTTATCGAGGGCCACTTCCCATTAGAAATCTGCGGAATCCTCTCCCACCGTATTTTTAAATACAATTAATCCCCCTTAATTTCAGTAAAAGCGGTCCAGCCTTTCAACGGTATTACCTCGCAAATCGTCTAGATTTCCGGAAACTTCCGTCCACCCCTAACCCTCCGCTTGCCAAGAACGTGTAAGCTGCAGAAAAACGATCTCCCCCTCATCCGCCCCCATAAAAATCATCGCGAGTCCATCGAGTGCGAGCGGTGCGGTTAACTACCAAACGTGCTACTTATACTCGCCGTGCGCCACCTGCTCCTTCCTTCCGGCTAATAGCGCTTCTTCTGCCGTTCCTCGCAGCGCGAACGTTTTTGTCTTGCCAAATGGCCCGTATCGTCGTCAGAGGAGAAGCATGTAAAAAGTACCGCTTAATAAAATATATACACTTATTTGTTGCGCTCCAGGACCGTACTTAGGTTTGGTTACGTCAGTGTCAAACGAAACTGTCCTGAAAAAATAACAGGTCATTATTGCGCTGATGTACTCAACATTCAACGGATGTGTTAAAAACATCCTACATATGGCGGGTGTTCCAAAAGTAATGCACAAATGGCCGTAAATCGAAAAATATTTTCTTCAATATCCCTCAGCACTGTATTCTTATTCAGTCTCCGAATTTCCGAGTCACAGAGTTCAGTCACCAAGTCACGCTTACTGATAATACCTCAATATCTCAGGGGAACTTTTAGCTTAGAGAATAGATCTAAATCCGGTCGTCCCAGGTCAGGGACATCAATCGGATGCCAAAGTCTTTCCCGCCCATACTCGTCCAGAAGCTTTTTTTGAGCTAAAAAGAGCTCGTTTCTCTTTTTTCGTAACTTGACCCGACACACTGAACTCATCGGCATCTAAATTATCCTACATTTTTCGCACTACACGAAACCCACGAAAATTATATATCCTCGACTTCATAACATTGTAAGCGATCCACTGAGTCTAAAACGAAGCGCGTGTTATACTTGCACCGTGCGCTAGACCACGTTGTGCATTACTTTTGAGACAACTCTGTATGTAATAGTACAGGATCATATCTGTTGGATAGATTTTTGACGGAGGACATCGCATACGGTTTGACCGTACAACTCCTTATTTGTCGAAAATAAACTTTCTGCGTCAACTGATGTAAGAGCTCTATAAGAATTAAATTGTCAAATATCATTTGGTGCAGTCTGGTAATACGAGCTTATGATTGCCGCTTCAGATTACCAAAAATTCGAATTAGTGGGAATTTAAAGAAACATACAATGCATGCATATCTAATATTTTAATCGAGGAGATCAAAAACATACATTTAAGTGAAGAATAAAAATTGTGTGAATATATGTACTAGGGCTAGAACCAAATGGTACATGCCAGGGTCGTAAATAGTGACTTACTAAGTAATATTGTTACACACATCTGTTGTCACACTCTTACACCTCGTCGTCCTCATATAGGAATTCACTTCTTGGGATTCCATTTCTTTTATTTTCTCGGTGTTTTAGCGACTTTACGTGCTTTTCACATTGTCCTTTTCTGTAAACATGTAAGTAACACTTGCATATTTCACAGTACACAGTGGTAGCTTTAACACTTCAAATCTGGAAAACCCTGCACAATTTTTTTTAATTGATAAGCAAATGGGGCTGGCGTTTTAACCATCGTTATAATATCAATTAAGTATAACAATCAGTAATGCATAATTACAGGCGCGCGACCTTCAATGGACTAAATAAATACGGAACCTGTTTCGCGTCGCAGTCGTCCCGGCCCCCGCCCCGCTAACCGAGCCACGACCACCTGGAATATGGGATACCGATACGCGGCCGCCTAGAAGACGGTCGGTATCTGAGAATTTTGTTCTAGCCCTAATATGTACATACCTATACAATACACACAGGGTGTCTACTTTTATGTACAAATCCATATAATCCTCATTTTTCAAGATAATCGATTAGACTATTTTTTTGTTTTAAAGAGCATCAAAAACTGCTTTTTAGCCTTTCCAACATTCCACATATTTGATTATATATTAATGGTTATTATAAACCATCTATATATTTATCACTACATAGTATAAAACAAAGTCGCTTCTCGCTGTCTGTCTGTCCCTATGTATGCTTAGATCTTTAAAACTACGCAACGGATTTTGGTGCGTTTTTTTAATAGATAGAGTGATTCAAGAGGAAGGTTTATACGTACAATACATGCATAATATAGTAGAGAAACACTGATAATGTTAGAGGTTTCTAATGTGATGTAAATAAACACATTTTTTTGCGCTTACATTGCAAACGCTGGCTGAACCCTAAATCCTTATCCAATTAAGTACCTTAAATACATTGTGCATTTAATATAGATCAATATGGCCCTTTACAACATGTAATTTAAATGAATATTTTCAATAGTGATTCTGTAGTATATTTAGCATCAGCATTGCACCCGTGCGAAGCCGGGGCGGGTCGCTAGTAACTTATAAATATATTATTAAGTATGTGAAATGTGCGAAAAACTAAAATCGGCTATTGAAATATGTTAATCGGTAAATTTCCTACGGGCCTTATGCCGCGCGGACAACTTTGCCCCGCTGCGCGTTGTACTAATGATTATTACATACTTTACTTAGGTATCCATATATTGGATTGAAACGAGTAGTCTATGTATTATGTAAAATTAGTAATTACAGTATGCAGATGTTACGGTACTACGTAACATATATAGGTGGATATTAAATGCTGCATTTTTAATAAAGAGCCATCCAAAAAAAAAACCTCATCAAATCTGGCTATGGAAATTGAAATTTCCAAAAATATCATTTAACAAATCTAAAAAAAAAATGAGACTATTTGATACATTGATTTTTTTACATTGATTTACATTTCGTTTTGAGCAAAAAACAATAAGAAATTTATACAAAAATATTGTTGTTTCGGCCGTCCTTCTGTTTTATAAGAAATTTTTAAAAATAACATAAAGCCATTTATTTTAAGATTAGGTTTGGAGGACGCGATTTTTTCTGGTATAGAATCCGGGGATTACCTGTTTCATAAAGAAGTTGTAAAGGTCTATTTTTTTTATTCTCGAATAGTCGTAATTTTGTCCAAAAATTTGTTTATAACTTTTTTAAAACCAATTTTTGAAAAATTACAAAGCCATATTCTGTGAAAGTATGAAATTCGTCGGAATTGACCTTATCGAATTTTTTTCATCACCCATAACACTGAAACTAAGGTGGACATTTGGAACTTAATGGGTTAAATAAGGTTATACATTTAACTGCCGACCCTCCCTTCCCACTTCACTCATATTACTCGCGATTGGTTCCCCCAGCTGTCCTGTCTATATAAGACGTGATGTGCTACGTAGTAGTGATGAGCCAAACTACTATTTTTCAATACTGTTGCTATCAGTGATTATGATTGCTCTTTTCAGTTATCACTTGCGACTATGTAAGGAGATGTATATTATATTATGCGGTTAATCGTTAATTAAAAATTTGAATTATTTACATCAACGTATTTTAATTTTGAGTAATATTCCCCAAAGATATATTTTTTTAGATGTTCCAACTTTCAAATTTCTGTTTAATAAATGAAACTGAACTATCTGCGGGGTCGAACTTTCAAGGCTCGAAAATCTGGTCAAAAATCGAATTCTGAGTGAATTTGTTTGAAAATTCTTATTCCAAATGGCCGAAAGACTTAAAAAAAACAGTCTTGCGAAAATCAGTACCAAAAGTTAATGCAATAATACAACAATCTGTTTATATTTTCAAAATGCTGTCGAAACATTCCAAAGTAGATCCAAAATTAGCAAAACCGAAAACCGGAGCACAGAAATTTTAGTGAATATGGATGAATTTTTGGAAAATTTGTCCATTTTTCCCAAAAAAAATAAAAAATAAAAAAATTTAAGCGACTTCGAAAACTACTAGATAAATTTTTGTAAAAATGAATTTCATTTTTAAGAAATTTGTCCACCATTTTGTTTTCAAAAATTAAACAGTAATTTCGTAATCAGCACCCCAAAATCCTTGTACCGACATAAAGTTTTGTGAAGATGGGGTTCATTTTTAAGAAATTGGTCCGCATTTATGTCTTTACATTCAATGCAAGTGTCGAAATCAGAGACCTCTAAAACACCCAGTACCAAGTACAATTTCATAAAACAACATAAACTTTTTGGTTTGAGATTTTTCCCCTTGACTACAAAAACATGGACAACAACGAGAATCACAAAGAGCTACACCTAATTCTTAAGTTTTCCTAATCAGCTTCACCTTTATATTCTAACTGAAAACGTAACAATCCCCCATTGAAAGTAGCATTTCAGATGCTTTTTGATAAATATTTTATAAAGTAGGACTTTGACAGCATTTTGAAGTTACTAACATAATAAACAAGTTTTTGTGAAAACCTTTTAAACAAACCTCCATTACAACACATTTCATATGGACACGCTAAAAACAAGTATATGAGAAGGGCAACGTTCTCCTGATAAGCGTCGCGTGGGTAAAACAGGTTACCACCCTTTTGAAATTTGGTGTTGAAATACGTCCTTTTTCAAATCCGGCATTCAAAATTGTCCAGAAAAAAAACTCGATTTTTGGTCAGCTTTTCGGGTGTTTGGGGTGGGACGCACTGTTTGGGCGAGTGCTAACCAAACGTATAGAATTTGTCAGATATATTTTCTAAAATTGCTAAGCTCACTATATAATTATACTTCACACTTTAGTAAACTGTTAGTTCGTGACGTTCTTAGAAAGCTAGTTTGGAAATATTTAAAAAAATACATAGATATAAATTTATTCGTTAGCATTAAAATAAAGCGTTTAAAATTGCTGGAAAAAATAATTATAAATCACAACAACTTTATGTATATTTACGTTTATGTAAAAGTTTATGAACTTCCCATTGAAATTTATTTTTGAAAATTTGGAATCAGGGGTTAGCGGGGACGGTCTATTCAACTAACGTACTTGTGTTTTTCTGACACTTCCGGTTATACTGGAAGTAGCTATCAACTTCCTTATTTTAAATAGAACACCCAGTATATTAATACATTTTTGAATTCCTCTCCTAATTTTAGGTTGACTTTGTTAACAATTTCCTATACCTATCTTCAGCAGTTTTTGAGATATTTTAATTTTTTTTTAAAAAAAATAGGTTTTGTAGTATCCTATTGAAATGCTCGTCACCGATTCAAAACAAAAGTTATAGTAGCAAACTTTGGGCTGCCCTTGGACGGAATATTAAGGTTTCAGGTGGTATGTAATTTGATGTTTTATTATTTACAGGGTGTCTAAAAAATGGAGTTCATTCTGACAAATTTCAACTGCTCAAAAGTGAGTTTTCTTAAATAGAATACCCTGTATTTTATTGTTCTATGTGAAGGAGAATTGAGTGACCTTTCATTCTGTATTAGGATTCCATCTATCTACTACCTACCTATCTGCTACCGTTTTCATGCTATCGAGGTATTTTTCTTCGATAGCATAATTTTCCATTTTATTAAATTACATCTGACTAGCGGGCCATGAAAATAAAAACAATGTATCATTTATACTAATTTTTTATCATAAACAATGTTACAAAATGATTGAAAAAAAATCAAGTTCATTTAAAGTGGTATACACTCTCTAAATAAAATTACCTTAAAATGAATAAAAGCATATTTTAAACAGTTTGGAACTTACCATAGCCTAAACAATAAAACATATTAAAAATAATAACTAAATATTAACAATTAGGTCTAATATTTAGTTATCATTGTTATATGTAGTTGTTTAGTTATTGTTGTCAATATTTAGTTATTATTTTTAATGTGTTTTATTGTTTAGGCTATGGTAAGTTCCAAACTGTTTAAAATATGCTTTTATTCATTTTAAGGTAATTTTATTTAGAGAGTGTATACCACTTTAAATGAACTTGCTTTTTTTCAATAATTTTGTTACATTGTTTATGATAAAGCATTAATATAAATGATACACTGTTTTTATTTTCATGGCCCGCTAGTCAGAAGTAATTTAATGAAATGGAAAACTATGGGTATCGAACAAAAAATACCTCGATAGCAAGAAAACGGTAGAAGATAGGTATAGGAAATCCTAATACAGAATGAAAGATCACTCAATTCTCCATCATATAGAGCAATAAGATACAGGGTGTTCCATTTAAGAAAACTCATTTTTGAGCAGTTGAAATTTGTTAAAATGAACTCGATTTTTTAGACACCCTGCAAATAATAAAACATCAAATTACATACCACCTGAAACCTTAATATTCCGTCCAAGGGCAGCCCAAAAGTTTGCTACTATAACTTTTTGTTTTGAATCGGTGACGAGCATTTCAATAGGACACTACAAAACCTAATTTTTTCAAAAAAAATAAAATATCTCAAAAAACTGCTGAAGATAGGTATAGGGAATTGTTAACAAAGTCAACCTAAAATTAGGAGGAGAATTCAAAAATGTATTAACATACTGGGTGTTCCATTAAAAATAAGGAAGTTGATAGCTACTTCCGGTATAACCGGAAGTGTCAAAAAAACACAAGTACTTTAGTTGAATAGACCGTCCCCGCTAACCCCTGATTACAAATTTTCAAAAATAAATTTCAATGGGAAGTTCATAAACTTTTAATGAACGGGTTAGCTGAATCACCCTGTATATGTATATTATATTAACTATACTCTAAGAAAATTTGGAAGAGCCGACAACGTTTCGCTGTTTGCTAACACCGGCCTAACACCCGCCAACGATTTGCAGTGACCCATTAGAGTATTGTGCTTTGCGTCGAATATATTCGTTAAATACTTATTCGGTCCACTGTGCCATAAAATTTTTACGACGTCGTTAAAATGGTTTACGACATTAGGAATTCTTACTTGTTTAAGACGCCAGTGACGTGTATTTCAGCTAGGTTTATTACAACGGACAATTTTTTGAGATTGTCTGGCTAAATGAGCATTATTTACAGAAAATTATATTACAAATGTTAAGAGTTTTGTATGCAGGCTAATTTTAATCTCCTATATTGATTTAAATGAAAAAAAATTATTACACAATTTTCGAATTTATAAAAGATATATTCACGCCCATGGTATCATAAAGTTGCACAGTTTTTTGTTCCCCAGGCGTATTTATCATTTTCAATTCAGAATAGAAGGAATATACGGGCCGAAATAAGGCGATCTCCGATACAGCACGGAGCATTATATTCTCCGTGACTGTCGGCCAGAAGCTCGGCGTTTATTACTCAATTTTTATTTATACATTGTAGGTACGGCCCTGTATCGCAAAAAAGGTCAAACATACGCAGGAGACGTTATATTAAATTCTGACGAGACCGCCTGCTAAGCTCTGCTTATTATTTTCTTCGAGGAGATCTGGCAATGAAAACGATCTCTGGTGGTGGCGCAAGGGCGTCGCGACGGAAACGAATTAAGGCCGTGATTTCATTAAGTGGCGCCGTTATTAGTAGCGATTACGTTTTTTGTTTCACCTTCATTCGGGAAATTGAGATTCTGTTTTGTAGGGTAACATTAAAATGGGAGACTTGCAAAGTAATCAGATAGGTACTATAGCCTGCAGCATTTGTATCATCTGCCAGGTGCGTTAAGCTACACCCCGCTATTCTCCGATTTGAATGCGATCGGTATGAGAATTATGTGCTTTTTATGTACCGAAACAAAATATTTTGTGCTCAAAATTTAAAGCATTTTTAAAAAAATTTAAAATGCGGGGTGCAGCTTAACGTTAAGGCACACCCCGCTCTCTTAAGAATAGACATATTTTACAAATTAAGTAGTCAGGAATTATGTGCTTTTTATGGACTTTAAGATCCACTAGAAGTCACATTCATAGAAACATTTCCCTAAAAGATATACGTTAAAATATAAATATTAGGAGTCACAAAATTGCGTTTTATAAGCACAAAGATGGAAATATACGAGTAAGTGAATATCTGATCGTGTAAATTGCAAATATTTAAATCGCACATAATTCCTGTGTGCACAGAATGCGAGTACGAAAATGCGCAACGCGAATAATTGCGAATTTAAGCTACACCCCGCCCTCGAAAATGTAAAAAGTGCTGTAGTTTCTTGAAAAATCGAGCACAAAAAACGATTTCACTCGAAATCGCGAGCACATAAATAGCGCATAATTCCTGTGTGCACAGATTTCGAGTACAAAAATGCTCAACGCGAATAATTTACATTTTCGAGGGCGGGGTGTAGCTCAAATTCGCAATTATTCGCGTTGCGCATTTTTGTACTCGCAATCTATACACACAGGAATTATGTGCTATTTAAATATTTACAATTTAGACGATCTGATATTCACTTACTCGTATATTTCCATCTTTGTGCTTATAAAACGCAATTTTGTGACTCCTAATATTTATATTTTAACGTATAACTTTTAGGGAAATGTTTCTAGTACCCACTAGAACCACATTCCTTATGAATTATGTGCTTTTTATGTGCTTTAAGACCCCTTAAAGCACATAAAAAGCACATAATTCCTGACTACTTAATTTGTTAAATATGTCTATTCTTAAGGGAGCGGGTGTGCCTTAACGTTAAGCTGCACCCCGCATTTTAAATTTTTTAAAAAATGCCTTAAATTTTGGGCACACAATTTTTTGTTTCGGTACATAATTAGTACATTTTTTTTTCCTATGTGTCTGGTTTGGGGTTTGTTTTGCCTCCAACACTGCAGCCTTCAGGCTTATTGTATTTCCAGTTTACATCGTTATTTCATGAGAATAAGTTTGTTGCCTTTATGAGGTTTAATAGCCCTTTCACAAGATTTTTCTTTGGAAAGGCCTCCTGGGGGTTTTCTATTCCCAGAAGACCGTATCTCCAGTGTGTTAATGCTGGGCACTCTAGTATAATGTGTCGGGATGTTTCATCCTCCTCATTACACAGTCTACAAATAGGTTCATCTAAATATATGCCCATTCTATGTAGATATTTTCTAAGGTGACAATGCCCGGTTATGAGTCCCGTGACAAGCCTTATCTGATTTCTACTCAATCGCAGAATCTCGTCGGTCAGTACTTTTGATGGTGTTTTTACCATCCATTTACTGTTTGTTTGTCCTGGTATGTGGTTCCAGTAAGACTGGTGTTCTTTATTTTTCCACCGAGTCAGCCAGAGCCTCACTGAGGACTTTGGTATACCACACATTGGTTCAGGACCAATGAGTGTCGTTGCAGAGCCCTTTCTCGCTAGGGTATCTGCTTCTTCGTTGCCTTCGACCCCTTTATGTTCTGGTACCCATTTAAGTGTTACCTTGTTATGGTTTGACAGAGCTTGGAGGGTTTCTAAGCAATCCCAGACCAGTTTTGATTTTATTTTTTTACATGCTAAAGCTTGTAGGGCTGCCTGACTGTCAGAGTGTATGAGGATTGTTTTCTCTCTACATCCTCTTTCAATATTCTCCCTTAAGCATAGCTCAATTGCATGTACCTCTGCCTGAAATACTGTGGCATATTCCCCTAGAGGTACATATTTTCTGTACCTGGGTCTTTCTCCATAGATTCCCGCGCCAGTTCCACTATCCATTTTGGATCCATCAGTGTACCACACTAGTGTTCCTTCCTGACAGTTGGTTTCTTCTTTTGCTTCCCAATTTAACCGAATGTTAAAAGGTTTTGCATAGTTAGTTCTTGGTGTCATTTCGTCACTTGCCATTAAAAATAATGGATCTGTGATCGTACTTGTTATAGTGGCATGACCAAAAGTTGCGTCTTGCCAGTTACCATTACACTTCAACCTGTGGGCCCCCATTCTTGCCTCCGCCTTGATATAAATATCTAATGGCGGAAGGTTTAATATGGTTTCCATTGCCGCTGTTGGAGTGCTTTTCATTGCACTAGTGATGCAAAGGCAGTCTAATCCCTGAAGTTTCGAAAGCTCCAGTGTTGCTTTTCTTTGCATCATTTTGGTCCACCATATAAGTGATCCATAGGTTATAATGGGTCTCACTACTGCTGTGTACAACCAATGTACCATGCAGGGTTTAAGTCCCCATTTGATGCTTATGGCCCTCTTGGCAGCCATTAGTGCCATTTTTCCTTTATTTATGGTTTTCTGCAAATGTGTATTCCAGGTTAGTTTTACATCCAGTGTAACTCCTAGATACTTCACCTCCTGGCTTATTTGCAGTTGCGTATTGAAAAGCTGTGGAATTGTATATTTTCCTAGCTTTTTCTTTTTCGTGAAGGGGATTAGCGCTGTTTTACAAGGATTGACTTTTAAGTCTTCCTTTTGGCACCATTTCTCCACGTAATTAGTACATAAAAAGCACATCATTCTCATACCGATCATATTCAAATGTGAGAATAGCGGGCTGTAGCTTAACGCACCTTCATCTGCCTCTATTATAAAATCTTTTGGATTTCTAGAGAAATCGATGAAGAACGATTAACGATCCGAGAATCAACAGCTTCCACCAATATTTGCCTTAATTTTGGATTAAGTTGATTTCCTGCAAGAAAGCCTTGTCTAAGAAAGTCTAAGGAAATGATTTTTGTATCTATGATCAGGATTAGTTTTTATAATTTGACAAGTTATTGCGAGTTTATTATTGAAATCAGAAAATACTTCTTCAGACAGAAGTTATAGAGTTTTGCATAAATTTGTATAAAACGATGTGAGAAAAAACAATTGAGCATCGCAAATCATAAAACTAAATCAAGGTAGTGTTTTTCCTGTAATTCCTCTAATTTTTCCTTTTTCTAAAATATATAACATGTTTATGTTAGCTTCACGAGGTCGCAACATATTTCTTTTAAAAATAAAACAATAAATTCAAATTTTTCCTATTCGCTAAACATTATTCTTGTTTTAAACAACTAGTAATAAATATAAATTATTGAAATCAATACTATTTAAATGACAGTTGTTCTTCTTTTTCATTTTTCGTTCTTTTTTTTCTGGTCCAGCCGTCAATGGTAGTTGCGATTCGTTGTCGCTAATCACTTTCTAAATAAAATATGTCTAGACCTTCTGAAGCAAACATAGACATATTGTATATGTCTAAAAAGGCAAAAATCGAGGAAACAGAATATGCAATAATATATAGGGTGTTCCATTAAAAAAAATAACTGTGGTTCAGTTTTATGGTTTCTGATGTTCAACTGTTTTTTTCTCATATCGTGTTATAAAAATTTATGTAAAACTATATCTTTTATCTGAAGAACTTTTTTATAATGTTAATAATAAACTCGTAATAACGTCAGATTGTAGAAAGTTTAATGTTTTTTATTGATTTTTAAGTGAAATATGTCGCGACCTGCCAAGGCAAATATAAACATGTAATATATTTTTGAAAATTGAAAAATTCGATTAATCAGAATTTGCAATAATATATAGGGTGTTCCATTTCAAAAAACAAAACTTTGATTTAGTTTTATGATTTCTGATCATCAAATTATAAAAACTAACCCGTACATAGTCGTTCTGTACTGTATACAGTATGAGTCAGGGTACCAGAAGTACTACAAAATCAAAGAGATTTAATGATAAGTGAAATTCTCTCTCAGATAAACGCGAACCAAATATGAGAGTGAGGAGAGAAAAGCCGCCAGTAAGGTGGTGGGAAACCCCGCAATTAGCTACAGTCTCGATTGAAGTTAACATTTTATAATTCATTTTATAGGTCAAATAAAAAATGGTCGCTGCTCCCATATTAACATATAAAATTCCTATTAACTATTTGAAAATAGCGTAATTTAATTGAAAATTAATCAATGCTAAGGAGGCTATATTAACAGGTAGGCTGACTCTACCGTTACCAAATTTAACTCTTTTATTTTGTTGGCATGTCTATTTTTTCCGAATGAAACAAAAGATTATGAGACATATATAGATTTTAATAATCTTTATAAACAACTAATAAAAAGAGTGAATAAAAAAATGTCAAATTCATTTGCAGTCGACTAGTAAGGAAGAAATCTTGACGTACCGGGTGGGCAAATTTCGATGTTTTTTATAGGGTATCTCGGTAACTGTAAGGGCTATGGAAAAATGAACCCACCTTTCCCGACCTCTTTTTTCGAGATAAATTCATTGGTGAAAACCAGAATTTGCTATATCTTTTCGTTTTCGAGTTGTAAACGAAAATTGATTTTTTTGAGTTTTCGATTGGTGTCGATAACTCGGTTGTTTGTATAATTAGAAGAAATCTGTTTGCACGTTCTACAGGCACTTTTTTTAAGTAGAATAGGATTTCCTTAACAGATTTTTTATATCTTGTGTAGTTTTCGAGTTATGGCATAAACTTCTATTTTTTTTAAATGGAAACCATAGTTGGCTATGATTTAGCTAAAAAGAGCATTTTTTTCTCTTTACAACGATATATAGTTTGTGGGGTCTATGATGAGTGTTTATGCGGAAACAGTTAAAAATTTTAATTTTTTGTATAGGTATACTTACTTTGTTTTTCTTTGCAGGAAGAGTAAGTTTCTATAGTAACACATTGTTACAACAATGTTTTAATAATAATAACTGTTGCTATGGAAATTTACTCCTGCGAAAAGTAACATAAATACATAGTAACAGTCGTATATAATGAATGGTATATTAAACTTAAATAACTAATTATGACATATTAGTGACTAATTAATAATTAATTATAACATATTCATAACAAGAAAGTTTAACACACTTAACAATCAAATTTGTAACAAATAATGTATGTAAAAAATACGATACAATATATTTTACAAAAACAAAACTAGACAGATTAAAAAAAAATACGAGCATGATTATTTACCTAAAGTTTTCAAATTGTCGTCCGTTGTTTGCGATGCACAGTTCACATCGCTTTGAAACACTTTTTGTTGCATTATAGATGTGAATATTTGAAACGGAATTCAGACAGTCTATAAGATTTTCTCTCAGTTGAACCAGTGTATTATTTGTCTTTTTGTATAAATTGTCTTTAATGGTTCCCCAAAAAAAGAAATCTAACGGTGAGAGATCTGGCGACCGAGGAGGCCACTTTACTGGCCCATTGTTCCCTATCCATTTCTCCCCAAAATTAGTATTTAATAATTCCGAGATTAAATTAGTATTATGGGGTGGTGCCCCGTCTTGTTGAAAAAATACATGTCGTCTTTCGTTAAGTGGCAAGTTGTCTAAAAATTCTTCTACTATGTGGTAGTTTATCATATTGTAATACCGTTGACCATTTAAATTGTCATCATAAAGTTGGTAAGCTAAAATGCGGTTATTATATAGGGCACACCATACACTAAAACCGAAACGTCCTTGATTTTGAACATCAACAGTCTGATGAGGATTATCTTCAGACCAATAATGTTTGTTGTGTCGGTTGAAAATTCCGGCACTACTTACGTAACTTTCATCTGTCCAAATGATATTTTTAAAAAATAATTGGTCTTGCTCAATTTGTTGTAGGTACCAATTGCAGAAATCCAGTCGGCGTTCAGGATCAGTTGGAAGGAGCTGTTGTTGTTTCCTTATTGTATAAGGTCTAAATTTGTGTTTTTTTAAAACTGAGTGTTAAAGTGCTCTTCGTCGCGATATACCAGACTCTGCTTCAATTTGCCTACTTGAAATTGAAGGATTTACCACTACCATACCAACAACATTTATGGCAACATCCTCAGCATCTTGAATACGATAATTTTTTTGGTCTTGGTTTATTAAATCCTCCGTATTCAACGAGGTTTTCTTTTAGTCTACCAAAGATGGACATATTAGGTTGTCTCCTTTCAGGGTAGCGATTAAAATATGCTTCCGATGCAGCTTCAGAATTATATCCATTTTGAATAAAACACTCTAGCATATTAAACTTTTCGTAATTTTGATACGCCATCGCGCCTTGTCAATTTCTTTAATCGAAACTTTAAAACTATAATGCAAGCAAAAACCAAACATAAACAATTAATCAAACAGTAATGTGTAACTGTGTATTTACATCCCAATATCCAACTGTTCTGTTTTCAAAATGACAGGCGCCTACTGTGCAAAATCATTGAAATTACTATACTGTCCTTTATTAGAAAACATATGTTTTTAACTGTTTCCGCATAAACACTCATCATAGACCCCACAAACTATATATCGTTGTAAAGAGAAAAAAATCCTCTTTTTAGCTAAATCATAGCCAACTATGGTTTCCATTTAAAAAAAATAGAAGTTTATGCCATAACTCGAAAACTACACAAGATATAAAAAATCTGTTAAGAAATCCTATTCTACTTAAAAAAAGTGCCTGTAGAACGTGCAAACAGATTTCTTCTAATTTTACAAACAACCGAGTTATCGACACCAATCGAAAACTCAAAAAAATCAATTTTCGTTTACAACTCGAAAACGAAAAGATATAGCAAATTCTGGTTTTCACCAATGAATTTATCTCGAAAAAAGAGGTCGGGAAAGGTGGGTTCATTTTTTCCATAGCCCTTACAGTTACCGAGATACCCTATAAAAACATCGAAATTTGCCCACCCGATACATATATGAATTATAAATTCTCAAGTTCGAGAAATATTAAAAAGGTAAGATAAGATAATAAAACACGCCATGAAATATGGTGTGTTTCCTTGGAGAGCATGAACTTTGTTTCAGGGGTCACAGTCTGAAGTTTAGAAGTTCTTCAAATAAAGGAAAGCGCATTATTAGCTTTATTGCAAAATCCGATGAAACATTACAATTCTGTTTAGAAAATTCCACAGTTTTTAAAATTCCCCACTTCATAAAAAATTATTTAGTCGTACATAGGAGGCATTTATCTCTATATATTTCGTGCATAGAAGGCGATCCTCTTTAATTTATATAAGGTAGGTTTTTGATGTCCACTGCTTCCCCGTCTATAAAACTCATATATGCCCCTCCTATATGAGGGAAAGGACGTTGAAAAATGTCCGTCATGTATATTCGCGGGTCGAGTGACAGTCATCTAGTGTGCCTGTTTACCCTGCGCGCGAACTTTTTCTATATTTTCGCGGATTAATTCGGCATCTCATGCAAATTGGGGGACGGCTACAGCTCCCCAAAGACCGTAAATAACTCTGCGCGACCCCTCAAACCCGGCAAGAAGTTTTGATTATGTTAACTGGAACAAACAGCGTCGACGTTTTGCGCCTACTGCCACCGACATTTCGGCTCATTTCTCAAGTTTATTTTAGTTTTTCTGGTCGGCCGGATCGTTCTTATACTCCTCCTCGTAGTATGTGATATACTTGATACATACAATATTTATATAACTTAAAAATTAACGAATAATGAATAATGTTTCCTAAAAAATATTTATTTATTTTTATTTATTTACAATATTCATGTCAAGACACCAAACAAGTATTTACACACATCAAAAACAAATATGAGTTTATCTATTACAAAACATACAGATTTACATAAAACATATATATATTGTATAAATAAATTAAATTACCAGATAAAGTAACGATACCTAATTAAAAGGTGACCATAAAAGTGAATAATAAAATTAGAAGTATGATTAAAAATGGTTTAAATAAAATAAAAGCTTAAATATATTAGATTCTAATTTGACTAAAATCACTTGCTAAAAAAGTGGTTAAAGTCATAAAATGCATTTTTTAATAGATACGCTTTTACAACTTTTTTGAAATATGCACCATATTACAAGATGGTAATATTGTTTATACTTAAATTAATGTGAAAACTGATTTCAGAAAAACAGTAGGGTTGTTTTAAAACCAAAAAAAAAAATAACATCTGAAATAAATAGTCGAAGCCAACCTCTCAAATTTAATATCAAAAATTAATAGTTAATTAGTGTGCATTTTAAACAATTTTATTTAAATCCTGGAGTGGGTACTGGAACCTTCGGCGTAGAAACAAAAAACTGGACGTTTTCCACAAAACACCAAACTACTATATTTTTCTCGAGGCCCGTTTCGCCAACTAAGTTGGTATCCTTGGTTGATACTGGTTGGTATTGTTGATTTGATCAACAATGTACTTGAAAGGTAAAGCAATTTTTTTTAAACAATTTCGTTGCTTATAATATATGTGTTAATTTAGCGATTTCACTGATTAGAAAAAAGTAATACAAAGAGTCAACAGACTGTGTTATTTTCACATATTTTTTGTAGGTCATTCTCGAAAGAACAGGAAAGCGAATAGCGACTCTTTCTTTGTCGCTTTTCACTTTTAAGGACATCATCATCATCGTTATACATTATAATAAATGTAGTGTCTGCAGTTGCAATTTATAAGAAAAAAACGAACAATGTTAAATTCTCCGTTTCTAATGCGAATCTTAAGGAGTACATAGTGTAATGGTATAATTGTGAATGGAGGCATAAAAGAAGGTGGGTGTAGACATCCGCTTATACGCTACACATTATAAAAGGTTGACACAGTGGCGACGCATAAAGCAATTTGTAACTTTGCAACAGATGTCCGTTTGTGGTAGACTGATAATCAAATGATTTCTGTCGCTAAGTGGCACAGGATTACAAATGCTTTCGTTAGTCATATTTCCAAGCGTGGAGATAAAAATATGTATAATCTAAATGAATCACAAAAAAACAACCGCGGTAACTCATTAAGTAGCAAAGACCCTATAGACATAAATGAGAAAGTAACGCTATTACTATCATGACAACAGTGAAACCTATTATCACAAAAAAAGTGATTCCTATAGTCATAAAGAGTCACAAAACTAAAGTCCCTGTCACTAAAAATTAAGATTTTTTATGGCGCAATAATCAACAGCAATGCTTTTACTCTAAATCTGAGTGGAAGAAATAAACACCGATTTACAGTGCAAGAAAAGTAGCTTTGCCCTGGCCGTATAATGCGCAATAGGCAAAACCTGAAATTATGCCCAGAGCTCATTTCTCTTGTAGCTACCGTGAACGCTTAGAGAAGTACCTCTGTGAATAATTATTTGTTTGTTGGTATCTCGGCGAAAACATTTTATAAGAACAGGTAAATTAGGATGATCATATTATACTGGTCAGATTCTCTCAGTTTATTATGTCATTTAAGTAAATAAATCTAAGAGAAAAGGTAATTTATCAGCTAGCGTAACAAATAGAAGGTAGGTAAATTTTTACATACTCTGTTTGCTTGATATGCTTGTGTTACTGATTATACATATCATTGGTAAAATCTGAGTAATATATCTCGGATATTATGATTCTATTCAATAGTGTACTGCACAAAGGAAGAAAACTGCATATATTGGAACTAATAGTAATAATTTATAAACAAATTATGTAATTTCCAATGTCACTTCATTCCTTCTTTGACGAACGGCTATGGTTCCGACATGCAGGGCAATTACTGCGTTGGGATTGAGAATCGAGAACCGTCTCGCCATATTTCAAGGTTTGTTGAACTATATAATATATTCCAAATAAATAATTATTATTTCCTTACAAGCCACAAATTTCCTGTCTTGCCATTACGTATGTATAAATGTACTCAAAACTTAAACCACCATCCGGCTTTTTATTGCAATTTAGCATGAAACTAGAGGAAAAAACGTATCCTTAATATAATGAACTATTATTGACAATAATCATTTCCACCAAAAATATCACTTTATCCATATTTAAAAAGAATGAAATAAAAAAATAGCGATAAACACACACTGGGAAAGCTTTCATAAATTATTTAATATCTACAGCATCCTAAAAAACAATATTCGTAACTATTTACAAAAAACGGATATAGTTCCTTGTCTACGACTATAGAAAAACAGAAAAAAAAACAGTTTTTTTGGTCTTATTTGTATATGTAGGAATTTTTCAATGCATCCGATTTTTTGAAAAGAATTGTAACAATTGTTAATCACAATATCGATACCTTATTTCTAAGAAAGTGTATCTTGCAGGGAACAAAGTTTTCAGGAGTGACTAAAACATTATTTGAAGGAATGATATTAAAACTCAGATTTTTTCATTATGAGGATCTTGTGTGCAATTTAACATTTTACAGTTGAGTGTTAGTTACGATATATGTATATGAAGTTTGTGCATGCAAAATCTATTGAATTAGTTTTCACCATCAACCAAATTTCAATAAACTTGAGATAGAAATTTAATAGAAATGAGGTATACTAGACTTAAGCCATCAATTTTTAAACCTGGTATGAAGTAAATTGTTACAACTTCGTCTGTATTTTGACCTCGTATGTATTTTCTCTGCGTATGTATGTCTGCGTATTTCTGTGTATAACTGTGTTGGACAAATAATTCACCATACAGTAACAATAATTGATTAATTACAGGTATTATTATTACAATTGTTATTACAATAACAATAACTGATTAATGAACAAATATTTTATATAAAAAAAATCATATTGGTATGCAGTTTTTCATGGCCGTTGTCAATTACGAAACTTCTTCCTGATTATGTTGTGGTAGTCGATTTTAGGTTAAAGTTCTGATGCTCATGCTGTAAATTTCTTCAGAAGGATTTCTAAAGAGTTTAGTATATGTTAGTGGAGAACAGTATCCGCACACAGAAAAAAATTACAAGAAAATTACATTTCCATACCTACATGCATGTTTTTGAGTCGCTGTACGCTACTTATATCATGGTATAGAACAAAAAGAGAGAGAGATTGTGACTTTTTTAATAAAAAAAAGGATAACAGAAACAAACTGATCCCCACAGCCCTATAACCCTATACTCCTAAACCCAATAACCCATTGGCCTAGGGGTTTTGTATGAAACTGGAAACCACATGTCTGGAAGGTTCATGAGCAGTCAGCCTCAAACCCAATAACCAACCTCGTGGCATGAAGATCTGCAAGCCAAATTTCTCAAATCCAATTATAATAAACCTTAATCCCATTTCAGTTATAGTCTATGGTGCTTGAATCCAATTTCCAGGACTATGGGGTTATAAAATCTGCAATAAATTCAAATTAATTCAATTCACAGAGATACGTGGTTATAGATTCGGTGGAATTGGATTTTTTGTGTTGATCTGAACCACAGAGTTATGAAGTTATTAGGTTTGAAGAATAGGGTTAAGGTTTATTGGATTCGAAACCAGTTGCTCACATATATTCAAGCTATGGATTTATAGGCTTTGAGGGTTGTCTGTTAAAAAACCTCGAGATACGTCGTTATTGGATGCTTTCGTGTCTAAGCATTCTATCTCTTAGACCCTCAGAAATATGGAGTTATTGAGATTTCTGCTGACCTTTATAAATGGTATTTTATGATAAAGAAATATGTCTTTAATGTGGGTGTAGTGGTGTAGTCTACTCTAAATGATTTTTTGGTGTTGTGTTGTAGTTTTAAAAACCCCGCAGAAGAAGCTGACGGCATGAGTAGATAAACATTAGGTATCTAATAATCGACAACCACGGCATAACCTGAAAGAAGTTTCTACCAAAATAATATCAAACGATTCGAAATCTTATACGAGGCGCCGCAGTATAAGCGGGGCGATGTCCCAGCGACTTTTCGCGACAATTTTCCAGTGCCAGTGTTTGGGGAATTGCTTTATTGCAGTTATAAGCGCCCGCCTGTCGGGACCGTTTCAATTTCGCTGATTTACAGCAGATCTTCCGAGCGTTTCCTTATTAGTATTACGATTATAAAATAAAACGGCTAATAACGACTGCTATTTTTTTAACGATCGCCGTCTTCGCACCGGCGCGACTAAGTGACTCAACGCCCCGCAAACCAGTAAATACCGAGCTGTAGTTAGATTATGGTTTGTAGATTGATTTTTGTATCAGTATGTGCATTTTGCACTATATAGTTATATATAAAATTTATGTTTGCAGAGACAGTGAGACGTAACCCAAGGAGATGAAATGATTGTTTTCGAAATACAATGTTAGAAAAATAATATTTTAAGAAAGGATGCCCCACAAGATAGTTTGTATTTACCTAGTAAAAAAAAATTAATAGCTAATCGTATATCGTCCCGTGAAATCAGAACTAAGTCTTCATAAAGCTTTACAGAATACAATTCAGAAAATTCTTAAAATTCAGATATTGGGTCACAAATTGAGAAAAACTTTTGAGATTTTTTTTTAGCAGAAAAACAACGACGCCAGTGCCTTCTGCGTCCTCATAAAAATCATTGCTTAAGAAATCGCTGTTTCCACATCAAATTTTTCCATATTTAATCAGTTTAAATGTCTAAAAACATTCGTTTGTATATTTAAAAGTAAATTTGAGGATAAATTTTATGGACTTTTATGATCTTTTTATTATTTATTAAATATATGACCTTTATAACCTGATAGACGTGTGATCTATATGGCCTTTATGACTAATGAGCCCTTTATTATCTCTATGAACTTCGTGACCTTTATGACAGATTGTTATGACCAATAAGACCTTTATGACCTATGCATATAACCCATATGTCCTTTATACCTTTCATAATCAATATGACCTTTATGACCTGTATTACCTTTATGACTCTTCTATAGTCGTATAGTGAGACAACAATAGTGTAGGTCATATGACTTATACGAACTTTGTGACTAATATGGCCTTTACGACCATTATAACTAGTACTGGCCCTTATGATCTTTATAACAATTATGACCTGTGTTGGGAGTGGAGAACTGAATATTTTTATTGACACTACAAAAGTTAAATGAAATGTTGAAATTGTTACAAAAGGTGAAATATACAAATTAAAATTATGCAACGCGTGTCTGTCACTTCGGCTGTTGTTAGCAACGCTAGGGCGACTCTCAGCTAACTGATTTCTTTCACTCGCCGTGGTTAATCTGCCGTTTCTCTCGCACCGCTTCCGGTGGTGTTGCGCTGCATAGGAGGCGTAAAGGTACGCACACCTTTCACCGAACAACCTGTATGATCTTCACGACCTTTGTGACTTGTATGACCGATATGACCTTTATGACCAATATCACCGATATGATCTTTATAGCCAATATGACCTATATGACCAAAATAACTTTTATGACCTACTCTATTAGATTTATAACCTAATGTAATTCATTAATTAATGTTATATAGATCATGATTATTTTATTGGAAATGGGCATAGTAGGAAAAATGAGAGTAGAGACTTACTATTGTGGTTTATGAATCCCTCAACCCCAAAAACCTACAAAACGACACGTCATATCAATATACATATTTCTTAATTCATATTAATAGGGTCATTGTCATCAAATCGTCTTATTTTCAGTTGCATGATGAAAACGCAAAAACTTGTGCTGTCTGCTTGATAAATGGGGTTAATGGATTCATTATATTATAAGGAAGATTTTCTTAGTTGCGCTCCACAAGATATGCCAGCAAACGGCAACTGCGACCGATTTTTTGTATACTCATATACCAGGGTAATGACATAGTGGGTTTTCAGGATCAGGGTAATGACAAAGCAATAGAAACGGCATACATTATAGAAAATTAATCGATAAGGGAACTTATTATATATTTATTGATTCAGATCAACAATTGAAAGAATACATTTTAACAATTTAATAGTAATAATAATAATAATAATAATAAGAAAGGAACAAAATGAACCCCGTCTTTTGAAATTTATCTCCTCTTGGTTGGTCATTACCCTGGTATATGAGTATACAAAAATCGGTCGCAGTTGCCGTTTGCTGGCATATCTTCAGGAAATTTTCTTCATTAGTTATGAAAAACTATTAATGGATAAGTTCTTTCTTTTTCCGGAAGATAGTGAAGATAGTTTTAATTATAGTCAATGAAGAAAATGTGGCCATTAACTGTTCACTAAAGAAAATTATCCATTAATTATAAATGAAAAAAAGAAATTTGGAAGAAAGTTTTTCATTAATTATTATTATTAATGAAAAGTCTTACTTCCTGAACTATTTTCTCAATAATACTTTTTTCAATTATTAATAAAGACAAGAACATGGAGAAAGTTCTTCTACAATTATTACCTATTCAAACATTTTTTCAATTCCTTCCTAAAGGAAAATTCCTCATTAATTTTCAGTGATGAAAGAAATATTGAAGAAACTTCTTGATTAATTATAGTAACGGCCAAGCTTTTTTCATTAATTCTTTTTGGAAAAAAAAATCAGTGAATTAATAATGAGGCATGAAAAAACAATATTCGGGAACTAATTATTCCCCATGAAAATTAAGCATAAATAATTAATGAGGTGAAGCATCTGGCAGATAAGGTTTTCCTTAATAAATAAAAACCTTACTTCATTCATTCTTTCCTGAACTGAAGACTATTCATTACTTATTGATGAAGGATTTTCTCCCATATTTGGTATATATCATCGATATTTTGAAATCATATTACTCAAAAACTGCTTTTTTCAGATCTTAGCAAAAAAGTTTATAACTATCAAAAACCAACGTTAAATAGAAATTAGCAGGAAACTTTCGTGAACTGATCGGCCTTATTTCTTTAAATGTGTCGTAGGTCCGACATATTTTCAAGCAGTTTCTGGCGTCCTAATGTGTTCGGCAAGAATGTGTGTCAGTCCCGATCGCACTTCCTGGCTTTATAAATAAACGCGAGAGGTGCCGGTTCGCCGCAAAAACGCAGCTCTTATCTCGGCCTGCGGTCATCTCCAAATTGAAATTCAGTGAGTCACAATGTGGCGCCCCCGCCGAAAGACACTGACCCGGACGAGCGCCTTAATTGATTTAAATTAGAAGGGGGCATAACGGGAACACAGGCGGAATTGGATAATGGCCCCGTCCACAAAACACAATCTAGGAATTGGATAACGGTGCCAATACGCGGTCCAGGTTTGTTTAGGTCCGGTATCGAGTAGTTTTGTTTTTTGGATGTTATCGACATTATTTCACATACATATCAAGCACATGTATGTTCACATACATATTATCTGTAATGTGTCTCAGAAAATTAGCACCATACAATTTTTCTTATATTATATTTAATTTATGACGAAGTTAAAATTAAGATTCAAATGCTGAGAGCTGGAGACAGGCATATTAGCCACAGCGGGATCTTAGAGGTCTACGTACGAGAGACTCCGTAGCCTCGATATGGGTTCTGTTGTCTACGAACATTTGGCTTTACCTATAATTTGAAACCTCAGTGTTGCTAGTCTTTAACAATGACATAACACATGAACTGAAGTTTCCCCTGTTTCCAGGAAAAAAACTGCAGACGTCCTCCTCAACCAGACCAATGATTCTATGTGTCTATTTAGTGGGCATCGTCCTGTCAGAAGATGATAATCCTGACAACTTTTTGATTTTAACTCAATAGGTCTTCTGTAAATTTGGGAATCATTCTTTAATTAACCATTTCAACTATCTTTTCTTGGAAATTTTGTCCACCGTTTCAGTAAGTTGCCATTTATCCATTTACGATGGCTTTTTTTGTGCGTGGTTTTGTCACGCCACAGGAATGTTCTGCTCCTATTAGGGCGTTTAAGGGGTCTTCTGTGACCAGTAACTTTTGTGACTTAATACTCAAGTCAAATTCACCCTGTTTCGGCTTCCTAGCTGTTTTGTCTCCATGTAGTCCCATACTAATTTTGATATAATATGTATGTAGTCTCCATGTAGTTACCCTAGTTTACCCTAACGTCCCTAACCATTATATTGCCAAAGGGTGTTTGATTGTATATATCTGACCCAGTTCCCTGCCTTATTATTTAGATTGCGCCAACTCAGTCTGAAATAATATTGCATATTTTCCTAGACTTAACGAAATATCTGTACCAGGTCTTATCTCGTAAATCCTGGTTCGTACTGGATATCCTATTTTGAAACCAACTGTATACCAGTTTCTATGTGCTTAGATTGGGACTCCATTGTCCCAGTCCTTTTCTCCTGGTGTTTTCACTTGAAAGTTTATCTGAAAGTTACGCTTCGGAACCATATGGTCCGAGTGCATTCCTAATTCCTATTAAATAACCGAACTGCTGTCATAACACTTTTTATTCGTTACCAATTCAGTAGCTTTTTCGTCTTAAATGTACTCCCCTTGGTGATCTCTACACCGCTCCATACGACAATGCTTTCCATTGTTGAAAGCAGTGCTGGAAGTCCGCTTCTGTCAATTGATTCAGAATATCCATCGCTTTTGCTTTAACCGCTTCCACACTTTCGAATCTTGTCATCACATGTAATCACCATATCTAACAAGCCTGGATCAGTGTCAATGTTGTTTAGAATGTCACCGTAAATGTTCATTGTTGATTCCTTTTGCTTGGGAGTGAGGAGTTTGACACCAACTTTGCGCAAACTTTGCGCATATTGGAAAATTCATGCAAAATCTGGTGAACACATTCTTTGTCGATTCTTGTTATTTCAGCAAGCCCTTGGATGCTTAGACGACAATTTTCGCGGATTAATTTACCAATTTTTTCAATGTTTTCGTCCGTTTTTGACGTTGAGGGCCGTCCGGGGCGCAGATTGTCTTCGGTCGTTTCATGTCCCTCTTTTCACGTCTCGTTTAAACCATTCAAAAACTTGTGTGCGGAATAAACATTCACTCCCTTACACTTATTTTAACATTGCATAGCTTCTGTAAAAGTTTTCCCCAGTTTAACAAGAAACTTGAGATTATGCCATTGCTCCATCTGAACACTTAACATTTCTTCGACGCGTCACTGGTGCGTAGACTAATTCAAACGACTGCTACAGTCAAACTGAGCGACCCACTGGCTAGTCCAGCGAACTCAGGATAGGAAAAGTATCACCAGAGACAGTTCTGTTCAAACTTATCGCGACACGCTCGCAGCGCGCGGTAGCAGCATCAGTTCGGTTTTTTAATAGCCACACCTCGTATACTTTCTGGTGCTCTATTCCGTGCTGTTACCTTATTGGTATCATTAGACATTGGATCAGCCTATATATCATGCTATAGAGCTTTCCCTTGCATCAATATATGTACCTATGTAATTGTGGCAAATTTAGTAGGACCTACAGCCACTGCGGCTGTGGCTGTAGGTGGAGGGCATGATACCTCGGACGCACATGCATGCAAGCCTTTATACGCCACTCAATGACCTGATCGCCTTCATTGCGTCATTGTTTTTATCCACCATGCCACTTATTCGTAGATTATTATAGGCCTCATTACCTTCGGATAAATCCACAGCGTCATTTTAGGGGTGAAGTTCTAATTTTTCCGCACATGCTGCTAGTTGCACCTTTCTAGAACTATTGTGGAGATTTGTGCTTTTTTTACAAAATTTTATTTTGTAAAACTGTGAGTCTCAATTTTCTTACAGAAATAATAATGCGTTTCATTACGTAACCTAGAAAAATTGTCATACAACTATCTTTCTATTAGAAATAGTAATTTTTCTCTTAAAAATAGTCGTATGACTATTTTTCTAGGTTACGTAATGAAACGCGTCACTTCTGTAAGAAAATCGTGTTACACACCTTTACAAAACAAAATGTCACTGTAGTTATTCTAGACTGCAGATTGATGTATATTCTGTTACATCTGGTCATTGTAACTTCGAAACAGTTTAATACGCGTATGTCAATCCGCACTACTATCTACAATACAACTAGTATAGTTACAGGAGGAAGTTTATTCATAAAACCCGGTCAAAAATAAACGCATCCAAAAATACGCAGAGTTTATTTCTGCTCCTGTAAACGCTACTAGACAATACCGAAAAAAATATGAATGTCGAATGTGTTCAAAGAAGCCAGCGACGAATATTGAATTGTTTGTCGTAAAGGAAAACGTATTGGGATGCCTCGTAAAAAACGACATAAACGTTTTGTCTGTAGCCGTTAACACACCGATATAGATTAAATAACATGACCGTAAACATGTATCGTCGTTAGTTATCTCTGTTAATATAAACATCTAAATTATGTCACCGCCGACATGTGACGTTGTTCACCCATATTTTAATTTCATAGATGTCGTCGTTAATTCAATTACTGACTACTCAACTGTCATTATTTTATGAGATGAGCCTAAAAGGAAATGTTTTAGAATACTTGTATTATAAACAAAGAAATCATTTTTCAACATAATTAGTCAAAAAGTGAGGATATTTCTTTATACAGATTTATACTATGTGGAAGGTTAAAAACTTTTAGTATAAAAGAAGACTGATCTGATCAACATAACGCGAATTTCAAAAATATGTATTTTTTACAAAAAAAAAACCGTAAAATGCATTGTTGTTTATTCTCAACATGTATCCTTTATTCTCAAGATCTCCTCAGTCCTAATTACTGCGACAGTCAGTCATATAGATTTACATTTTTAAGGTTTTTGACAGAACTTATAATAAGAAAATTATATGATATTTATGTTTGTAAAATTGGTATGAGTTTTATCCAAAAAAGTTCCAAAATTAACCTATTCGTTTTATTTATTTTGTCCTTTTTATTTGTCGCACTAGGAAAACCCCTTATTAAAACAATTACTTCTTATACTGTAAACAACAACTATACTATACTTTGTATTCATGATTACGTCCTCCAACAGATATACAGGGCATTCCTCGTCATGAAACCAGTCATGCCGCCAGTCATGAAGCCATCATGCTTGGTCTGAAAAGGACGTAGCAATTCATTTAATCATATCAGTAACAGTGGTGGTTTGGGGTTAATTTAATAAATAATCACGAGTAAATAATTATTGTCTTCAATATTTATTTACAAGAATTATAATAGAAACCGTTATGTAAAGCTAAAAATTGTATGTACACATGTATTGTCTTATGAAGATGTTCATTCGCCTAGGTAGAGAACCTTGAATCGTGATTTGAAAATAAAATTTGAATTATGTACTTATGCCTTGCAGAAGGAATTTAACGTTTGCCATCGAATCTCATACATATTTGATAGACAAAAGAACTGGCGAAAAGAGTAGGCTGCTGTAAACCTTGTATACTGGCATGCAAATTCGTTGTTGCGTAACATTAACCGCTTACAGCATACACGTTTTTTATTACATATATATTTTATATTCTATCCGTATTATGTCTCCATTCACCTACTAACAAAAAAGGTGAATCATCACTTACCTCATTATCATTATTTACATGTTGTTCGTAGGAGATGGGAATAGAGTAATAAAATAAAATTTTCTTTACAAAAGACAACTAATAGGTACTAAACAAAATCCAATTATAAAAAAAATATACAATCGTAGTTCAATCAAATTACGCCGTTATATTCCGGATACAACCCGTCTCCCGTGTTGTGAGCCCCACTCTTTCAAGTTACGGCACATGTTTACGCGAACGTAATTTACACTTCTTGTTAGAATTAGTTAAACTGCGCTGGTCGATGCTATGGTCATTACGAAACACGTACGTTAATTATGTTTATAGTGATGTAGTGCAAAGAATACGTGAGGGCATAGCAGAGCATAGCAATTTTGTTCACTTCATCATACACGAAGCTATTGATGCATGTGGACGTACTGTTATAATTTTTAATTGGCACTTTAAAAATTGATAGTGCTAGTGTCATTTATTGGCCTCAAAGATACTAGATAAAACCAATCATCAAACAATTGTACAGTTTTTAATGCGTGCTTTAGTTACGTATGGCCAAATCAAGATATTTCCGATAGAAGTGTTTGTGGTAAAGTGGTAATTTGTTAATTGATGCAACATGATATATGATAAAAACAGGAAAGAATTAATCTCACAAATATTGTTGCATGGTGCACTTTATAAGTGCGGTTCACGCACTCCACCCGGGATTGCTGAAACAATAAGACAGTCTTCTCTGTTGTTGTGTCTTCCACAAATTAATATCAAATATGAAAAAATAAATTAACTAAGCACCTACAAGAAGAAACCGTTTCGACTCCTCAGAATGTACTGTTATAGGTATAGTACAAGACCTGATGAAAGACCGGAGTATTCGCGAAGATATACAATATATTAACAGCAACTACAGTATCTTAATTCACAAAAGATGGAAACGCATGGATTACACAGCCTCACAAAAAAAATTGGTCAAACCCAGAAGGTAGACAGCCCCCTCTACTCCTATGTATTTTGATGCGCTGAATGAAGTTTTTTATAAAAATTTTAAATTTATGTGTATTCTTATGTATTTTGGCATTCTAAAACCAAATATGACAATAAAATACGACCCTCCTGAGGGGTCCCCTTTACGACCCTCCTGAGGGGTTACAATTGAAGTTTTTATAAAAATTTCAAATTGATGTGTATTCTTATGTATTCTGGTGCACTAAAACTGATCAATACAATAAAAAATGATTTCAACCACTCAATCACCTCCTGGACCGCTCCATTATCCCCCCTGTCCCCCCCCCTCCCCAGGGGGGGTCAAAATTTCATTTATAAAAATTTTTCTTTACTGTTACATGTAAAAAAGCATTAGAGGATATGTACATTTTAAATTTTTATCAAAAGCGCATTTTTCCCTACGGCGGTTTCAAGGTGGTGCTACAGGGAAATTTGGTAGTTGAAATTATTTTTTTCATTGACATTTCCTGGTTTAGTAGACCAAATACCTCATAACACGTATAAGTTTTAAATTTTTATAAAAAGCTCCATTTCGAACCCCTACAGAGGGGATCTTAAGGGGTGTTAGGAGAAAATAATAAAATTTTATAAAAACTTCAATTTGAACTCCTCAGGTGGGTCGTAAAGGAGTGCTAATAGAAAATGGTACAACTAAAATCATTTTTTATTGTCATATTTGGTTTTAGAACGCCTAAATACACATCAATTTGAAATTTATATAAAAACTTTTTTTATAAAAATATAAAAAAAAATTGTGGGGCTGTGTTATCGTTATATGACCAGTTTCAAATCCTGCATGATGTTCAAAATAAGATTAATACCACAAGTTCTGTCAGCACTATGATACCATATTTTAGAGAATATATGCTAACCATCTAGATGGCACCTATCAAGACTTACCTTCCCACATTGTGTAATACAAATCATGCATCAACAACTTTGCATACTGTCCGGTGTCATAAGTAGACGTTGGACGCTCGTTTTCATTACATAAATTAATATTAAGTGATATGCGTCGAAATTTTACAACGGCTGACTTAGAAAAAATATTAGTGATTATATATGAACAGCCCTATTCTGAGGATGACTCTTAACCGACATGAAAATGTAATGAGTAAGTTGTTTTGTTACGTAAGACATTATTTAGTACTGACATGCCGAAATAGCTAAATTACATATTTAATGACTTCAGTTCTGTGTACGCGGTAGAATTCACGTTAGTGAACGAAATCCGAACCTGGTTCATCTCCGCGACTTAGAGTCTTTAGTAATCAGTAATCAGCCACCCTAAAAACCCGCAAATGCCATGTTTCAATGAATGTGGGGGGGATATCATGAAATATCATTATAATCACAATATAACACTCCTGTGTATTTGTTGGAGCAGTGGAGTGGGGACAGTTTTCTCTAATTTATGCAACGTCACAGTACCGTCTGCGTCTGTCTCACTTCATAAACCTCTCTCTTCACATTTGGGGAATAGAATTTACCTTACAGGTACCCAAGGGCGTAGCCAGTATTTTTCTTTGGGGGGCAAAGCAAAAAAAAAAAAGGTCATTGGAGCAGTGGCGGTGCGTGATATTTCAGTTAGCCATATCTTGAAAACGACGCATGGGACCCACTTCACTTTTTAGGTGATGACTATACACCTCTTACAGAAAGGATTTATAGTGAAAAAATCGTCAGCAAAGTTTGCGAAAAAATTTCAAACACTGGAGCACTCCCTGGGTTCTCAGTAACGCTCTGTGGAATATTTGTAATATATATTTTTTCATAATCTAGAAACAAATATAAGGAGACGTTTTTCGATTTGTTACAAAATATTTTTTGTTTCAAAAAAGTTATGGCCATTTTAATTTTGGGAAACAAAATGTTCCTATAAAATTAAAATTAAAATGGCCATAACTTTTTGAAAAAAAAAATTTGCAACAAATCGAAAAACGGCTCCTTATATTTGTTTCTAGATTATGAAAAAAAATATACTGCAAATATCCCCCCAAAGCGTTACTGAGAACCAGGAATGCTCCAGTGTTTTTGAAATTTTTTTCGGAAGCTTTGCTGACGGTTTTTCACTATAAATCCTTTCTGTAAGAGGTGTATAGTCATCACCTAAAAAGTGAAGAGGGTCCCATGCGTCGTTTTCAAGATATTGCTAACTGAAATATCACGCACCGCCACTACTTGGAGGCAACGGCAAGCGCAATCCCCCGACTATTTTGGTTTTTACTTGACCATTTGGGGGGGGGGGCGATCGCCTCCATCGCCCCCCTGGTTACGCCCTTGCAGGTACCTACGGTATGTGTAAAGGAGTTGTATGTCCAAAACATATTCGACTCAACGAAAAATCTCTCGAACGGATATTAGTGATCCTGGAGATACATAATATTGCAAGCTTTCAGCAGACCAGTTGAGTACATCAGCGCGGCAATGACCCGTCACTGAGTTGTGGTTTTGATTGTTCTTTTTCGTTTAACACTGCCGTAACTAAACCTAAGTCCGGCCCTGCCATTCAACAAAATAGTGAGTTCCTTAGAAACCACATTCATAGTTACTACTGTAAAAAATAAAATAATCGTTAATAAATGTTTACACCGGTTTGTGTAAACATTCAATATTATCAATATTATTTATATAATATGTATGTATACTATTTGTGTACCTAATTAATCTCAATCAAATTTGAGAGAGTCAGCTGTGAATGAACTGTTTTAATACATACTAGGGAAAAACTGGTGACTTGGAACCCAGAACCGAGAACAACGAAGCAATTGCGGACAACGTTGTTTCCGGAGTACTATTGGCTCTCATCAGTGCAGTGGACATTAAATAAGATGGAAAAGGGGGAGGAGATAAAGGATATAATATGAACTGGATTGGATAGACTTGGAACCACAAGGACAGCTGGTTTTGAATTTTGATGCTTCAGGACAGTCACTGTCGTGGAGCATTCTAAAGATACTACTCCTCTGCCGAGGAATATAATCCTCGGATGAAAATTGTGAGTCAAACTATAAACATTTAGAATTGACAGTTGATACCAATTCTAATAATCATTGTTTCCCTAGTAGAGATTGCCCCACATTTTTATCTCAACTTCATATTTTAGTTCTCAAGGTCATGAAAAGATAAGGTAGGGTAAACTGCCCCAATGGAAATGTAAGTCTATATTAAGTTTTCATTTCGAGAATGGAGAGATAAAGAAAAGAAAATCGAGAAATCTATTTCTCTCTCTCACGTAAGGTCGTTACTAAATTTCTCACTTTGATTAATTGCGCCCTTACGTGAGAAGACAGAAATATATGTATATTTGGGTATATCATCATCAACCATGTAGGTACTATCAAAGAGTGGGGGTTAAGAAAAACATTTCCAAATTAAAAAATACATGACTTTTTTTAAGCAAAACTTAAAGTTTGGTTATTAAAATCGATAAGCATGTATGTATATAGATATGTACAGCGTTATTCACCTAAAATTTGACACGCCCTTTTTTTCCATTCCATCAAATCGAAAAATTCACAAATGACATCTCCACTGTTTTTTATGAATTTTTAGAATACTTGAACAGATTTTAAAAAAACTTCAATGTATAATTGTTGTATGATTACTGTTTGTTTTCTATCTAAATATTCATAAAAAAACAGGTAAAATCCTTCTTTGAATTGTTCGATTCGATGAAAATTAAGAGAAATAAATGTCTCAATTTTAAGTGACTATATATAATAGACATCCAAAAAAACGTCATCAACTCTGGCTATGAACGAGAGCGATGGAAATAGTGGTCATGTCTAAGCTTTTCGGTTATGTCAAACTTTTGACAAGTGACTGTCACAATTTGTAAAATAAACATCGGCTGTCATATGATCTGACAGTCTTGACAAATAAATAAGGTTATAACTTCGATTAAGAATAGAAATACGTCTTTTTTTTCTCGGCCAACTTTGATGACGTTTTTTTTTGGATATCTCTATATGACTCATACGTAGCGTTTGTTTCTTACTCCTATGCATTTATTGAGCAATATAATTATTTATCGGAGATGTGAAGCATAATAATAATAATACTCACCCTATAATTACTCCGAAGAGTAACCCCAGAGGTCCTCTCAGGGATCTGTGTGGGGAAAGGGTGTCTATTATTATTATTTGCCATGGCACACTGGGGCGACTTAAGATTATTTCGGTAACGCATTTGCTTTACAGTTCTGAGGAAACCCAGAAAACTCAGAACATTCCAAATCTAGGGCATGTGCGGTTGGATTGGCATATATGCATCCACACCTATACACTAACTAGTGTATTAGTGGTTGCATATCAAACCCTGACGGAGAAAGCGAGACAATTATAAATCGCCACCCCAGCCAGGATTCGAACAACGCGCACAGAGGTATCGCGACTGGAAAGACGGCGCTTTAACCCACTCGGCTACCCGTGCCCCAATAATATTCAAGATACATACATATACGAGGATAAGCAATATACACTGTCTCCAGATTGACGCTCCAATATGTGAAAATCTATAAATATTTTTGAAGTTGAAATTTCATCTTTTGGGATTCAATCCTGCTTCAGTAGAAATTAATTTGTGTCATAATTTTTCGAAAAATCAAGTATGCCTTGGAAATTTACATATAACTGATTTTTCCCAGTAGTAAAGTGCTTTTTATGTCAAAGTTACAACCAAATGTTATTAATAAAAGTTGTTCAGACTGGTAAATTAAACCGATCTTGTTAAAATTTTACATATATTTTTTTACGTTTAAATGAGAATAAACGAGGCAGTTGGAGGTCATTTTCTTCCTCGAAAATGTCAAGTTTAAAATTATTTATGCAAAGTGTGCTATGGGTATACGAAAATGAATTTTTTTGTAAATTTAAATAAAAATCTTGTGACACATCAAAAGATCAGATTGATTGAAAGTAACCCGATGTTATGGAAATTTTGCACATATGTGCATTAAAAGATGCTTTACTGTGAAAAAAAAGTTATTTGAACATTTCCAGGGCATACTTAATTTTTCGAAACTAAAATTATGGCACAAATTAGTTTCTGTTGAAACAGGGCTGAATCCCAAAAGATGAAACTTCAACTCAAAACTATTTATACATTTTCACCTATTGGTGAATCAATCAGGGACAGATTGTATATTGTTTATACTCGTATATGTATGTATGTTGAAAATTATCTCACCTCACATCTCCGAGAAATAATTTATATTGCTCCAATAAATACATAGGAGTTAAGAGAACAAGGCCTATCTATCTAAACGCAATAAATAGTAAGCATTTGTCAGAGATCTGAACTACCCACATACATATATACACATGTATTCAATATAGCGGGCAACAGAGCGAGCAATATATAAAATAGTTTAAAGTTTTTGTTTCAAATTTTGTTATTGTTAATGTTGTTTTATTTTCTATGATATCAACTGATTAATTAACATTTATGTTCAATATTTTGTTTTATGATATAGGAACTACTCGTATGTTAAATAGTCGATGTCAATTTTGATTACAAGTGAAAAAACGTTAACGTTTTGTTCATTCGTGGCCATGTACGAAATTTTTTATTGTTAATAATTTTAAACTGCTATAAGTTTGTCTTTAAAAAAAAATCATATATCAAATAATATATTTTTGAAAATCATAAAAATGCTCTTTTCAAACGTGTCATGGTTTCCATTTAGAAAAATGTAGATTTGGTCCATAATTCACAAACTGTTAATAACAGCAAAAAACTAGTTTCACCACCGAATTCTCCATAAAAAATCTATGGAATACAATTGTGACAATATCACAATTATTCAAATTGTGGCCGCTACAGGGATGGTTAGAAATGGCTCATTTTTCAATAATCCACTGTAACTCAAAAACTAGAAATGGTATAAAAAATCTTGTATGCTCTGTGAATTTCCCTCCAGTAGCCCAGGTTCGCGAAAACGCCATCTTTCTATATTTTGTAATAAGATATATCGAGAAATCTTAGAAAAACGTCGAAAATGAGACACCATGTACAGGGTGGTTTTTAAATAAATGTCAATTTGACTATTTTCAAACCATATTTTCTCATCTATATTTCTCCTCTTCAAAATTTGTTAAGTATTCCCTATACCTAAAATTAATGGTGTAAAGGTAATGATATGCTTTGTCGCACTAATGGGCCACCCTGTATGTATGTACATATGTACGTATTGTGCCAACAACCGCAAACAGGACACATACATATAAAATACTTATGGATTCGATGTAGGTTTCAACGTTGATTTATAAACTGAAATCATCTTTTTGACATCTTACATATTTTTCGAGATTTTCGACATTTCTGTCCAGTAATTACAGAGATAGATATCGTAAGTTTGGTTGCCATAAAATCGCATTGCAATCTTAATGTTTTTACTTAATACTATTACTATAAATTCTGCTGAATCTTCTATATATCATAGTACACAATGTTTTGAAATTGAGTGGAGAAGTAGAGGGTATTTGATAAAAATAAAGACATTACATACTCCTGTATTACTGACCTCTCAGGCCACTACAGTGTTATATACTTTATTAGCACGGTAAAACCTGGTGAACTCGTACCTGGATAAGCAGGGAGCCTCTGTTACTGAGACCATTTTTGAGGTCCCGACATTTTTGCATAAAAAAAGTTTGAAAGTGAGAAAAAGTGAGAAAGTTTTATCCAACGAAATCGTAGAACTAGAAGGAGCTTTGCGAAATCTGATTCACATCTGTTGACACCCAATGATTGAATCTACATCAATTTGAGACACAGTCGAGACAAAAGTTACTATTGGACAGTGTAATGCCGCTCGGATGCTTTTATTTATTTTGACTCTAAGCAGCTATTCTTGTGCCGTTCTTCTTTAACTTGAGTTGTCTTTATTTATATGTGGGTATTCAAACAAATGCATTAACGTTCACCAAGCCCCTTCTAGTCCTTTGATTTGACCTCTTTAAATGGGATGCAAACTGCACTGTTCAAATTTCGGTACCACAACCAGTGGAGGCGTAGGGTAGATTGGCACCCCCCCCCCGCAGTTTTGCATTGAGCACCCCTACTTGCAATAAAACACCAAATACTAGACATGCTTACGAGACTTTATTTTACTAAAATATTCGATTACATTATCGAAATTGACTTCCCTGTCTCTTTCAGTTGATAAAATCGAAAGAGTGGTTAATCGCCTTGGCTCATTGTCGACCTCAAGTAAGATTTTATTAATTTTAACTTCGAAAAACTTCTTTCTCATGAAACCACCGAAACACAAATTGTTAAAAAAATCTAAGACATAGCGCTAAACTTGAAACAGACTCAGAATATCCCCATTTTACAATAAATCTTGGCGGCTTCAAAATGGCGCCTCAATCGTAAAATCTCCAAAACGATGCCCTGTGCTGAAAATTCATCGTACATTTTTAACAGATTTGGAACCATTTTACGAAGATTATCTTCTGGTGATGTTACCAACGTTTTAAGCTGAATAACACTAAACGTAACCAGAATAAAATCCCTGTAACGATGGTCTAGTTCTCCGTAAAATATATCGTGACATTTTAACATTGCTCTCTGCAGCTCCTCTGGTAATGTAAGTCCAGCATCTCGGGTCATTTCTCCAGGCATACGTTTTCGAAATCTCCTTCCTCTTCTTTCTTCCATCGGAATGTCTAAGTCCTCATTTTTTTGTTACATAGCAAATAGCCTTTTCCACTATTTGATTGCGTTGATTTTAAATTTTTAAGAGCTTTAATATTCGATATTAGTACGTAAGTATCTAGATACAAGAGTAGGTAGTTATTTATTGATATGTCGTTATAAAGGAAACATTTGTGCGCATTCTTTGGCTGTACGAGTGAGTTGTCGTGGTCACCCCTTGGTGCTTGGCACCAGGGGCGGCCCCGCCCCTCCCGACCCCCTCTTTACGCCGCCACTGATCACGACGCCACTGATGCCCATCTTCGCCTTCCAGCTGCATCCCTTCCACCTTCTCCTGGAACGAGCTCGTCTAAATTTACCCCGGTTCCCTCGCTATTGTTTTTTTTCTCTCTTCTGTAAACACACACACGTCGTCGTCGTAAGGTGGGTAAACTCTGTGTACGGTAGTCGCGTGTCCCAAGGACGTCGCTATTGGAACTACGCTCTCGCGATCGCCCGTTGTTTCGGTGTGGTTTAGTGTCTGCGGAGATCTCGCTTAAGCCGGCGGTGCGCGTCTCGTCTTACCGGCACGGAAAACGCCCTAGAGGACGTGAGCGCAGTCCGGAGACGGCTACCGATGCGGTTTGCCCGCGCGTATCTGTGTCCGAGGACGATCGCCTTTGTGATTTGTGGCCGATGAGGTTTTTGTGTTGTTGTAGTCGTCGGAATCCTGAGTTGCCGAGTTTAAATCGGAGGCCAAGATGATGATCACGAGGTATACCTCCATCCTTATGCAGACGGCTAATGGATACAGTAAAGGATCTTTTTCTTCGTACGAGTAAGTTCTGATTTGTCGAATAACTTCTAAGGTCATGTTGCGAAAGGTCAGGAAGCGACGAGTATTCGAATATACTCACGTGAAGTTCCTAATTCGCAAGGCTTAAACTATTTGTAAGAGTGTGTTAAATTAGAAATGCCGGATAACGTTAGGGAGCAACAACAACGTAATTACCTTTTTATTGGTTTCCGCTACGTAGCAGATTTAATACAATATCAACATTTTAATATTAATAAAAATACATTTGTTGCTTTACCCAACAGACGATATCCACTTTCAGGACAAAAAAGTCATACAATATACTTAGGGAAATACCCTTAACATACGTACATATGGTAAAAATCATATATACATATAGAATATCCATTCTAAATTGAAAATAGGTACTTATACGAGGTAGGATAAGGATATATCAGTTTACTAACACTTTGTATGGAACTAAATACTCGTTTCTATACTGATCTGTACCCGTATAGACCGTATCGTAGTCCACGTTGCCTTGACGAGCGCCTGTCACTTAAGAAGTGGGCGGAATATACACTTCATTGTAGGTCATTGTCGCTACTCTGGTAGGAGGAAATATGTCACCAGACACCACATCCAGTCGACCCAGTTGATTACGTTGGCAGCAAAACACGGGTTATGACCACGCTACCTTTGACCGACTGTATACAAAAAAACTTTGTTTTTGTGAGTGTTTTGATGCCTTATATTCTGTGCGCGTACAATAACGGCGAAGTGTTTTTTTAAAAAGGTTTAAATTATACAAACTTTTATTTTATTTGCGTCATAATTCAATTATTAAAAAATCGATATTTTTCATCAATACCTCTTTCATAAACATGACTTTCTGGAGGCTTTTCCAAACGGATGAAAATAACATAGCTTCAGATATAACCAGCGAAAATGTCGAAACAGTCGAGTACAATGAATTTAAAAATAAAGACTTACATATACATATATGTACATATGCATGTAAATAAAAAAAAGTCATGATATAAAAGCGACGTTAATTACTTATTATTACCTATCCCTAAAAATTATTATTCGAGCACGCCCATGGAATCATAAAGTTGCACCACTTTTTTTTGTTCCCCAGGCGTACATATTTATCATTTTCAATTCAGAATAGATGGACTATACATACATACATTAAAAAATAAAGATATATGTAAAAATTAATATTTTCCTAATACATTTAATGCACAGATTACCATTCTACAGATACATACATATGTGTTTACGAACTCAGCTACCGCGTTTATTATGAAGCTAAGAACAATGTCTAAGTAATTCGATAATGAAAGCCTGTTTTAGATTCCTGACGATTCATATCACTCTTTTGCATTGAGTCAAGTTTTTCTTCGGTGATTATATCAAGTCCTTGAGTATATCTACTGCACCTGGGTCAGTGCTGGATTTCTCTATATGCCAACTACACCAGAGCGGCAAATTTTTAGAGGGCGGCAATTTGGGAGGATTAAGATCAAAGCAGTTAAGCAGACAGGTGGGTGTCCTTAGTCTGAGAGCGTAAAAGACTCAAAAAAATCCATATGTTAACGTAGGGCGGAGAATTTGAAGTCCGCCACTGACCTAGGTGTTCCGCTAATGATATCTATACCATCTTGCAAGCGTCCGACCTTTCGCAGAAGCTAATATTATAGTTCGAATTTGTATTGAACGAAAATTTTCAGTTCAGTTTTTTATTTCATCATTTGCAACATTCGCTCACTGGAAGTTTTTGTTGTATGTTTTTTTCGAGTTTGAAATTAACGAGCAATAAAATTGCTACTGTTAATTGCGTGTCATTTATAATGCAACTTAATGAAAACCAACGTAACGAATTCAAGAAAACGTAAGATTTATGAGATTCTATTCCTTAAAATTCAGTAAATACAGTACATCAGAATAGCTTTGCCCGCGAACTGCGCGCAACGTACGTAGTACGAGGTAGTACGACCATACCCGAGAGATATTAAGAGGTACCCACAAACCGACAATAACAGACTATATTTCTCAAAACATTCACGGCTGTAGGTACAAAAGAGACGAGCACAATTGCAGGTTTTGTCTATTGCGGCCAAGGGCAAAGTTACTGTTGCAGTTTTCTTACATATTTGCCTTATAAATCAATTTGCTTGCAAAAGCCTTTTTCGCCTAAAAATAATATACATACATATCGCTGCCTCAGAATTACAAAGTTCTATATTACACACAAACAATTTTGAGATAAACGCATGTAAAGTTTTTGGTTGCAGAAGAACACGGTATAAGAAGAACAATCGTATGCTTCTCAGAAGCCTTTCCCTCTGAAGCCGTCGTTAGAGTGAATAGCGATGTTGCCAAAGGTTCTAAGTTGTACATATTGCCATGTGATATGTATAAGTCCGAAACCGATAAAACCGTAACATGGAACCTTATAATTCTGAGGCAGCGATATGTAGCACCACCACATTATAAAGTTTGGATATGCAAGGTCAGGAAGTTGCAGTCAAATTTTATCTTGACAAAATGAAAAGACCAAATTTAACCAGATTTAAAGTAATTCACAAACTGTCAAATTATTAACAACCAAAAAACATAATTGATATCTTCATTAAAACTAAACCAACACTCAGATCCTTTGAGTAAGACAAATAAAATGTAGGAAATTACATATGTTCTTTCCATGAAACATGTATTGATGACGATTTTTTGAGTTACAATGTTCTTATCTGGTCTAAAGTTTTAATGGCAAAAAGTGGTAAACAGATGAAAAGAGGTAAGAAGTTGAAGTAACTATTTCTTTCTACATCACCATTTAGTTCGTGACCAAAACTGTTTTTTTAGAAAATTCGCGAAAGAATGTCCAGTTAAACTCGTGAACAACTGCTAGACATATGTACATTGGTACATAATATGTTTGTACATAATTCATTTCCTTTGATGAAACATTATGATACTTATAAGATATAGGTATTACAATGGTTTGAATCATATCACAGAAGATCTTATAAAACGACTATTTGGTCATCGTTTTCTCCTGTGCAAAAGTAACGAATGTGCATTAGCGGGCCGAAAGGAGCGCCAGGTCTGGACGTATTCCATTACTGAATAAATAGACCATCGCTACCTCAAGGCATTGGACGATATCCAGCGTTCAGCGTTAATATTCCATGTCGTTTTATTTTGCGCCGTTATAAATACAGCCGCCATTACTTAATAACAGCAGACACGACGTTCTGGAACATAAGACGACGTGGCGGCTAAAATTCCATTCGAGAAATAGACGAACTTCAGGAGAGCCAAAAGTTCAAAAAAATAAAAACAACTCGAAAGGCTTTACACTGTGAGAAAAGGATAAACATTTTAATATGCTTACTTAATTTCAGTCGGATATTGTTTAGAGCATCGATAAAAGTCGACATTTACACATGTCTTATGACATGATTAAAAAGAAAACATAATTTTAATAACGTTCTCTATATTTATTCTCCTCATAACACAAGAGTGCATTAAATAAATTAAGTAGATGTTTGTTTTCTTCCTACAGTTGCCATCGATAAAGACACGTCATTCAGAAATCATTTAAAAAATAATTTAGATATATTTGTTATCTCAATATATTTTCCCAAATATTTTTTCGAAGTAAATGTCTATTTTAATTTACGACAGGCGTAAAAGTATTTATGAGCATTATCTCCAAATTATTACACAGATGTATGTACACACATACATAGGTATATGTATCTTTGACTACGCATATAGTTTATATTTTATAACGTACATAATTCATGTTTGATTAATGTGCTATTTATCCTAATATTATTAGTTTAAAAATTGATAAATAGTCGGGTGCAGCGCTATCGTTGTAACAAATTACCCAATAAAAATCTTTACTGCATAACACCAAGTGCATGCCTGACATTTTATGGAATTCAACAGGAGTTGGTCAGTGATCCGCGATGAAGCGGCAAAAACGGTATTAGCTAAAGGTGAAACCAGATTTCGAAGATTAAAATTTCAAGGTCAATATTTTAGTTTTTTTCCACATTCATAATAAAGTCAACTGAAGTCTTGGAATAAAAAAAATACTGAATAAAAAGATGACGATGATCCAGCATTAGTATTTCTATTTTCTGCATACCTATATATAATATATATTATGTATACAGGTATGCAGAAAATAAAAAATATTACTGTTTAATTTAATTTAATAAAAATACTAACAACTTCTTTTTTTTGAAAATCGTTTTACTAATTGCACATCGTGTGTCTTTATAATGTTATATCATATTTCATGGCTTCATTTCATGTGTTTCCGTATATTTTAAATAACAGTGGCAGAATTTAAACGTACCATTTGAGGACATTTATTTTCTTAATAATGTTACTGGTCCATATCACTATTGATCGCTACATACTCTTCATATATTTTTTGTAAATACATGTATATTAACAGTGGTTAGAGCTTTGAATATTCAATTTTAACTCCACTCGGTCTCAGTTCACAGTCAATATCTAAAAGCTGGGCATTTAGCCGTTTAATACTAGAAGTTTATTAGTCCCGATACTATGATACTCCGCAAACAGGGCGTCATTACTTTTATGGGAGTTTTACTACTACAGGAAGCATTAAAGTAGTTATATCAAACACACAGGGTCCATTAAAATCGGCCTAACGGGAGAAATTTTAATGTTATACAGCTAAAATATGTGTACATAATAAGTGTTTCAAGTTAATTTTGATGTAGGCATACGTGGAGGCAATTTTTTAAAGTGTAGATAAAACATATTAAAACTGCCTTAGGCATCACTGAACTTGTTTCTCTAATGGAAATTCCTACTTCAATCATCATAATTCCGATTAAAGTTTGGCTATCATTCTTACAACTTCTTAAAAACATTGGTAGTATTTATCATGGTTGGCAGAGATTATCTAACACGATGCAGAACAAACTGACTGCTGTATTCGTTTTCTAATTCATAACCAAAGTAGGATCTGTTGTCGATTTAAACTAGGATCTGACCACGCAGATAAAAAAAAACTTTTAAAAAACACATTTAACAAAAAAAACTTATATTTATAAATAATCGCATACTATGTATGTGCTTAAGGAATCCATCCAACGTTAATAAGAACTCCTCAAAATCCTATTCTGCGAAATTTGAACAAAATATATACAAGATTTATACAATTTCAAAGTTGTGCAAAACATCGAGTATGAAAGCCAGTAGACGACAGTTGAATGTTAGTTGGGATCACTTAAACTTAATTTTGACCTAACTTTATTAAACAAAAAAGTTTTCTTTTGTCCACTACAGTCTTTCTTCTTGTAGGTGCATATAAATATACTTAAAACAGGAGAATTTTGGAATTTTCGCAATAATAGTTCCAAATTGACTGATTTACACCCAAAAACTGCATATATTTGGTTTGATAAAAAATACATTGATATGAACCTAAAGCAAAACTTCTACTCATACTAAAACAAATGATATGGAAAAAATCAACATTTCTTGGAGCACACACACAAGGAAAATATCGTCGTAAATTAAATTAAACTGATTCCAAATTTACATGTTATAACACTTTGTTGCTGTCATAACACTTTTTATTCGTTGCCAATTACAGTAGCAACTTTTTCGCCTTCAATTTACTCCGCTTGGCGATCTCTACACCGCCATACGCCATACGATTTTTCCATTGTTAAAAGCAGTGCTGGTCGCTTTTGCTTTAACCGCTTCAGCAAACCCTCGGATGTTTAGATGGCAATCTTCGCGGATTAATTTACCAATTTTTTCAATGTTTTCGTCCGTTTCTAACGTTAAGATCCGTCCGGGAAACGGATCGTCCTCGGGCATTTCACATCCCTCTTTAAACCGGTTAAACCATTGAAAAACGTATGTACGGGATAAACATTCATTCCCGTACACTTCTTTTAACATTGCATAAGCTTCTGTAAACGTTTTCCCCAGTTTAACAAGAAACTTGAGATTAACCCGTTGCTCCATCTGAACATTTTCTCGACGCGTCACTGGTGCGTAGACTAATTCAAACGACTGCTACAGTCAAACTGAGCGACCCACTGGCTTGTCCAGCGAGCTCAGGGTGGGGAAAGTATCTCCAGACACAGTTCTCTTCAAATTTGTCGCGACAACTGATGATGCTACCACCGCGCTGCGAGCAGCATCAGTTCGGATATTTAATAGCCGCACCTCGTATATATGTTCTAAAAAATGTCAGATGTTCAAAACGTTTATTTGAAAGATGAACAATACTCCGTCTCATTTTTAATTTCAGTGGTTGTACTCCAAACGCCACGGCAACTTCTGGATATGTATATGCCAACAAGGAGAAAAGCAATGTGCCAGCCTCTTCATTACTAAACAGCCCCTTGCGACAAATATTTTTACGTCTGCAGTTTTAATCTCAAAGACACCACCGCTGCAGAAGCGCTCACCTCAATAAAAAAAGTTCATAGCACATCTCCCAGACTTATTTACCGCGCGTTTTTTTGCAAAGTTTTAATTTTTCCACGACATAAATTAAATTCCCTGGTTAATATTTATGACTTCTCTGCGCGAGCGAGAGCGGTGGCGAGTTGTTAAGTGGTTTCGACGGCGCAATCCAACTACCTTTTAATTAAATTAAATAATTAACATCCTACGGGGCCTCGTAAAATTATTAATCTCGCCCTGGGGTGCACTAACGTCATGATACCTCCATACCTGGCAGGCGTCCCCGTGGAGCTTTTCTGGAGGCGCGGGAATTTTTCGTAGATTTTTTTGGGAAACCTCAAAATTAATTTACCTCGAAGTGAATGCATCCACCGTCTGAACATTTTCAAGCTGCTAAGGTTGTCAGATACGTACAAAGTTATCATAAAGTAAGGGTTATATTTACAATTTATTTTACACTTTTAACAAACTGAGCCAACAACAAATATCAGTACAAACTGGATTCCTTGAATAATATGATTTCTTATATCCAACACTCGTTACCGTAAGTATTCAATATGATCTCTTTTCTGGTGGTGTAAAAGTACCAACCTTTCTTCCAGACTATACAAACCATGATTGCACGTGGATTTGTTGTTGACCACATTCGACAGTTTTGAGTTAAGAGAAAAATCGGCCTCACCTGTCCATAAAATAAGGAATAACCATTCGAATTCAATTTCAATCTGAGCTAATATTCGTATGTGGCAGAGTTGGGCAAATTTTAGTCGATTGATGACTAATGACTAATTTAGTCATTATTCATGAACAAAAGCATTTATGACCAATTTATTCATTAATCATAACAACAATGATTAATGACTAAATTCTGAAGTGGGTACTGTAGCCTTCGGCGTAGAAACAAAAAACTGAACGTTTTCCACGAAACACCGAACTACTACACTTCTCGACGCGCGTTTCGCCCAAGTTGTCATCTTCAGGAGAAGATTAAAACTGAAGAAGATTTATGACTCAATTAATCATTAGTCACGAAAATCACTCATGACTAAATTAGTCATTTTTCATCAGTCATTATAATAGTCATCATGAATAAATTAGTCATCAATCATTAGTTATCAGCCATGACTAATCACAAAAAAAAAAAAAACATTGGAAATGAAATAAAGTGTAAAGAACGAAGTTGTAAAAAACTATGAATTGAAAAATACGAAAAAAATTATAAAAAACCAAAATAGTTCAAAAATTAAAAAATAAATATTAAAAATTTAAAAATTAGAGTTAACTAAAACATATTGATAAGTAATGCAAGCATTACAAGGACGTCCCATTAGGTGGTGTACAGATCACTACATCGGTTGGCACTAGCGAAAATGTCATATTTTATCGTTATTCAACAAGAATCATGAACAAACATCACAATTGACGGAATAGCATAATTGACAATTGTGGAAATTTTTAGTCATAATTGTTAGTCATACGAATGATTGATGGTTAGTCATGACCAATGATTAAACTTCAATCAAGACTAGCCATCAATCATTGATATAACTAACAACTAATCATGACTAAACCGCAGTCGTGACTAAATCCTATAACTAATTTAGTATGGCTAAAGTTTATTCATTTTACTTTAGTCATTAGTCATTCAGTCATATTATGCCCAACTCTGGTATATGGTATCGTGGTATAATCGTTTTGATGTCATATCAACACTGATGATTGGTAGTGGATTAATTGATTTTCGTAAAGAACTTCTGCAACATGGACATAGCTAATCTTTGGTCTGTGGGACTTCGGAGATCCTTGGAAACTAATTTAAGTATATTGTAAATGATCAACGGAAAACCAGTTACCTAATACATTATTTTTTGAGATAAATATTACGAAAAAAATATTAAGGAGGTACAATATTATATTAATGAGAGATAAGTCCAATAGTAATGAGAAATAATTGAACATACATTTTTTTAAAATGACACAGGCAGTAGAATAGTAGGAGAAACGTTTTCTCACAATACCTAACCTATTCCTATATTTTTGTCAGAAAATCGATTTTGATATGACACTTAATTTGGCAAAATAGTAGATATACTTAAACCAAAACTAACACATTCCAAAATCAGTTTATTTAGTACGATACCCATTTTTCTCAGATGCCAACTTTCATGGATATACTGCATCAGTATTTTTTTAACGTTTAGTGACGAAAAAAAACTTACTTTTTTGCGCATATTTATGTAGTATATTTTTGGATTTTATTATTTAATCATGGAAACATGCGAATTATTCGGGAATACTGACTGGCTTTCTGAAGAAACTGTCAAAAGTAAATCGACATGATCAGCGAAACGTCAAAAGTAAATCGACAACCACAGCATCATCCGGAAGAAGATATAGATAAAGATAATAATTAATAATTTTTAATAGCTCTCACAAGCATATTATGATATGCTTGCATTTGTTTGGTACATTTTAGATTAATCTTAACTTGTTAATGCTTACTTAAACAGTCTTTTCTTCTACTTAAACAGTCGTTTTTAACAGTCTTACCCAAAGCATGTTAGACAACGGCAACGTCAAGTTTATCAGTTCATTTCAATTGTACTATATGCTCTTTAAATCCAGTTAAATTTGATCGACTGGTTTGCGCAATATATTTATTTTTGCTATAGTTGTAGAATTGCTGAACTGCGTAAATTCCTGACACGAAAGCCTTAATCCGAATTGGTGAAGAATTTAATCTCGTTCCTATGCTGAATATTAGAATCACCGAGGTTTTTAAAATACGACTTCTGATTCGCTCTGCAGCCATTAGAAATTATGACGGGCTTTTCGCACGTGAGCTAATGGCGCCGGCAAAATACGCGATTCTTAATCTACGAACGGCGGGGCGGTTTTCACTTTGAGACTTAGTGGACCGTGTAGAGATAAGGAGAACCACCGGAGCCCGTTCCGGATTTATGGCATTATAAAGCGGGCGGGTTTGTTTTCATTTAACTGCCGAAAAGTTGATTTCCCCCGGACCTTCCGCCCGCTTTTTGGGGGCGCACAACAGCGAAAACTTGAGTTCGGCTTTAACCTTTCTTTATTATTTATTACATTAGGGACTGCGCGATGAGTTTTCGCCCGTAACTTCGAGAGAGGGAATTGAATATGACGAGGTTATTAGCCTTCTTTTATTCGTGGGTTGCCGTAAAATACGCGGCATGAAAAAAATAATTAACACGATCGTAAAAAAAACGTATATAGACCGGCAAATGTAAATAAAAACGTAATTGGATAAATCTAAACTAGACTGTGAAATATAATCTAATTAAGTATTTGTTAGTGATAAATAAGTTAGAACGGGTTATTTAGTTAAAATATGGATAGTTGGTTATTAGGCTACCACCAGGGAAAAGTAGGTACGTACATACATACAATACCTACCTACGTATTATATAATTATTGAATTTCGTTTGAATACTAAAATTGATTCGTTTTGCCCCTAGCAATTAGGATTATGGATATAAATAAAATGTGTGTATTGATGAGGTACCTACATATACTCATTGTCATTTAAAACAAGAAAGCTTTCTAAGTCACCCTCCGCATCAAAACCTGCTTATAACCCCTTAGGGCAGCAAATTTTCAGAGGGTGGCTTGGAGCTGGAATATCACTTTTGGCGCTCAATCGGCCATCCGCAGTGTATTCCGCCAACTTCGAGAGCCTTCAAGTAATACCATGATATGAATTCGAGACAAAACGACATCCCACGCAGCCTTCTACAGGGACGGAACCAGAGGGGGTCAGTAGGGGTTCGGTGGGTGTGGCCTAGAGGGATGCTTGAGTTGTCAAAGGGTGAAAGTGAGTTGTGACACCCCACCCCAGTTTATTAGACAGCATTAGGATCAATGGATTCGCTCAACAGAGGTCCAACCACGCAAAACCCTGCGTAAATGCAAAGGGGTGGCTTAGGATGGTCTGGAAATGTATTGAAGAGATGAGACAGAGACCAGACACACAAAACTTATTGAGGAGGTCTTAATGTGGGCCGGTAAATGGAGTTTTTATCGTATATGTATCTTCGTTGCTACTGTAAATTAAGTCATACTATTTAATATATCTTTGCTCCTCTTTTAACTCGGTGATATATGAACCGTTTCCTTGTCATATGCATTCTCATTTATCCATCTACGATCTACATATGTATATACAATACTTTTCCTAATCAGTATATCGCCTTACGCGTTTCACGGTAGATTGAACACACCTGAGCAGTCCATTTAGCGGTTCTATTTCGAAACGTAATTTTTCGAATATGCCAAGGACAAACTTACGAGTAGGAGTTCAGTAAAATCCAAACTCGAAATGAAATAATCGATATCTTATAAATAATTAATCAAATAAGCGCCAAGTATTTACCATGGAAAATGCGCACTATATATACCGGACCATTTATGTCGAGGTAATATACATACGTATTTCGCATTCATATTTAAATGAATAATGGAAATAAAAGCTTTATGTAATATATGTCGGTTAATGAAATCAACAGACAAAGTACGAACAATTTTACAAGACGTTTTCAAAAATGAAAAATATTAATTTACATACAAATAGTGATATCAGAGTCATGTCATTACAAACCATCAGCACCAACTTGCCAGAGAACCCAAGTAACGCACCACTTCACTTGTGTGTGTATCAATGTGATGGCGCTGCCGCTGGTCGGAGCCGACTGATTTGACTGACTTGTTAGTCAGTCAATTTTGTTACCACTTCACTAGTTTCTAGCTGATTAAAATTATTCTTAAAGTGGCATATTCTATTTGGATTATATATAGAACAGTGGTGGCTGGTGGAATTTGAGTTTCTCATGTTTTCGTAACGAAGCGTGATTACTAGAGCTCGTTGGTTTAGGCAGCATGTTGCTACAGACAAACATAAAGCTTGTGTAAGTGATAGTGCGAGTGAGCCAGACAGACAGGGAGAATTTGACTTGGATTTAGTCACAATGACGGTAGCGTGTAATATTCCATTCGTAAAATTAGATGATCTCGAGTTCAGCAATGTGTCCAGAACGCTGCGAGTTTCTGCCTGCAAAAACCACTCATATGATAATACATAGCACCACTGTGTGAAGACATAAAAATCTGAACTACACGATAAACATATATGGCTTAGTATTCAAACAAAGGATGTTACTAATCTTGACTTTCCCATGTTGTGCCATATTGTGGATTTATTGACAGGCAAAGAAGTGGATATCTTTGAGCAAGATATAAATGTACCCGTACAAAACTTAGTACTTATTTTAAATATGCTCAGTTACGTATGTAGACGTTGAACGCTCTTTTTATCCTATAAGCGAATTTTAAGTGACAAGCGCGAGAGTTGAACATATAATTTATGGAAACTCGAGTGGCAGTACGGACATGTCTGTGTTATAGCGTTGTTTACCATGAGTATGCAAGTTCTGTGTCTTGTGACTATGGTTCCTTTGCTGATTAGTTGGGCTACAACAATCACTCCACATGAATAAGGTATGACCTGTTTAATATTTCGTAACGTTACTGATAGATATCCTGGAGCCGCCCCTGGTAAAGTAGGCATCTATTATTAACCTCCGAGCTATGATGATTACTAAACCTAAGAAGACGGTTGTGTGAGCAAAAAAAGTAAACGAAACCTAGGAAAAGAATTTTTCAAAAAACGTCTGCCTGACCAGACCGTCTTTATATTTTTTCTAAATTTCGAGATCTGTAAAAGTTGCAATTTAAATTTTTATTTCATCCCAGAATTTCATATTGAAATTTTAAAATAGCTGCTGTATCTTTAAGGAAAATGAAAATGTTGCAAAAAAATTAAAAATGAAATTTTTTTAATATTCACTTTCTGAAAGAAAACATTGCAAATATTTTGCAAACGTTTCCAGGATAATCTGGTGAGGTAGACATTTTTTTTCTTAAACAGATTTCTCTTAAGGAAAATAATTGAGACGAAGAAAAAATAAAACTCATATAATTTTTCCTTCCGTAGAATTTTCCTAGATTTACTGTGAGCAAAAGTTCATATGAAGTGATTTTTTTGAGGACAAAAGGTAGGTTTAACATTAACCGTGGGATAGAGTACTCATTAATTTTCCATACTCATGTTTCATTTAAGCTATCATATTTTTTATGAGATAATTTAAACGGAATAATCGAGGATACTTTTACGGCTTTTACGATGCGGCATGCATTCGCTGTTTATTTTGTTCTCCAGCGCATAAAAATCAAAGTTACGGTTACGACTTAATTTAAATAACATTGGCGCTAATTAACAAATTTAACAGTTTACACGCTAGCTGCGCGTGCACAGTAGATATAGCCCAATCAACGGGGAGAAAACCGGTCACTAATTGTTATCAGCAAACAAAAAATATGGTCGTATAGAGAAAAAATTATAAGGAAGATAGGGTTTTTTGCTACTCGAGTTTTAATGGCGAACATAACCAAAAAAATTCGCAAAAGTAAAAAAAAAACGGTTTTTTGCAAATAAAAAAAGCTTCAAGTCCTACACAAGAAAGTTAAATTAGAAAGTTGTAGGTCTTAAACATGCGCGTCGAATGAAATTTGAGCGAAAAAAATCGGTTCATAAACACTTGAGAAAAATTTAAAAAAATGTCAAAAATCGCGTTTTTGTATTTTTGCTGTATAAATTCCAATTTTGTTTGAACAGACTTCTTGTTAACTACAAATATAGCCCAAGACAAGCGGAAAATGATCCTTTTTTCAAAAATTCAAAAAAAGTTTTATTTTTTCGAGTTATAACGATTTAAAAAAAAAGACGTTTTCAAAAAATCAGCTTTTACAGAGGCAAAAATGATCGTACAGAAATGATCATGGGCCCATTTTATTCGCGAAGACTTGTACTTTCATTCTATTAAAAAACCAAATCGCTTTTATTTAATTTTTGCATAAAAAAAATGCGTTGTAAAATTGTATCATTTTTTCGAACCGTTTGTTTTTCGAATAACTTTTTTTAATTTTATAACTTTTTTAACTTTTTTAATTTCATAACACGCATTAAAAAAAAATGAAGGTCCTACGACTTCAGGGAGCCGAGATAATTTTTTTGTAAGTCCAAGTCAATCGGACGTTATACAGGGCTGTCAGGAATTAAAAAAAAAACATCTCGGCTCTCTGAGGTCTTGGGACCTTCATTTTTTTTTAAATGCGTGTTTTGAATGCCAGTTTTCAAATATGCAACGGCCAAAAACGTAAAACCAAAACTAAAACAGTTATTCGAAAAAAAACAGTTCGAAAACATGATACAATTTTACAACACATTTTTTTATGCAAAAATTAAATAAAAGCGATTTGGTTTTTTAATAGCATGAAAGTTCAAGTCTTCGTGAATAAAATGAGCCCACGTTCGTTTCTGTACGATCATTTTTGCCTCTGTAAAAGCTGATTTTTTGAAAACGTCTTTTTTTTAAATCGTTATAACTCGAAAAAAAAAACTTTTTTAAATTTCTGAAAAAAGGATCATTTTCCACTTGTCTTGGGCTATATTTGTAGTTAACAATAAGTCTGTTCAAATAAAATTGGAATTTATACAGCAAAAAATACGAAAACGCAATTTTTGACATTTTGTTTTATTTTTCTCAAATGTTTATGAACCGATTTTTTTCGTTCAAATTTCATTCGATGCGCATTTTTAAGACCTACAACTTTCTAATTTAACTTTCTTGTGTAGGACTTGAAGCTTTTTTTTATTTGAAAAAAACCGTTTTTTTGACTTTTGCGCATTTTTTTGGTTATGTTCGCCATTAAAACTCGAGTATCAAAAAACCCTATCTTTCTTATAATTTTCTTCTCTATACGACCATATTTTTTGTTTGCTGATAACAGTTAGTGACCAATTTACATGGAGGCTTTCGCTCGTTGATTGGACTAATATATCCTGGAGTGGGTACTGGAACCTTCGGCGTAGAAACAAAAAAACTAGACGTTTTCCACGAAACACCGAACTACTACACTTTTCTCGACGCGCGGCATTTTTCTCGACAAACAGCATTTTAAAATATCACAAAACAAACATTTAATGATTGTTCCATGATTAGTTGACATCATATAAATTCGTATACAAACACAGGCATAGAAAACACGATCATTTGAGGTAAATTAACAGCTAAAAAGATTTCCTGTGGAAGAGCGAAGAGACTACCCCTTGAACCGCTTGTGTGCTGTTAAGTTGCACAATGTGAACCGACGAGAGTGGGACAGAATGTCTTGATTGTTGGCAAAAAATTTAAACATTATTTATCAAAAACGAAATAATATTTTTTTTTTTCAGTACTTTAATGAAAATAGAGACCATTATAAGTAAAAAATAAAAAAAGCTAAAAAAAATTAAATAAGCTATACCTTCAACCATCTTTAACAATCAAAGTAACACAAGTGTTCTTTAACAATACTTTTTAAAATATAACAAACAGCTAATACAAATTTGGCAATTCCAAACAAAAACTTTTGTTTATTTTAATAACGCCACAGTCTACTTACAAAAATTGTATTTTCATTTAAATTAGCAGTTTTTGATATTGTTAAGAAAACTTACAATAGTGATATATTTTTAAAATGCATAGAAAAACGTATGTTTGCTTTATTCTGAGAAAAAGGACGATGGGCAACAAAAACATTTATTTATAAAAAAACGAAATACTTTTTTCAGTACTTTAATGAAGATAGAAGCCATAATGAATAAAAAATAAAATAAAAGGAAAGTATAATTTACAATTTTTTGGGTTTTTTTTACAATTTTATTTAAATAAAAAATGTGAAATGCTGTTCAAACTTCATTAATACTACTTGAATTTACTTTCTTACTTTGCTGGCATATTTGATTTATGAATAAACACAAATATAATTTTTAAATATTTGACAAAACTTGTCTTTAAATTCCCAGTAATCTTTAATTTATAATAAATGTATACCTTTATTTAAATAAAGGTTTTATTAAAATAAAATTATTTTCTGCAGGCCTTAATGTAATAAAAGTATATATACACATGTATATTTATTTTCTGCATTGTATGTAAATAATAATAATGCAAAGTTTAATTTCCTTAGCCATTTTTGAAAATATCGAAGATCCATTATACCTACGCGACGAATGTCACCAATACAATATTAGCCATAATTAGAATTATTCAGAACGTAGAACCTAGTGTGAGAATAATCCTAAATTCTAAATCAGTGTCACCAGATCCCAACCTAGATTCCATTTTGGTATCGTCAATGTCAGCCTCACAGGTGAATGCATAAAATATGTTTGTATAAGCATTTGAACTTGTGTAGCTATTTGGTCTTGTATGATTAAATCATGTTAAATGAAAATACATATATTATTCATTTGTTATCGTCGTGGGATCTATCTAAAACGTTATTTGTGTCATCTTTATATATCCTCACATTATCAATAGTGACCATGAATCAATGAAACAGATTATCTAACAATGAAGTGAATGTTCCGGTAGTAACTTGTATGTAATAATAATAATGATGTGCTATCTTATCAGGCAATCTATGAGTAACAAGGTCACGCTTGTTTTTTTTTTAATATTCATAGTCATCATTTTTCAATGATTAATTGAAATAATTGTTATTTAGGTATTCTGTATTGTATAGGGCAATATAGACGCAAACAATATTTTTCTAATTGTGACTTAATGGGCGATTCTGACGTATAAACGTACATATATTTTGTATGCTATGTACAAAACTTTATGAAAACCGAGTAAAACTAAATTTGTTCTGCCTCTCTTGAGATTAATCTGTTCGTCATGCAATTAGTGCATAACATAGGCTCCATATAGTGACAGAGTGTTATATGTATATCTTATTTAGTTATATACAGATATCTCATTCAAAGTCAACAGTTGTAACAAATATAATAGTATAAACATTTAACTTTTATCAACTGGACAAAAAAAAAGACTGGACGTTTTCCACGAAACACCGAATTACTACACTTTTCTCGACGCGCGTTTCGCCAACCAAGTTGGCATCTTCAGGAGAAGATTAAAACTAAATTCTAGCCTACACATTTGCACTATTTATACCAAATTTGTTGCCACGGTTCACTGAACCGTAACTGTCTTTGTTTATCAGGAGCAAACAGTGGACTGGTGGGTATCGGACTGTTGTCCTTATTCATACTATTGTTACACTTAATGATTTCTAAACTTTCAAAGGCATCCAACTGTCTACTGTTTGTTCATTTCTAATTAATTCTAAATAATTTATATATATCCTATGGTTGTTGTCAAAAGCGTGTTGGGCAACACAAGATTTAAATAAATCTTTTTGTTTGCCCAATATACTTTTGATCACAATCTTTGCAAAAGTATATTGGGTAAACAAAAAAGATCTATATTGACTAAATTTAAAGAACACATGGCTCATTTGAAATATGGCAGAACAGAAAAATCTTGTGTTGCCCAACACGCTTTTGACAACAACCATAGGATAGATATAACTAATTTAAAATTAATTAGAAATGTAACAAACAGTAGACAGTTGGATGCCTTTGAAAGTTTAGAAATCATTAAGTGTAACAATAGTATGAATAAGGACAACGGTCCGATACCCACCAGTCCACTGTTTGCTCTGATAAACAAAGACAGTTACGGTTCAGTGAACCGTGGCAACAAATTTCGCATAAATAGTGCAAATAGTACAAATAGTGCAAATGTGTAGGCTAGAATTTAGTTTTAATCTTCTGAAGATGCCAACTTGGTTGGCGAAACGCGCGTCGAGAAAAGTGTAGTAGTTCGGTGTTTCGTGGAAAAACGTCCAGTTTTTTGTTTCTACGCCGAAGGTTCCAGTACCTAGTCCAGGAACTGGACAAAAAGTTTAATTGTTTCTTGTATGGATTTAATTTCTTTTGCGACGACTGCCAGTAAAGGTACGTTGACAGTATACCAGTTGGCTAGCACCAGTCAACTGGTCAAAAAAATCTGCCAAACGAACCAATTAGTGAAGGATGTTACAACAAATTACAGAAGGATGTTGACGACAAAAAAATAAAAAGTTGTCGGATAGCTTCGTAGAAAATTCCGTAATCGAGGATCGGCAAGAAATTTCCGAAAGACAAAAATGAAAGTGCTATTTACATTTTTTGGTATTGAAGAACAACTTCCATTGATGAACGAGTGGCATCAAGTAAATCTTTATTGCTGATATTCTAAGCTGATATTCTAAACGGAGGCAGGGTGTCAACTTTAAACCTATTCGTCTTGGCAAATATTCCGGATATAAAAAGAGGCATATTAAGATTAGCTTTGACTGTGAAGATTATGTAGATTTGGTGATAAAAAAAGGCTCAATATTTAAAAACAATCGATCGGTTCAGCTACACATTTCGCCACTTGCTCAATTATGGGCTTCTGTCACGACGTCAATTGTTGCGACTTCCACTGACTGTACAACACCGTCGTCTACGTCTCCAATAGTGCCAAGAAAAGCATTTGTGATGAATCCCGGTGTTGTTTGTACCGGCATGACCGTCGGGTCCGTATTCGAAGACGCCAAGGAAAACGCAAAAATCATCAGTGCATATACGCGACATACAGCTTCAACACAAAGGGTTATGGTATGGGGTGCCATTGTTTATAACAACAGGCCACGTCTATTCGGATTCAAGGTACCACCATTCGATGAAGTGCTACCACCAGTGGTAGTACTGCAGGACCACGTAGGTGCCATATTTCCATACGATAATGCCAGACCACAAGCAGCAGCAAATGAGACACATTTTCTGAATGAGCATGCAGTTAAACGACTTCCTTGGCCTTCGCGTTGCCCAGGTTTATCCAATAAAAAATATATGGGATGCGATAGAAAAAAAGACTCCAAACATATGCTGCCGTCATAAGGTAAACCCCCGTATAAAAAAAAATTAAAAACACACTAATGTTCTAGTTTATATAAATACCCAAAATTTCCATTTTTACTACTCACAATCCACATATTTGGCCAGAAAATATAATAAATGTATTATTTAATTCCCCGTATTCTGTAAAAATAGTATACGATGCTAAGGTAATTACACGTATTTTAATTTTGCTAAGGATTCGACCCCGTATCTGCAATCAAATACGTAGATTTTGCGTAGTAATTTCCAAATGCGAGCTTTTTGCTTAGTTTGCAGTAGTAAACGATATTTCAGTTACGTTAATGTTTTAAGATTTTTGTCAAAAGTTTATTAACTTTATTTGCTCGTACGACAAATATAGGAAAGTAGTAAAATCCAAAAATATATCCTTTGATAAATTAGGCAATGAAGAGTACGAGTAATGCGAGTCTTACCAAATTCATAACCCTGAACATAAACCTGAGAGTTTAAATGAAAATTGTGAAATCTGTTGTACTTGGAGCGACCACATTACGAACTCAAAATATTCACGTACACGGTGTACTTTGGACAAGGAAAACAATTAACACGCAAACACAATGCATTTCAGTGGATCTTCAAAAGATCGTAATGCTTCCACGTTTAGAAATGTTTAAACGGGCAATTTTTTCCCAAAGACTGACAACATATAACGAGTTTTGTTCCAGTACGAAAAAAAAAGAACTGGACGTTTTCCATTTGCTGTGCTATGGCACGAAGGGATCAGCAGACGTAAGCAAGAAGATATCATAAGTGCCTTTAATGCATTCTTCCTTCAAAATAGGGATATAGAAAATTTTATTTTATGGCTCGACAATTACTCTAGCCAAAATAAGAATTGGGCATTGTTTTCGTTTTTTATATATATATTGTTAATTTTCAAGGTATATCAGCAAAAACGATTAAAATTAATTACATCGAACCGGGGCACACTTTTATGTCCGCAGACTCCTTCCACCATCAGGTGGAAGAGTCTTTTAAAAAAACAAAAGAAAATTTATGATTTTGAAGATTATGTAAGAGCTGTGCAAACGAGCAATAAAGGAAAAGTGTGCTTTAAAAAAATGACACTTAATGATTTCCAAATTTGGAAGAACTTATCCTCTTCTAATAAAATTAAAAAGCAAACACCAAAAAGTTTATATTTCCAAAATAACGCAAATATTAGTCAAAAGAAACGAATTTATTATTCATTACAAATTAGCAATTGACGATGAATGGACAGTATAGGATTTTTTACTAAAAAAGCATATTGACGCAATGCCAACACCTTCTTTCAAAGCTCAGCCAAATGGTTTTGAAAAAGTTAAGGTGGAAAACCTTTTAAAACAATTGGGCGACATAATTCCAGAAAGCAGAAAGCAATTTTGGTTATCTCTACCAGAAAAACGTTTGAATTAGAACTTAACTTATTTTTTTCTCTTTCCCAATCTCATTAGTTTATTACTTAACTTACCCAGGAAGAAAGTTAGTCTTATGAGGTGATACGAAAAACGTTTTTATTTCACCATTTTGTACATACATAATACATATTGTTATTTGCATTTTAATTTATATACTGAAAGAGAAAGAGACAATCAGTTTTTGTAACATTTACAAAGTATATGTTTTTCTTTGACTCACAATTTATTATTTTATTATTTCTTACGCTTTGTCTATGCTAGGTCAAGCCATTTCCTTAATTTCCTACGCTATGTTTCAGTATTTGTCAGATACGGGCAATTGAGCTAGTTAATATCAATACTTTTCTTAGCGATTTAACCCGTACGGAATTTTATTATGTGCAAACGATTTGAAAACATTATATTTTCATCAAAAACCGTTTCTTTCAATATTGTGTTGATTTATCAAAACATTGCAAAGAAAATTTGGTACTTAGTTTGATCTAGAAACAAAATTTAATTTCAAATGAATATTTCTGCCATTTTGATTATAATTCAAATACGGAGGTTTACCTTATGACGGCAGTATGCTGGACCAGCGTGGAACAGTGGAACAGAGGAAATATGGACGAGGGTACAAGCTACATGGAATGCTATACCTTAAGAGACCATTCAAATCCTGTTTGATTCGCTACCAAGGCATCTAAAAGCTGCTATAAGAGTACGTGGAGTTCACGTATCATATTAAGTATTATCAGTATAACTTATCAGATAAGTTTGTAACAATAATCAGCTGTTTTATTAATATAATCCATTGTTTAAACGCAGTTTTACGTTATTCAACTTCTTCAGGGTGCTGCATTTTCAATGGCCACCGGTGTACCTACTTTGACAACACCAGCGGAAGCATATTAAAAAAAGTGTCCCAACAATGCACTCGTTAAAATATCACAAGTTCAGTAATTAAAAAGACATCGGACATTCTCTAAAATGCACATTCTCAATTTTTTTCAATTATTTCGGAAACAATTATTGCAGATAAATCGAATTCGAAAAAGTTAAAAAAGGTAATGAATAATAAAGAGGTAATGAAATCCTCTAAAACTTTTCCCATATGACTATCTTTCTATCTCCAACAATATTCGAGATAATAATTGTTATAATACCCTGTTGCGACCGATCCATTTAACGAAATCTCCCAATTCATCTCGGACAGAACAGATACCTGTCTCCGTGAGGCCAACCTCCGACCAGGCATCGAATTTTTCTCGCTCGATTCCCAAGTCAAAAGTAATAAATCGCATCGCGACTAATAGCACGCTACGGATCTCCCCCGCCCCTCGACCCGTCCAATAAAACGACAAAGAACAAATCGTCTATAAGAGTAGAATTTAATTTGGGCTCGCGGAGAAGAATCCAATTAGAGGAGGGCCTCCAAGTCCGTCGAATGCATTCCTCGTTAGTTAAAAAACTGGCCCCGATTCAATAATACGCCCTCATAATAGAAGGCAATGGGAGGGTTCGTCGTCACCCCTTTCCCCGTCGCCACCTCATATGAAAAATCGGACTTTTTGTCCCTCCGAGGAGAAAACGGCAACCCGAGAGGGCGTCGCGTCAACTGCCGCAAAGGGTTACGCAACGTCGATTTGTTTCGTTCGGTGCCGTGTCCTTTCTATGGAAGAAAAAGTAGGAAGAGGAGGCGGTATATGTATGGTGGCCATTTGTCTCCGCCGCTCGCTAGAATTTTATTTACGCAAAGTGATTTCTTTACGGCGTAATAAATAAATCGTTGCTGGTATTATTTCGAATGACAGTGAACAATAACACTGGCACACAAAAAAAGGGGTCATTACTTTTGACCAGACCCATCTAGGGTTAAGTATTTCGATGCGCTGAATCCGAATTTGAGGTCGGTTTAACCCGTACACCCTCAAAATTTTGAGTAAATTGCAAAAAAACCACTAAAAATCGCTAAAAATAGCAAAAAAATGCAGTTATGCAAGCGAGAAAATTTTTTACGAACTAGATCAAGTATGTTCATTATATATTTCGATGCGCTGAATCCGAATCTGACGTTGATTTAGCTCGTCAACCCTCCAAATTTAGAATAAATTGCAAGAAACCGCTGAAAATTGCTAAAAAATCGTGAAAAATTGCAATTATGCAAACGAAAAAAAAATTCTTAAATAGTTTAAGAGATTATAAATTCTAGAATATTCTAAAATACTTTTTCTAAAATTTAGAATATTCTGAAATACTTGATTTAGTCAAGTATTTTTCTTATGTATTTTGATTCGCTGAATTCAAATCCGAAGTCGGTTTGGCTTGTATACCTTCGAACTTTAAATAAATTGCGAAAAAACGCTAAAAATAGCAAAAAATCGTAAAAAAACAGTCATGAAGTAGTAGATAATATCAAAAAATAGTATTGTTCTTACTCACAGTAATAAACAAACCATGATTCTTTTCAAATTATACTATAATATCTAATTAATAGATTGTAATTATAATTAAAAAAAAACACCTTCCTTGATTTTACACTGTTCTACGCTTGTATCGAACTCTTTTTTCTTCGAATGTTCTATGCAGTGAGTTTCTCTTTCGTTTTCTATTTCCTATTTTTTTGCTGTTTTTAGCGTTTTTTTGCAATATATTTAAAGTTGGAGGGTGTACAAACCAAACCGGATTTGAATTCAGCGAATCAAAGTACATAAGAAAAATACTTGATTTAGTTTAACAATTTTTTTTTCGTTTGCATAATTGCAATTTTCACGATTTTTTAGCAATTTTCAGCGGTTATTCGCAATTTACTCTAACTTTGGAAGGTCTACCAGCTAAATCAACTTGTGATTTGGATTCAGCGCATCAAAATACACAAAAAACATATATGATCTTGTTCGAAAAAAATTTTTTCATTCTCATAACTTCAATGTTTACGATTTTTAGCGATTTTCATCGGTTTTTTGCAATTTACTCTAAATTTGGAGGGTTGACGAGCTAAATCAACGTCAGATTCGGATTCAGCGCATCGAAATACATAATAAACATACTTGATCTAGTTCGTAAAAAAATTTCTCGCTTGCATAACTGCATTTTTTTGCCATTTTTAGAGTTTTTTTTTTGCAATTGACTCAAAATTTTGAGGGTGTACGAGTTAAACCGACCTCAAATTCGGATTCAGTACATCGAAATACTTGACCCTAGATGGGTCTGGTCAAAAGTAATGACCACTTTTTTTAGTGTGCCGGTGTAATTTGCTGTGTAATTTCAAAGAAAAATTGCATTTATTAGTTGAGGTACAGACAAAAAACGAAATTTGTCTCTGTTTAATCAAACACATTTTTACGAGTCACGTAAAAAACACCATAGCTCTAATAAATCACGCATACTATTCGCATATTGTCGTACAATGTCATGACTATGATCCGCTGCGTGCAGGTATAGGAACGGCTAGATACAATTTTTCCATATATCGGGGGGGACTATTCCGTCTATTATCCGTTCAATATCGTAAGTATTTTACATTAGATCGATGCGAGCGGACCGACACTAGAACGCTGGAACGCCAAGTTTAAAATAATTTTATGAGTCGAGAAAAATTATAATCAGGAGTGATTAACTAATAAATGTGTGTACATATTTTGTTGTACGTATTTTGCATTGTGTTTCGTCATTCATTGCATTTCATTCACTTTCAGAGTTTGTGTACTGTATTTACATATTATCTGTTTTTGTGTAGATTTTGGACATTTGTAAATAGACTGAAACAGTTGAATGACAATTACGATAATTTCACAATAGACGGATCACATATTTTATGTATTCCTTGCAATCGTCGATATATAATTCGTAGACGCCGAGAGTGTGTGAGACATTTAAATTCGAATATCCATCAACACAATAGTGCTGCTACTCTTACAAAAAAATGGATTTTGGTGTGATTTGTGCATAATGTTTTGCGTATGTAGCCTTTCCTGGAACGTGGTCGACAATATTCACCTTATACTTTTTTTGCCAAATATATATTTGCCAAATATGTGGCTGACAGTAGACGAAACAACAGTTTTTTTTTGCGGTTATAAGGTCGTTAATGTTCTTATACGACTTTTAGGTGTTTCAGATATTTGATAATAATAATAATAATGTGTATTTATTATAAAATTGAAAATAATAACAAAAAATAATAATAATTGATGATGGCGAGGTTCAACAGAGTTGCTCTTCCATCTAACCATCCTGGTAATATAATCAAAAAAGTTTAACAATGTGTAAGAATAAAGATATTATGAACACATAAACATGAATGTGTAGAAAACTAACAGGTTCTATTCGCCATGATACTGACCTTGATTTGTTTCCTAAATTCTGCAAAGATTTAATATGTGGAGGTATTCTATTAAATAAAGCAGTAGCATTATAAGTAAAGGACCTCTGAAACATAGCATAACTGTATCTGGGTACGGAATAAAGACATCGTGACGCATGGCACGATCATGGATATAGCTACCTTTTGGAATTTTGGAAAAAAAAATCTAGCACTGATATGGTCAAATTTACGTAAACCGTAACAGAATCGTAAACAAGAATTTTGAACTCTTTGAAGGGTTTCTTTATCTTTATTTAGGATGGCGGGCCAATAAACTGTATCGCAGTAGGCAATGCTACTAAGAATCAAAGAGTCACATAATTTTAGTTTTACTTCAGTAGTTAACGAATCTTTATGGAAATAGAGGGCAGGTAACTTGACACACGACTTCTGCAACAAATAGTTAATGTGTTTAGAGAATCTCAGTTCTTTGTCAAAGTACCTACACACCTAAATTTTTACAATAATCGCTAGGAAACAAGTTGATACCATTAAGAGTAATTGTAAAATGAGGATCAGTAGTGATCTGGTCACTACGGCTACCAATAACTAATAGCTCAGTTTTAGACTCATTTAAAATTCATTTATTTTTCATTAAAATTATTACTCATTTAAAATTTATTTACATATTTAGCCCCCGATATTAATAGCTAGTAAACGGGTTTTGCAAGCAATGGCTAAAAGTATAGAAATAGTAGTAACACGTGCATTGTCCTCTGTAGATGTTAAAAATAATCGGCAAACCACTGAGATAAAAAAATCACATGATCGGCAAACCACTGAGATAGCTCACGAAGCTACGCACGTGGGGCCATGGAACATTCTATGTGTTTATTATGAAAGAGGACCCAGAAACAGGACCCAAGAGGCAAACCATCAAGACCCATGACGTCATGTGTCACATACATGATGCTCGATAGAGTTTTTCCCTACCCCAGATTTTGCCCCTTCAGGTTAGGCAAACCATCTTTACCAAGCGTGACGTGACGCAAAACCATAACGCAGATCGCAATATTTTCCAGGGGTAATCCCATAATAAATACATAGAATGTCAATAATGTAGGTACTGCTGTTAGTGACTAAAACAACTGTTAGTGATGCAAACGACTGTGCGAAATTCGTGAAAATAATGTGCCAAATGGCTAGAAACGGCCAGAAAGGCTACTGGTTGAGGCAATGTACGATCAAGCAATGAAGATAGTCGATGTTCCTGAATGATCCAAGCGATGGGTATGTAACCTGCGTTGTAGCACACTTTCCGGACCCTAGTCATGACAATTTCACAAGTTACTTTATCCCACTGCATATTCCTGGACCTACAATGAGACCGTTTATATTCTGATTCTTCAACCGTGACTTAAAACTACGGATGGTATGATGATATTTTTAACAAAGGGAGACTATTTAGAATGTCACCTTATCAGAATTAAAAAACTGTAGGCAATGGTACATTTTACGTTTATTCACAAAATGCTTATTTTTAATAAATCAGATAAATACTCCACTTTAAACTTTCATTTAGTTAAATTTCTCATAATCAGATGAGTTAGTCTCTTTAATCACTTCTCATATAATGACATAATCATGTAATTATTCTAACCACATTAGCAGACCTCTCCCCTATTGTAACGCCCCTGATAATCTGTAAAACTGCACTTCTCTAAGCACGAGAACTTTATAGGTTAGCAGTTTTAGTTTATTGATGCATAAAAATATACAGCGTGGACGTAAAGGCTTGCATAAATTCAGTATTTTCCAAACTAAAAATATTTTGGAAAAATTCTTGAACATGTCAATTTTTATTTTTAATTGCGCATCTTATTCTATGATTAGCAGCGACGTCACCACTTTTTTATGCATGACGGTCATTTTTATATAAAACACGCTGTATTTTTTTTTTCTACTTTTGGGTTCTCCAGTAACAGACAAGTTCACAGTATTATACGAGTTAATTTTTTAAATTGGCTATTACCGGACAATCCAAAAGTAAAAACAAATTAAGGATGTGTTAAAGTAAAAACAAATTAAGTAAGGTGTTTTTAAAAAAGGTCGATTACGTCATATTTCGTCATCAATCGACATCATTTATGTACTCACGATATGTACCAAAATATTGAATATATCGAGGTCATAGTCCTCATAATCAAAACAAGTGATTGGGTGCAAAATGACACTGCTAAGCGAAAACATTCGTACACACGCATCTTCAGAAAGAAATTACGGAAAAATAACTTATTGACATCATAACGTAATTAGTTTCCTGCATGCGACTAAAAGTAACTGCTTCCCCGAGCCATCCATTTCCAATCCCCGAGAGTTTGAGTGAAAAAAAAAGGCTAGACGCGTCTAAATGAGAAACAATAGCCGGGCATAATAATCGTTGAAAGCAGACGTGGGTTAGTACAAATGAACATCAAGAGGAGAAAATCCGCACGGGCATTTCTCCTTATTAATCAGGAGAGAGCGAGGAGACAAAAGAGGTTGGAAATAATAAGGAGGCGATGCGAAAACAATCGAGGGTGGCTGCAAGACCGGCCGCCATCGGAAGATTACACTGATAAAAAAGTACTTTTTGTTTAAACGGCACATAAACTGTTTTATGTTCAAAACTGTAATAAATTAAATGAAATTATGTACAGTAACCTTTTTTGTATACTTATTAAAGTTACTTGTAAAATTTATATAAGTACAAAGAATCTTACTAGGTGATAATAATAATACTTTATGGTCCTGAATAAAAGAATATACTTGCAATAATACATGTCAAAAGTAGCATTTGCTCATTTTCACAATAAAACCTTAAAACTACTACAATATAAAGTAGGAACTTTGCCAATTCAATAATTTTACTATCTATATTATCTACAAACCTTGAGAGTGGATAGTATGGCTCAAAATGCGCAGAAAAGTCTAAATGAACATGGGTCTCCAAATGGACGGTGTTGGAGACATTTTGCTTCCACACCATTATTACAGTCATTCAATGAACAAACGACAAACGAACAAGTCGAAGAATATGTTGCGTGAACCCGGCCAGAATTATAACAGAATGTTATCAGCAAAAAATAGAATCACCTGCATGGTTGCGAAGGAATTTGTTATTATCTGCACATTAGTCTTCGGACATCGCTCTACACGTACTGAAATTGCCTCTTCTGCCTCTTGGTAGATCCTGCATGATCTCTCACAATCATATGACTGTTTCTCAAATGAACACATAGTTATCACGCAGTCGTACATAATATATAAATATAATGTATTACCTAATATGTACTTTATTGATAATATACACCCAAATTTTCATCATTTTGAAAATATTCATTACTCGTAGTAATTTAATATAATATAGCAGACTTTAATACTTTCTAGGGTTTCATTGATGATTTATAAATATTACCTACGAATATATAACTGCATCCGTCTTAAATTAAGAATTAAATTTTAATTGTATTTTCAAAGCTTTTAGTACGAGAAGGTACGCCACGACAAATCAAACAATTGTTTTTGAAAAGCGTGAAAACGAAAACTGTAAATAACGTTTACTTGTAACTATAAATAACTATTTTAACTTATTGCTCAAATAATGTACATATTTACTACTTTTTAGAAGATTGATGATGAATTTTCATCAGGAATCAGTACATTTGTGCACCCCTTTTCTGTTGCTTTGTTCTGCTTTGTTTGTTCTGCTCCTTTGGCGACTGGCGGTCATTTTGAACATTTAAGTTAATAATAGAAATATTAGGAAATATATTTTTAATATTATGTGAGAGTATGTGCTTCATTTTGAAAACAGTGAAACTGAGGTGAATACAGTTCAAATTTTTTGGGGGTCGTCATATTTCAGAGGGGGTGAAAGTGGCGGCAAATATTTTTATGTTAAAAAACAGCAGTTTTAAAGTAAAAATCGACCTATTTCAGGATGTTTTCGAAAAATGCATGTTAAGTCGTGATTTAAAGTGTATCTCATTACTCATTTTTGAGAAATTAGTATTGTGTAAATTTATCATACATAAAGGAGGTTATAGACCAAGTCCTGACTGGACATGTGATTAAAAAAAATGGAAGTGGTTTTCGAGATAAAGCTACTTATGTGAAAGTGGTGAAAAATCGCTTCCCTAAATCAATACGTTTGTACAACGGCTTCACTTGAAGGCTGATTAACGATTTGTTTTTTTTTCTTCTTGTCATATTGAGCTGAACAACACTCCATTTGAATGAACTACAACATTTTACAACAACAGTTTCGGTATCTCAAAAAATAAAATAAATTCAGTTCAAGTGTTTGGTTATTATTATTACCCAACTTTGACTATTCACTGTTTATAAAAATGTACTACGTGTAATCTGAAATTGTATTCAAAAGTTCGCGTAACTAATGCAGATTCTGCAATCTTAAGTATCACAAAGGGTCTGGTGACAGGGGTGAGCTTACGTACTTCTCTGGCATCCCCATTAGCACGACCATACATGATAATGTAAACAGACATAACGAAAATTCATAAAATTGTGCACTGACTACTGAATACCAACTACAAACTGTGCCATTAGCAAACAGAACCTGTGACGACTACAACAAAATACTGTTTTTTTTTACGATCGAAAGAAAACACTTTTTGCGAACGAAATAACATCAAACATAAAAATTCGGGAAAAGGAATAATCTTCGGTATCTCCGAAACTGTCCATTTACAGACCCATGTTCGCTGAATCTTTTTCTGCCTATTTTGGGAAATTATATCGACCCACAAACTTTGTAACACTTTCTTTAACACTCTGTATATCTCTCATAAAAATTATTTACTTATATTTTTTCACAATAGCACTTTATTTTACGTATATGTAAAATATTTCACTTTAGGGTCACAGAATTACTAAAAGGTATGGAGTAAATATTTAATTTTTAAAATAAACAATTCACGATGTTGCTGGTTGCTCTTTTTCTATTTGTGGGAAATATGTATTCTTCTGCAAATTTTACTAGTAAGTATTTTTTTCAGTGTACAATGCCAATTTTTCAGTGTAGCCTGCAGTTGAAGGAATAATGAACAACCATACAAAAGGCTCCTTATTTGACAGCAGTGTATCGACGAGAGAGGACTTGATTGATCTGAATTCGATGCCCTTTCGTCGAAATTAAAATGCGTTTTTTTTTTTTATTTAACGGACAGCGTCGTCTTAATGGGACCCTCTCGTTGAATAAGAAAAGCTACTGCCTTTTCGACATTCCTCACCGTTATTAGGAGTCAGACAAAACGTATTGTCTATATTATTCAAACGCTTAAAGAATCACTTTCATCTACATTAAGGTTTTACATTTGTTTTATACGCGTAATTTTTACTTTCATGATGGAAATATGGAGACATCCAAAAAAAACGTCATCAAAGTTGGCCAAGATAAAAAAGACGTATTTCTATTCTTGATCGAATTCATAACCTTATTTAATTGTCAAGACTGTCACATCATATGACAGCCATTGTTTATTTTACAAATTGTGGCAGTCACTTGTCAAAAGTTTGACATCACCGAAAAGCTTAGACATGACCGCTATTTCCATCTCTCTCGTTCATAGCAAGAGTTGATGACGTTTTTTTTTGGATGTCTCTATATATACATTCAAATGCATTAGAACTTATAAGATGCAGTGAATATAAAATTCAGGTCACTCCCAAAGCTACATGTATATAAAAAGTATGCCAGGGAATCGATCTCTCATGTCTTGATTTATTATTCTTAGAAGTTCGGAAGTTTGTATTATTAAGAAAATTACATTAATGTCATTGTCATGCATTGCATAATACACAATAAAAAAATACACCACAACCATCAACCTTTCTACCATTTCTAAAGTAACTTTCGGTTACAGAAGTTTTTTGTTCTGCCGTGATTACCATATTTAATTTTCTTAATAGTAAAAACTTCAGAACATGACAGTTCTAAGAGTAATAATTGAAGACATTTTGGATCGGTTCCACGGCATACTTTGAAGAATTTTCCAAAGTCAGAAAACTTGTATCTGTAAACGTATATATTTTTACGGATTACTGTTCCACTGTAAAGAATTCGTCTTTTCTGACATATAGCGGGTATTAACAAAACTTAATTTAACAAATGATGTGTAAAATGACAATTATTTTAGTATGCCACAAATATTTTTATGAGTATCATATTATTTCTACGTGTCGTTAAACTTAAAACAAATTAAAAACCTTTATCAGCAGGTCAGCTCGGCTACATACATATTTATTTATTACAGTGTCAGTGACAAATTTTATTAAAAAATATGACGGCGCCAATGGTAAATTTAATTAAAAGTTACGAAGGTGCCAATAGTACATTTTTATAGGAAATGGTAAAGGTGTCAATGACGATCATTTTTAAAAATGATGAATGATCCAATCGTAAATTTTAAATGTTTACTGTAAACATTAGCACCCACGTTACTTATTATAAAATATGTCATTGTCATTGGTGCCTTGTCATATTTAGTAAAATTTGTCATTGGTGCCTTTTCACTTTTAGTAAAATTTAGTATTGGTGCCTTCGTCATTTTTAACAAAATTTGACATAAGCGTCTTCGTCATGTTTAGTCAGATATGTATGTCATTATCACCTTCACCTCCCAAACATAATTATTACAAACCGCCACTGTATAACCATGACTAAATTATTAGAAATGCCGCATGCTTTGCAACCATTCTTTCTAAACGGCAGAAACTGTGTGTAGCCCGAGATTAAAATACGCGTCTTTCTCCTTTTATCTCCCGTTATCCCCATGTCGCCGTACTAAGCGAGAGGGAGGGTAGAAAAGCTAAGACAAAAGAATCCCGGTGCTCGAACCAGAGAAGGGGGTAGGAGGACGGGAGGGGGTGCGACACGTCCACTTCATTAGGTCAGTGCAAGGCCAATTAGGCCTAGACGGACCCCGTCGGGGAGATAAACTGCTTACGGCGTCAGCGGAAAGGGATGAGCGTCCCCGTCGCCTAATCTGCGGAATAGGTGGCGAGCGAGTCGCCATTTTTTGAAGGGAAAAAAACAAGTGCGAGAGAAGCTGTAATGGACAAATATTTTTCCACCGCCAAAGAAAATATTTGCACGTAGACTAATTCGGCTAAGGGGTGGTGAAAGAAAATAATCCGATTGGATTTTCATGAGAATTCAGTGTTCACACATAATAACACAGTATTCGAAATGTCTGTTGATTGTCCCGAGGTTCTAATAGGTAAGCTACGGTATCTTTCAGGAAAACATTTCTTCATATTTCCCTTTATGATGTACTAAGTGTTTGGTTATACTTAAAACAGTACTTGCTCGGCTTGTGTTAGGAGATCTCGAAAAATGTTAACCCTTAAATGTCATTATCCATTATGCTTGTTCAAAATCAACACTGTGGCTCCATCTATTAATGTTTAAATTTATTTATAATTACAATGGAATATATTTGTTCAGAGACTCAAGTATATGCATAAAAAATCAAATAAAAATTAATATTTCAAACTCGAGAAGTTTCAATTAATAGTTTTTTTTGGAATCTAATACCCTCCCCCCTCTCAATTTAATAACGCTAATTTGACATTTCAGCAATTATTTTGTTCTCAGAAAGGATAAAGTCGGTAAAAGGGCCCCATACATTTCGTTAATTTTCCACGGTTTTGGAACGTACGATTGAAACTGTAAAAGAAAGTAATGTATGGCACTATACTTTGAACCGAGCGAAAAATATATGTCGCCTGCAGTTATTAAACCTACGATCTGACACGTACGGTCTCGAAACCGTACTGTATGGGGTAAACAGTCAAGTTTTCATTGGTAGCGTCTAGTAACGAACGAGTTTTTGCAAGCGGTTGTTACTGGGGATTTGATTTAGTCAAATAGCTAAATCAGTGCAGCTAATAACAACAGGCAATTATTCATGCTGGAATTCATATTCACTAGTGGTCTATATAAATGTTTTCCATGTTTTTGGAAGACCACAGAATATTAAAATTAAAGCTGTTAAAATTTTAAGTAATTCCAAATAACGTATTTGGTACTCTCTTCTCCTCATTCTGAGGAGAACCAGTTCGCACCACATACTTTTTCGTGACAGGAACAGGTCTACTGGAAGGGATTTGTGTTTTATCATGCAAGGTTTACTTATATCGGTTTGCATTTTCGCATGCGTTGGAATTCATATGACCTACGCAATGGATTTTTATGTCGTTTCTCTCCTATTGGCTTAGTATCTCACTTCAACATCTAATAATATTCTGCCATCATATTAACGTCCCATCTTTCTTCATACCGACGTTCAAATTCTTCTATATCCTTGTAAAGTCTTTCCCCATGCTCATCACTGAAATATCCAAAGTTTTCTGGAAATTTACCAAGATGAGAATCGAGTCGAAAAGTCCAGCTTCAAATTAATTAAACAATCTAGCTTTGGGTAGTTCTTTATCATATTTTCTACAATACTTATGTAGTGCTCTTCTTTAGTATATACACATATGTAAGTCATTTGTGATACATGATAAAAAGGAGGTCATAGATCGTGGGCCTGTTCATTACTACTGACCTCTTACTGACTGATTATATTAGAAAATATTTAGCTTGAACTGGTTCTCCTCATTCGGAAAAATAAATAACCAGAAGAACTCTTACTTTTGACCTACTGTTACTGTTTAAGGGGTTTATATCTTCCAAACAAATCGTTTCTGCGGCGTCAGTACTAACCCTTTGACGGTAGGCCACTGTTAAAAGTGAAAAATATGTATATTTTGTATGTTTTTGGACATCAGGTCAGTTAGTATTCGGTAAGTTCATAGTTCACAGAGGTAAAGTTGGAAAACGTGGTTTCGACCTGATTTTATCATTTTTCTCCAATATATGAACATGAACCCCTATTTTTTACTTCATATTAGTGTTCAGCTGGTCAACATACAAAAGGATAATATGGTCGCAACCCTAGCACAGACCACTTTCTTTTATGATCCTGTGTTATCGAATTCGAAGACAATGACTAATTTTCATACATTATTCGAGGTCAATAATTAATTCGCGCACAAAGTTGATTTGATAAGATTTCACGTGTAAATATGATTAGGAAATACTAATAAATGTCATTTTAACGTTTTTATTTGCAGTACATTCAATACAATATGAACCAACATTACATTAAGATTTCAGTATTGAGATGTCGTGCACGCCAACTCGAAAAAAGTAGTTTTGAGAAAAACGCGTTTAAAGTTTTGAGACAAGTTTCCGGCAATTTTACTCAGTTAGCACGTCCACGTTGCTTGAAGGCTGGCTCAAAACTAATTTGAAATAAATACTAAGACGAAAAGATTCCGACTAAATACGTTTCGTGTTTCGTAAGTACTCGGGCAGCGTCTACCGTCTATTGTTCATTTGTTCCGGTCGGACCGGAGCCGATGCCGCGTCACAAAAATGGCTGTAACTCATACAATAATTATAATTTTGAAAAATCCTTTTAAGGACATATTCTTGAATGTCTAAACTTTGGAAATATGAAAAAAAATTTTTTCAAATTTGCAGACTAGAATACCCCCTTAACGCTGCTGGCCCGAAAAGTTGGAAACGAGTCAAAACTATTGGTATTTTCAAAAAAAGTTTTATACAAAAAACATTCGCGCCATAAACCGCCATCGGTCAGTCAAAACGACGTCTACATTCCTCTCGGCCTGTTTCCAACTTTTTGGGCCAGCAGCGTAAATTCGTAAACAGTTGACTATCGCGTCGATTTTTCGTATATCGTCATATTTCGGCATTCTGAACAACTTTTCTTAATTATTTCTTTTGATTAAACGCGAATTAAGCGGTGTTGCCGTTTAAGCGCAACGGTTTTTTCTGATTTATGAAACACCCTGTAGAGGAATGTCGACGTCGTTTTGACTAGCCGATGGCGGTTTATGATGCGAATGTTTTTTGTAGGAAACTTTTTTTTGAAAATACTAATAGTTTTGACTCTGCGGGCCTGTTTCCAACTTTTTAGGAGACACTGTATATATATAATTATATATAAAAAAATTATAATGCACACACACATGCTCACACAACAATTGGTATTTTATCAATTTATCATAACTATAGGTTCCTAAAAATAACATATTTCTGACATTTGAACGGACCAGTAAACAGACCTAGAACTAAATTCTTAGACCTAGACTCTTAAACTAAAGCATTCAGAGCTTTGTGCCCATGGTGACTTTTGTCAGGATGTCAGGATCTATTAAATCGTGTAATAAGAGCAAATTTGACCGAAACCCAATTTCCATAAGATTAGTGCGGGGTCCTTTATAAATTCGCTTGGTATTAATTATAAATTGTGTAATTATTGTGCACATCACAATAACTTCATATTATTATTGTAAACCGGTATCTAGCATACATTCGAAAAGAAACAACTGCCACACGAAACGACTGACCTCTTATCAAACTCGAACATAAATTTAGCGAATGTAAATTCACACCCTTGTCTCAACTTCCTACGGCCGCACACCCATGCGAAACGGAATCCCCCCTCGCCTCGGTCGTCGGTCACCCGTCTCAGAAAATCGACTCTTTTATTAGGAAACTTAGTCAGCGTCATTCTCCCACGCAGCTCCGTTCTTAGTTATTTACGCTGTCATTTAATTTGGTTTAATATCTTCCGAGTATTATATCCTTATGAGGAAACGGGTCATTTTGCGAACTTTTTTCTGCGTGAGAAATATTTATCGCGAAGAGCGCAGAGCAGTGTAATTTTTAGTTATAATTTATTCCAAGAGCTCCACATTTGTCATTTTAAATGTTTTAAGTTCTTTTTATCTAGTTAGACCTTCGTAAACAAATATTTTTAAGCAACAAGTGTGTAATGACCTAACGTATAATGACCCTTTTTTATTGAGTGTGAATTGAATCGAATTGCGTAAAATATTTTTTCTAAAACCAATTTTTTATATAACATAAGAAACATAATTTCCTTTACGTACTAGTGTGTAAAGGAAATTAATAAATGTAAAAAATCTTTTAGTTTTTTTTATTTACAAATGCAGCTGTACAAACAATTTTGTATGAAATTATGTGTAGAATATCTTTAGTGACTGTACAAAATAATCCGCAATAATATCTTTACTGAAAATTTGTTTGTAAGACTCTTGTCTTTTGTATGTAACACATTTTTATGACTAACAAGGGCACACAGGCAAATGGAAAATTCAGATTTAAATAAAACTTGAATTTTTTTGGTGAACTTATAGACTAATCCAATGTAAGAATAGTGGTAATTTTTTTTAGCGGCCCAATCGCCCGTTTTCAAGGTGTATATGTTCCTATTCACATTAATGATTCTTAATATCACAAAATATCGACGTATTCTCTTTTTTTCAGGAATTTTGACTTATTGACAGCTGCGATTATATTAAAATAAAAATTTGACATATTCGTGATCAGCGACTCCGAAAACCCCAATTCAAAATATAAAAAATTAATTACAAAATTTTATACTCCTCAGACGATTAGAGGGGGTTGTGAAGAAAATTTGATGTAATTTTTTTATTATTATGAAATAAAAAACGGTTTTAGTACGTCAACATACATACGAATAGTGGGGTTTGCATTCTGGGACAGAGTACTTTCGTTTTTTGAAGACGTTTATTTTCATCAACATACACAACTATTTTTTAGTACTTACCTAATACACAGAGTTACTAAAAAGCCTAGAAACTATTTCATAAAAACTACTAACGCTATGACATTTCTGATATATTATAATTAGACATTTTTTGGGATATTTTACATATGTTATTGCAGCTGATAAACAAAGTGGTTCATTTTTTTTATATGGCCACTGTCCCATTTTTTTAAACATACATATTTTATTACTTACCACTATTTAGTCTATAAAAATAATTGAATGATATACTGTTTATGGTGGTTATATGTATACAGGTTATTTGATGTATTCTACAACTATCTTTAAATACGGAACATGCAAAAAAGATAAGAACAAAAGTTTGGTTAGGTACTTGATCTTCACTACAAATTGGAAAGCGAAGTATCAATAGCGAAGAATAATGGAAACGAATAATATGGATAGATATCCGATCAACTATGTACTTCAGTATGAGTTGAAAAGAATAGGTACGTTTTTATTTGATCTTACAAAAGAACCTTTCTCTGGAAACAACAAAAATATGTTACTTTTTTCGTAATGTTACTTTACGCAAAATTTTGTGAAAATTAAAGATAGGGTCTAAAATTATTAGATCAAAATGTTGAAAAATATATATATGTATGTATATAAGTGAAGTTGATATATATTACTGATAAAACGCTGGGGAACTATTTTTTCTCTGTTATGCCCTTAGAAAGTTCACAATAGGCGTCCTGAAAAACAAAAAGTGATACTCAGGTGATATGTTTTAAAATGTCTAATGTACATATCATATTGTTATAATACAGTTTCGGGGTTTGTAACATTGGCGACTCCGGCACATCTTAGAATCCACTACAAACGGTGAAAAATCTTAATACATACTGTATAGTCCAAATTAACTACATGAAATAGAGACTAAACTAGTTCAATGACCTCTGCATATTATACGACTGCCAATTCCTATATAATACCTGCTGGATTTTATCCAGATCTCTCTTAATAGCAATTCTATTATTGTAACGAAACTTGTCTTTCTATTCTCACTTCGTCGATGTTATCAAAACGCCAACCGACTGGGTGTGTAGGTAGGTCGTTATACAGTAGTTTATAGGGCCATGTAACCAGCGAGCATATGGCGAACTAGCGAATATACGATATTTCGGATTTAAAACACGAAATTAGGAAGCAGATGGTCGATAAGGTCAGTAATATGAGCGTCATAACGTTGTGTATAACTCGGTGTCTAGACCAGACGTCGTTTTATGCTTTAAAAATGTAATACCAATATTTGACGGAAATAGTATTAGGAGTACTACAGGACTTTGCTATAAATATGGTAAACTGTAGTTTACCATATTTCTTATCCATATCATATCCTGATATGTATATCAGGAATACAAATAATACATTATGATGCTTAATTTTATTAATATAGTAATTATTGCTAAAGTTAGTTAGTTAAATAAAGCACTATTTCACTCATAATAAGTAGTAATGAATAATAAATAAATAAATAAATTTATTTCATTAATAAGTACACTTTTTTTATATAAAAAAAAACGGATTCCAAATGTTCCGAAGAAATACTAATAATAGTATAACTTATCAGAAGTCAAAAAAAATCTTCAAAGTATGTCGTGGAATCGATCCCGCACGTCTTGAATTATTACTCTTAGAACTGTCAAGTTCTGAGGTTTTTATCTTATGAGGAGTAATGGTAATATCACCTTGTATTCACTAAATTTCACGTGATTTTCTGAGACGTACCACCAACGATAGGACAGAGATAGAGATATGAGGTTTTGTGAATATGAAAGTACTAGTCTTTAACTACAAAAAAAACATGTTTTATTTTAATTTTACGATACAAAATGGCGGCACAGCAGCGCCCGCAAAGAAAAAAATTCTCGGACGGTCGACATGGGCAAGTCGACACCGTACAGGTCACAGTTTTTAATCTGGAACAAAAAAGCAAAAAGTTTCTTAAAATATAGTCCAAAATCCATGTGACGTCGTAGATTTTTTCGAAAAATTTATTTTAAAAAAAATGGCGTTAATTTGAATTTTTGTTCTTTTTTCAACAATCAGACGAAAATCGCTTATAAAACTATAAAAATCACTTTATCAAAAAAATACTACGACGTTCACTAGAAAATATTGTTTTAAAGTTGCAGTTAAAAGTCAATCAGATAAAAATGAGATGAGGGAGCTACTGGTACGCCCAGTTTGAAAAACATGGAGCCGAGATATTTCAAGTTAAAGTTTTGAGTAGTGAAATTTTGTTGAAATTTTTGTTTTACCTCTAATCTGCGATGCCTGCTCCATACAATTGGCCTTCCAATAGGAGGTTTTCTTCCTCTTCTTCTTTTCTGGTCGAAATTGCGTCCCTGCGAGCAGTTTTAACCTTCTGTAAGCGATCGCGCGGAAAGCGACGATGTCGCAAGTCAATTTTCAAACCCAATATATCCATAACTTGCCTTAGGTAATGCGTTATAACCATCATTAAAGTATAAAACAGCAATATAAACTACTGTATCAAGAACAGATTTGCCATTGGACGTGTTCTTTGGCGCCATAGACCACACAAGCGAATTCAAGTTTTCGTAGGAGTTCTGTGTCGGTATAATTCATATAAAGAATAATAAAGACCCCAAATGCATGCTTCTCCGCGCACTCGAAAAACCGCTAATTTTGCTTCAGGACTACGCTTGGAAAAAAATACTTTTTCATCCACTTTTTTTGACACATAATCGACTTTTTTATCATTCTTGGATACTTTAAGGAGTGTTTAAGCCAATAAAAAAAACGTGAAAAAGGTCACAAGGTGATATTACCCCTTAAGAAAATTACATTAGTGTCATTGTCATTGCAAAATACATAATAATATAAAAAAAAAACATACACAACAAAGAACCTAAAATATACAAATTTAAACCTAATGAATGACGTGTCCACCTTCTACTTCCAAAATATGTTTTACTTTCTTTTTACAGAATCAAAAACATTGGTGAGCACTTGGGGGAATCGTTAATCACTTGAAATTTATTTATAATGCCCGTAGGTCTTCTAAATTTTAATAAGGGGTTTTGAAAAGTTTTTAATATATGGCCTTAAAAAAAGTCGCATTGCGTTAGATCTCAGGACCCTGGTGGCCACCTGACTATTAGTCCTGATATGCCATCAGGACTAATATTCGTTCTTCGAAAAATCTTTCCAAAAATTTTAAATTACCAAGAGTTATCTGAATTGGTGCGCTGTCCTGCTGGAAGTAACCTTGTCGCATATCTTCATCGTCAAATGCGTTTACAAAATTTTCTAAAATTTAATGACGGTATTGCACTGAGTTGATCGGAAAAATCGGTCCTATTAGCATTCTTTTCGAATTGGCCGCCCACACACCATCTGAGAATGCAGAGGCTTCTATAACATAACCAGAGAGGTAAAGCCACGCCTCGTCAATAAAAAAAGGTTTTCAAAGACGTTTTCATTATTATGAAAATTACCCATAAACCACCCTGAAGATTGGATTGTCGTTTGGTAACAATTCTTGGACTGAGCTTAGACGATAAGCGTTCATATGTTGGTCACATTTTAGCATTGTATTGTAGTTTCACTCATAAAAGCGTTTGAATTTGCCATGATTACAATATTTGAGTTTCTTATTAATAAAAAGTTCATAACTTAACTTATGCGGGATCGATTGTACGACATACACTGAGGTTTTTTTTAGATCTTATGACATGTATTGTGACTGACTTTTTTATCAAATATCCAACCAATATCCAAAAATAAAACAGCACATTTATCAAATAATTTCAATTCACATTAAAACTATTTAAAGCGGTGACATACAAGGGTTCACTCCCTCTTGTACGCATAAATAGGATTCGACCTGTTCCAGTCGGTCTGATAAGGTCAGCAGCCACTAGATGTCATTCTCGGAAGTTAAAGTATAATAAAAATATTTCATAAAAGTTCACTGTTATTCGTTATCAAAAATTACAGATCTGTTCACTGTTCTTAGTTATTTATAGATCAGAAATCACATATCCCCCTCCCAAACAATATAATGATGGTGACACAAACGAGCACGACCGTCTAAGAAGTCGAAAACTTTTAAAACCTCAAATGTCGAAAAAACTGTGATTCTTGAGGTCCCCTTGAGTTTTGAAAAAAAAATGTCACGAAGAACTCCTCCACCCTCTCGTGCGAAGGCACGTAACACAAACAAATCTGACGGTAGCATAAACGGGTACAAGGGGCAGAGAACACAGTAGAGAGTTGGATTTTTCAAAAGTAGGCAAAGAACTATGCCCAGTTTGGGCCATAACGGAGACATAATGATTTAAATATATGTCAGTGATTAGAGAGACCCTATCTAAGTCTAATTTATTTACGGGTCGAGAGTGTATCCTTACTTTGACAAGTATATTATTTTGTACTAGTATACCATACTGATCAAGATGAGAAAGATATCCGGTTCAAATGTTGTTCCCGTATAAAGCGGCATAACAAGTTCGGTTTGTCTATTTTCTGCTATGATGGCATGAAATGCGTCCAGGGACTTGGCTGGATCAACAAAAAGCACCAACCAAATCCCAGATACGTTACAAGGAAATATTCTGATAATATCTGTTACCACCGTCACCTGGGCACAGAAAAATTGAATATGCAATAAGAGACTTTGGAAGGCTCAAGGGACCCGAATTATAACATTGTAACCACGAAGCTTCTTAATCCTCTCTTAATGCCCTACAATTCTAGCTAGGTCTCTATCGTGGCCCATTCCTTGGGTATTTTTTTTTTTATTATCTGAACTATCCTAAAACCCCAAATTGAACAAAATCAGGTTTTTCTTAATATATTGGCTAACTGCCGTACACAAAAAAATATTTTTGTTCTACTATGTGCGAGTAGGTGTTTATTAATAATACTATGCACCTACAATAAAAAATGTAGTAGAAACAAATTATTTTTTGTCTACTATAGTTCAAGGTCAAAATTAGGTTTAAATGATTCTAGATAACATTCAACTGTGTTGACATAATTCCACGACACACTTCACTCGTCCAGCGATTCTCATACTCGATATTTGGCTTAACTTTGAGATCGTAGGTAGGTATAGAAACACTTTGTATATTTTTTGTTTAAATTTCGCATATGGGGGTTTTGAGGAGTCCTGTTTAACGCGATGGATCCAGATTTTAAATAAAAAAAATCGTAGCAGGCCATGGGGATGAATCTCAAAAGCGACGGTAGGGTCAGAAGAAACAGTTTTCGATGCCCTTTAAATAAAAAAAATAATCGATTTTTTTTTCATAGTTTGAAAGTATAATATATTGAGAGTATACTGGAAAGAGGAAATATCTAAATATTAAATATTTACGGAGTTATCGCACATACATATGTTCGAGAGCGCAGGGGCTCTACCTCATACCACATACCGTAAACTAGCGAGTCAGATAGCCGGAGCACTTGGGGTGGAGTAACATTTCTTTCATATTACCTTTTGTGAAGAAAACCAGCTCTTCGAGGGGGCTGGAGTTTTATTATATGCACCTGGAATCGCTGATTGATCGGTAAGTCACTAAAACTAATAGTTTTAATATATTGGAACTTTAAACGTGATTATTTCGGAACTGTATTTTCAAAAACTGCTCGTGCTGTAACTCAAAAAGTTATTGATAATTTTGGCTGAAATTTCGATAAATTTTTGTCTATACGTATACCTATTATTATCGGAAGGATGTACCTAAAGTTTTAAAGATATCGCTTAATTACGTTACTTTTTTGAGATAAAAATTGTCGAAAAAGTAGTCGAAATTTTGAACATTTAATTAAACAGTCTACTTAATTGCCGGTTTTATACTTTTTTATAATTCTATAGGTTTATTCTTCCCTTGCACATGTCAATAACTAAAAAAAAATTATGGATTTCCAATCAATAGAAAAAAATATGACAAATGCAGCACTTTTCAATGTCAAGCCAAAGACGCCTGAAGGAATACCCTATAAAGCCGCCATTTTGTTTAAAAAAAGAAAACATGTTTTTCTACTCTTCAAGGTTGTAATAAAATGATGTTAAAACTTTAAAATTGTGTGATTATTGTATCACCTTCTTCAAAAATTCTTAAAAAAAGACTCATTTTCAGGCGTCCAAAGGGTTTCCCCCCTTAATAAAACTGAACGTGGCACAAAAGTCTACGTGGTCTGAACTTTTCAACAAATTTATCAATTTCGTTTGTGCCTCAAAGTGGATTACAGGTGCACACGGCCTGTTTAAAAGTAGAAACTCCATAAGCAATGGTTTTTAAATTGATGTATTTTTTACGAGATGAGAAGCACTTGCCTGAAACTCTTGCGTCCATCTCACCATCTCCCACAAGCACGAACTTCCATAGCATTCGCGCTTAAACTTTGGATTGTGTCAATATTGTAAACAAATTTATATCCTGATTACAAGCCAAACATGTTATAAACACACTATGTCGCAGAGTCGTAAATCGAACTTTGCGAGAATTGAACGTTTAGCTCACTCGCCCGATCGGCCGACCGCATTACCAACGCAAATCCCTCACTTTCGCGAATAATTATTGTGTGCCGCCCTCAAAGCCACGAATTCGTTAACATAAATCATAATGCGATTTAAACGATTTTAACAGGGCTTTAATTACGACCCCCCTCGCGACGCGGCGAAGAGAAAATCTTAAACCTATTTACGATAGACTTTAGGGCTTAAGCGCAATAACAATAAATCTCGGGACGGTAACAGGATTACTATACTTCTCCGAGAGCCCGGCGCGCCCCCCTCGCGGTCCCACTCGGGTGGCACCGCTAGTTAGCATACCTTTACGTTTTCTCCTTGCGCCGAGGGGGGCATTTTATGGTTTACCCTTCCGCGGAAGTAGAGCGCGAAGGGCGCTGCGGAAGTTTCGAAGCTTCGGCCGCTCGCTATGCGAAACTTTTTAATCATGCATACGTCGCGAGCATCGATTTTTTTAGGAGTACGTGATTGAAGAGGATGACGAGTACGCGGAGGCGGAATTTACAATTTTTGTATTTTGTAAAGCAACTGCGAATTTTTTTTCTCCGGGTTCTCCGGAAAAATTGGTCCATAAAAATATAACACTCAAACTATATTGAGAATATATAAGTTAATAGATACAATCAGTGTCAGCTTAAAGGCACTACCTGAGTCAGAACTCCCTTTCTGGCATCCTTAAGATAGATGAAGATATAACAAGGGCAGTGGCGGCTGGTTGAATTTGACTCTATTTTCTCTATTTTCGTAAGGAAGCATGGAACCTACATCAGAGTAGGTTATTACTAGAAGATTATAACTAGGTTATTACTATTATTACAAGGTTATTACTAGGTGAAACCAGGGTTCGAAAAGTGTGCCATAACGCAGAGTTAACTGCGTTCAACTATCCATAGCTCCCGCACGGGACCAGCGTACTACGGCATACTACGAGTCCTAGCGCGTTACCAGGCATAGTCAGTAACGTACGTATGCACGAGCAAGAAATAGACTCGAACATAATTTACAAGGTACTTAAAAAAATACGGTTATCGTAGAGTTGTATAGTGCCAACCCTGCGTTATGGTACCTATTTCCGGACCCTAGTTAAATGACCCAAGTGTTAGATACAAACGAAAATGTGTGTACCCCCAGAAAATCGTGAAAACAGGTTATAAAACATTTCCATTTTTTTATTCATCACGATAATACAAACTTTCTTTATCCTTTGTCCTAGTATCTAATTTTTTTCGAAATTTCGAGACCTGTTACCGTTATGGACATTTGAATTTTTATTTCATACAAGCATTACATTACAAGGATAAAAGTTTTCACAAATATTTTTCAGCCCGTTTCCAAGATTTTCTGGATGTGCAGACATTTTTTGTTTTTTTTTTTTATTATTCTAGTCTTCCATTTGGGTCTAATAATAACACCTAAAATATGGTGTCAGTTCCAAGCTTCCTTATGAAAATTCCACCAGCCGCCACTAAATAAGGGACCACATTGGTTGACCCTAATCGTACAAGGGACCACACACCACACTGTAAACACGAATCTGTAAAAATACACTTCTGACTTCTTGTTACCATAAAATGTACGGAATATATGTATGTGTTCCAATTCACCATATAATTATTACTATGTAAATAATGAATTAATACATAACGTATTACGTAAATAGCTACAGTATATATTATGTAAATAATTACTGTGCTAACAAAAAGCGAATGTACAATACTGTAATTTTATAGATTTATGATTTCAGTGTACTTACTGTTCATATAAAAATCAGGGTAATGATACAATATTAAGTTATGTGGTACTCAATAGATGTCGTACTATGTTGTACAAGGAATTACATATTCCAATGCAATTTTCAGTGGCGGTTTGGAGACCTACTCATATTTTCAGAGGTAGTTACTAGACCTGAATAGAAGGTTATAAGAGCAAAAAATCTTGCAATGAAACTTGCGAAAATATGTTTCAAAAAATGTTAGCGTCCCTAAAAGATCTTGGAAACAACTTGCAAAATATTTTTTTTGATAATCACAAAATCTTTTATACCTGTGGTTTTCTCGAAATTTCGAGATCTGTAGAGGTAATTTGAATTTTTATTTCATTCCAACATTTCATTTCCAAGATTTTACCATAATTGTAAGTTAAATGAAATTTTTGCAAAAAGCGCAAGAAGAACAGTTTCTGTAAACACTTGATAATTGTGAAAAAAAAACATTTCACAAATATTTTGCAAACCGTTTCCAACATCTGGGTAGGCTGCCATTTTTTTTAAAGTTCGTTTGAAGTTTTTTCTTTATTGTATGTAGCCTTCTACTCAGATCTAGTCATCAACTCCTAAAATATGATGTGGATGTCAAGCTACCTTACGAAAATACGAGAATTTCAACTAGTAATTTTACATAACCTAGCGTAACTAATATTATGTCATGTATTTTTACTGACACGTTGATATTAATTTACGAAAAATTAATGCCGATTAGAATAAATATGTTAAGTCAATAAAAAGTAAACTATCCCTACATTTTTATTCTGTATGCTGTTTAAAATAGACATCTCAAAAATATCTCTTTTGGAATTTTTTCTGCAAGTTCTCTACTTCGGCCTAATAATATTTAATTGTTTTACTGACCTTTTTATTCAGAATGACTCGTAATATTAAAAATAAAGAAAATATACAGGTTGTCCCATTTAAAAAGTTCCTATTTGTTTCTCAAATCTAGTTGGTTATGGAAAACGTGAGAAATCCTAAAAAACTTTGACCCATTTACAACACTATAAACTCCGAAAGCGTATCTCATTTTTTTCTAGTTATTCAGTGTATCCGATCTTCGTAGACACTCGGTATAAAGGTGATGTCAACTGGTTGGCAATCAGTCATTTGATACAGTCACAACTTATCGAAGTAAAATAAATAAATAAGAAAAAATGCGGCAAAATGGCCGATATAAATCAAAGCACCGCCGCAGCAACGACGACATTCCCCAGACGTTAAAAGAAAAGTTTAAAATCAATAGAGAGCAATAAAAAAAGCTTCCAGAGCGTGCGAACCTAATGAATAAGCACGGGCCCGGGCAAAGGATCGGGCGAGGGGGAGCGAAAATCTCCTCCGCAAGGGCTATTGTTTCCTCGTCGTCCCGGCAGGTGAACTGTTGCGCTCCGAAGGGCCTTTTTATTTTCTATAATCCTTATTTTCCCTCGATTTAATTTGCCTCTTTCGCCTTTGCGCTCCCGCTCCCGGTCTTCCTTTCTCTGGAGAAAAACTCTTTGGCGACGCGTCGTTCAACATCCGAAACGCCGTGAGATCACAAGGAAAGTTTTATTTTTCCCGAGGAACTTATTTGGGATTTATGTATTTATTTTTAAAAGCAATATAATTGCTGATATTAATAGTAGAAAATGCAACGTCCTGCTACCAGTATCTATAGATTATAATCAGTTTGGTACTTCGCCATAGACGATATTTCATCATTTTGCCTGCTCCTAATATCTATATATTAAATTTTATCTATATATTAAAGAACACGTGCTGTCATATACGTCAACTCTAGTTAGGTGAATATCCAGACAAATTACAACTTGTATATGATTTATTTTCATATTCTTTGTTCTGTTGTATAACATTTATTTCAAATAATAATATATCAATTGCTTTTCCGGTAATTTTTTTCTATATAAAAGTAATTTATATTACTATTAAAAGTGTCCAAAATTTTTATAGAAATCTTTTTAAAAATTTGTACGTCCTAAACTTGCATTCTTGGTGGTACGTTACTTAACTTCGAGCTTATTTGGTTCTCTGATGCGGTATTTGGATACAAAATATAGCCAATACCTCCAGTGAAGTAACAACATATGCTATCGCCAAGATTTTGTGGCATTTTTTCATGATAGTTGAAAACATTTTTGAAAAATTGAAAGAATTTTGGAATAACATTTAGAAAATTGACACACATAAAATTGCAGGTACATATTATATTTTATATTTTAGATTTTAGTATTGCTTAGTTACATTTTTGCCGATGTTAGTTAAAACTACCTAGAGTAATTTTCTACAAGAGATGATTCTCTTATAGAAAATTACTAAATACTGATTTGCTGATTTTTTCTGCTTATAATAAACCAGTTTGTAATTATTTGAATAATAAAATAAATAAAAAACAAGAATGATCAATTTTGCGTGTATCCGTTATTGATTACATGTATTACATGTTTTGGGTACGGTTAAAATACTTACATCACATTGTGGGTAAAGTCAGAATGGTCACAATGAATTGTACATTTAATTAAGCATACACACAACCCACAACGCATTATGAGTAAAAAATTCGAGCAATGAGCAAATTTTTGGCAAATTGGCAAAAATTACCATGCGTTAGAGCAAACTTTCTGAATCCTAATAATTGAGGTCCTGCTGCTAAGCTTACTTTATGGATAGTGTACCTTCTAGCAGGATAGCAAGTCTATACAAAAGTACTGGTAAAAACTTATCCAGCAGAACAACACGAGGCGAAGGAACTGTGGCCAGTTATTAGATGGGTCCGGAAATGTGTGCCATAACGTAGGATCGGCACTATACAACTCTATGATAATTAAAGATTAAACCGTATTTTTAAGCGCCTCGTAAATACGCGTGTATTTATTGCCCCTGCATACCTACGCCACTGACCGATCCTGCCAAGGCGCTGTGACTGTCGTCTGCGCGTAGTACTCCGATCCCATTGCGGGAGCGCAGGATCGTTAAGTGCAATTTACCATGCGTGAGAGCAAACTTTCTGAATCCTAATTATTAGTTACTGCCAAAAAAAATCTGTATAAGAGAGAAATAGTTGATTAGAAAAGAAATGTTAGAAATGAACCGCATGTAAAAGAGAATAACAACACTGTGGTGGTAAACAGGAGTAACAGAGTTGTTATCGATCAATAAAAATCAAATTTGGAAAAACTGGATTTTCAAAAATCAAAAATTAAAATATTCTCATTTCCCTTAATGTTAAGGGTAGCTAATGTATTGTTACATATTAACCAATTTTTTTATTGCACTTGCAGAATATAAAAAAGGGCAAACACTAAAATTAAGGTGTATTCTCACCAGAAACGTTATTTTTTATTTAAAAAAAAATAAAAACCGTTTTCTTTCTGTACAAAAAAAAAATTACACAAAAATAAAAATAAACAAAACTTAAATAAAAAATGGAAAAAAAATAAACAAAAAAAAGGGGTTTTTGTCTAGGTTTTTTTACTTTTTTTATTTTTTCCTTAGAGCACAGTGAAAATGTATATCAACCTTCATGGTTATTTTTTTACTAGTTTATGTATTTCATGAATTTAAAAATTAAGTATGTTAGAGTCAATGTATTTATAATAGTATTATATTAGAGTTAAAGAATGTCGTTATTGCGCGTGTAATACTTGTCATTTGAAAAATAAACTATTTTTGGCTAAAAGCGTTTTTAAACTATTATTTAACAATTGTTTATGATTCCGAGATTGCATAAAAGTTTCCAAATATTATGAACGATAAATAAAATAACATTAGGGGTTTTTATGAACAGTTTTTTTATTCCCTGTAAAATTTGGTGTTCAACAAATAGCAGGCGTTACACGCCCAACGACAATGTACTATGTATATTTTAATATTCAGCTTTTAGTGGCTTTTACCATTTTTTAATATTTTTCATTGCTACGTTTGGTTGACAACATTTGTTTCTTGTTTTTTTTTTTTGAGTAAAAAACGACTGAGTAAAGTTATATTATATTTTCGTGCAATACATTTTCTCAAAATAAAAGCTGATTTAAATTGTAATTTTAAAAAAGAAATAGTTGGTTTAAATTATAATTTTTATCTTGATTTAAATAATTGATTTAATTCGGTCAAACCCCGATTCCCATACGTCTTTGGAATATGAAACTTGGAAAATATAGACTTTTTTTCCCAAAAAAACACCGAAAAAATTAGTATACCTTGATTATTGTTATTAGTTAATTATGAATTATTAAAGCTCTTTGATTTCAATGATACATACATTGGCTTTCCAAAAATGATTATACAAATTTACTACAAATACCTACTAACAAATAAAATGGTATTTTTAAAAAGTTACACAGAATTAAATTACATATGACGGTAAGCGCCTTGCGAAGGTAACAATTTTTGTTTATCCTCGAAATACCACCCCATTCAATTCCATTCCCCTTCCCCTCTCCAATTTGTAAGCAAGGTCCGACGCAGAGAGGGACACCGCCGTAAATGTACTTTGTAAGACTTTTGAATAACTTTATTAATTAAAACAATTACGTGAGGCTATACAGAGATGAGATAACCATAATGACGAGGAGCGATCTTAATAATAATTCCGACCCTCCTCGTTTTTGGACCGTTAGCCGGCGCCGTGGGGGCGATCGGAGTTAATGCTATTTGCAGCGCGGCATATGCTCGCCCCCGATCGTTTCAACGATAACGATGCGAAATAAAAGTAATAGTATTATGAAGGCAAGTCGTTAACGAATATTTTTCATTTCTTGTTTTGTCAGTTTACGTAGGTTGCTAGGAAAGTTTTGTCGTATAACTTTATTATTTACAATTTTTCAAAATATTTGCCATCACAGTCAATACACTTCCTCATGCGGTGAAACCAGTCGTCAAATATGTGCTCCCATTTTCCTCTAACTCTTTCCAGTAACTCATCATCCGTCGAAAAACGACGCCCTTTCAATTTTTCTGTAACAAAACGAAATAATCCGAAATCACAGGGCGCGAGATCGGGGCTATAGGGTGGATCACTTAAAATTTTAATTCCCGTCTGAGTTAAAAATTCCACGGTTTTTGAGGCGCATTGTGCAGGCGCGTTGTCATGATGCAAGAACCAGCTCTCCATGCGTGACCGTGGGCGAAGGTTTTTAAGAGCTTCTAAAACTTGAGGCAAACAAATAGTGGTGTACCAGTTTGCAGTGACTGTCGCTTCCTTTCCAGTGTCACAGTTTGAATAATTCCTCTTTTACCAAAGAACACAGCGATCATTCTTTTGCCGACCGAACGCGATTGTTTAACAGTCTGAGGCGGCTCTTCATCTTCGAATACCCAAACTTTGTTGTGCGATTTTCTAGGCACGTCATAATAATTCAACCATGTTTCTTCGCCTGTGATGATGGAATTTACATGTTGAGACCGCCCACATTGAAACTGTTTTAATGTGTTTTGACACCATCGCACCCGCTCTGCCCTTTGCTCGTCGCTCAACGAATGTGGCACCCAAGGTGAACAAACATTCCGCACATTCAATCGGTCATGAAGAATTCCTTGAATTACTGGTGCACTAAGGTGTAAAGTCTCCTTGATCTGACGATACGTCACACGACAATTTTGCTCAAGCTGATTCCTTACAGCAGCAACATTTTCTGGTGGTCACATCTGCGGGTCGCTGGATACTGGACTGGAATACGCCCCGCTGGAACTGTTTGTACCACCGTTGAATAGTTCTTAAGGAAGGACATTCCTCATGAAATACTCCAGATATTTCTTCGAAACAATTTTCGGCACTTAACCCACGTCGAAAATTGTAAAAAAAATTACACGATAATCACGTCTCTCCAGAGTGGACTTTTTTGCGATCTATCTCCTGTGACTGCTCTGTAATTACTAAAGCGAATGAAATGAATAGTGGTGCGTGCGCACATTATAAGATACTCTACCTAATGGTGCTATTGTTTAGTTTGCAACGATGATTGCCGAGTACGACAAAACTTTCCTAGCAACCACGTATTTATTTTTCGGAAACTACGTCCTATTTATATATTTTATATTTTATTTATATTTATGATTTTTAAGTTTTATTAAAAACCATGAAGGTGCCAATGGAAAAATTATTAAACGTGGCGAATTCGCGAATCGTCAAAAAAGGAATATCTGATCGGCTTACCTAGTGATCAATTACATGATCCTATTTTTTATATCCTTGTAATTGTTTTAAGCTAATAACTGTAGTGGTTCATATTAAACAAGAACCTTTTCGAATTAACGTTCACACGATTTTTTAAAGAACGAACAGATATATTTAACAAACACACAATACACTAGTTCACAAATAAATGTTTCTTTTTTAATATTTCACATGTACGATCGATAAAATAAACTACGCGTCAAAATTAGCGTTACACTTCTTAGATTAGCGCCATTTGCGTTTCTATTCGAATTAGAGACTTGCGATTTTTATTTTTCGGTAGCCTATTGGGTTGGTTTTAATGCTCTGAAGTTGGTATGCTGTGACTTAAACGGTTCGCTGTCCACACCCCAAAAAGCAACCCCATGTCGAAATTTGAATTCGCAAGATTTTGACGGCAATTTCAGAGATCTACAGGATCGACTAAGAAGGACGCTGTCGGGTAAAAACTCCATCCGGGCACACATTAAGACCTCCTCAATAAGTTCTGTGTATTTGGTCGCTGTCCGACCTCTTCAACCCATTTCCAGACCCCCCTAAGCCACTCTTTTGCATTTACGCAGGATTTCGCCTCATTTGACCTCTGTTGGGCGAATCCATTGATCCTAATGCTGCCTCATAAACTGATGTGGGAAGCCACGACTCACTTTCACCCTTTAACAACTCAAGCACCCCTCCAGCCACACCTACACCGACCCCCCTCTCACCCCCTTGGTTCCGCCGCTGTAGAAGTCGCGAAAGGGCATCCCTGAGTGGGATGGCGTCGGATTGAGCGCCAAAAGTGATATTCCAACTCCAACCCACCCCCTGATGAGGACACCCTTTTTGGCACACCCCGAGTCGTCCGTCTCCTTCAAATCCTCTTTTGCATCCCGTCACCCCCTTTTTGACGCCTCCACCTCCAAAAAATTTTTGAGTGAATGAAAATTCCTGAAAGAAGACTCGACTCGTTGAATAGGCGAAACCTTGAAGACTTGGGCTCATGAACCCTCGGTTGAGCTAGCACCTACGAGGTAGACCACCCAAACAGCACCTTTTTCCACCTATTTTACGAGCGAGAGCGTGTTTGGGTTTCCTACCTAGCAGGCGCTAACCCAGTCGAGACTTCATGAGCCCAAGTCACAGTGAACACTTGCCGTGCGTACCAAGCACTCTCGCGAATTTGGCGATAGTCAATTCACACAAGTGCGAAGGAAGGTTCCGTCTACCCAACGAGCCTTTATTCAGGAATTTTCACCCACTCAAAAATTTGTTGAAAGGGTCAAAAAGGAGGGTTATGGGACGCAAAAGAGAATTTGAAGGAGACGGACGACTCGAAGTGTGCCGAAAAGAATTCAAGCATCCTCAGGAAGGCTTTTTGAATCACGCATCAAGACCTGCTTACAACCAGGCCCGGCAGAACATATGGGTATAGTGGGTAGTTCTACCCACTCGGAAAATTCCGCGTGGGTAAAATGCCCACTCGGAATTTTACGACAATTTTCGGAAAAAGCATCGCCCTCAAGCGAATATTATTGTTTTTTTCATTTCTGAATTTACCGCGAGCGACGCAAGTGCTTTATGTGTGCCCCTAGCATAAACAGCAGTATTATATTTTCGTCTGCTACATGTGTTCGTGAATGTCGTCGTGAATTTACAAATGAACGAAGTTTTTCTGTTCTCCGTCGGCTCAAAACTTACTTAAGATCAACAATGTTAGAAGATCGGCTTAATAGCATTGCTATATTGCATGTTTAACGCGACCTGACCGACGAACTAGATTTGGACAAATTATTAAATGAGTTTATTTCGCGAAACGGGAATCGAAGCTCAGTTTTCGCATTGTCCAATTGATATATGGTATCGATCTGTGATGAGCAACATTTCATCTAGGTGTAACTTCATGATATATTAAAAATGTTTGTAACATTATTTTGTTGATATGTCTATCATATTTTGGTGATGTTTTTTATTCATAAGAAAATTAAATATTATTATGTGAAAAATATATAAAAATTATATGAAAAATGTAAATAAATAATACTATTTTCTATTGTTCACCATTGTAAAGTTCTCTTATTCAACAAAATTTTTCTGCACAAAGTACCCCCCCCCCCCCCGCTTTCTTCTATTTTTTTCTACGGTCAACTACCCACTCGGGGTGAGCATTAAGTTCGGGCCATTAAAACCTACACTATAGGCTATCTAAAATTAAAAACCGCAAATCTCTAACTCGAATAGAACGCAAATGGCGCTAATCTAAAAAGTGTAGCGTAACACTTTTTAGATTAGCGCCATCTTGTAATCTTGACGAGCAGTTTATTTTAGAACAAAGTTATACAACTTAAATCTTTTTATTATTTTATTACTAATAAAAATGTCACTGGCTTTGGGAATTTTCATCACAACAAGGTCCGCACTTTTGACTACCAAAACAAATTTTGTTGATGAAATGTCTAATTTTTAAAATGAGGAAGACGAGATAACCCCTAGTTGTGTATTTTTATACGAGTGAAAAAATGTATTTATCTGAAGGCATTCGGAGGTATATTAATCGCACTGGTTTTATTTAGCGAATCTCTGGAATATGGCGGTTCACGCGCCCTTAGTCTATTGAACTTAATAATTCAAGAGCTGCTATGCTTTTTTTGTACGTCTGACTTTGAACGCAATAATTCGCTTTTTTATTATTAACCATAGGCGCAACATTGGGGCTTTAATTTTAACATAACAATTATTATGATCTAAAATTAAAATATTAAAATAATTTCTATCGAATAAATAGCTCGACATGTTGAAAGAAAATTTCAACAGTAATGTTTGTCATAATAGTGTCGTGGATCATCTAAGTACAGAGCGATAAATAAAAAAGGTTTATACTTACAGCTTATTTTGAAAAAATAATTAAAAAACAGTATAATTTTGTAAAAAAATGATTGTAAGTACGTTCGTGTAAATTTTATTAAGATAGTATTCGTCATTTCAAGCCGTTGATGGTAAATTATGTTAAACATTACAAAGGCGCCAATGGTAAATTTTGTCAAAAGTGGTTAAGACATAAATAGCCATTAATAATATAATTGATTGATAATATAATTTACGAAAGCACCAATGACAAAACACAACAAATTTAAAAACAATAATGGTGCCAATAGTAAATTTTATTAAAAGTGACGAAGGTGCCAATGGGCCAGGTATTTACATATTGGGATTGTTCCATTATCAAAAAGAAATTGAGTTTATTAAGAAATTTCGGTTCCTAAATATTTTCTAAAGAATATGTTCAAAGTTCAAGGACACCTGTACGTTGTGTCACAATCATAGTTATATTATATGTTTCTGTTGAAGGTTTATCTATCAGAGTTGTTTAAAAAGAGTAGAGACGCCTTTTTGTTGTTATTTATGGGGTTAACGAAACCGCACCTTAAAGTTTAATTGACTGAATAAAATATTCCCCCTCCACCCTACCACCACAAATCGCAACCTCTCCTCAACGCTATATTGCATCATTCATAAGGTATGATGAAGTTAAAAAATTGACGAATGATTGCGACCGTCAAGAAAACCAACGTCTTATATTTTTCTCCCTCTTTTAGCCCTGACAAAAACACGACGATAAAGAATTACTTTATTGTCGGAACGCTTTCTGGGACTTCATGGAGTGTCAGGGTGGTTCATATATAATATACGAACTGACTTCGCGGTTGTCCATGCAAATGTTATTTACAGCTAAAATGGCATTAGATATTATATAATTTATTCGTATAAAAGCGAAGGAGAACACGAGAAACGAGGGCGAAATTACTGCATGCAAAAATATCGCTGCTGAGTTTTAGTATATTGAATAATTTCATTATATCACATATGTATATTCATTACTTTAAGATCAGTTGTATTTTTTTTTGACATACCAATGTCTGCACTGTGTTTATCGACAGTCTAACGATTATTATACCGTTGAGTATGGCTTCTCTGAGATTTACTAACGTCATCTATATATATTTTGAAGATATATAATTGATTTGTACCGGCAAAAATTACCAACAGAGATTACCGCGTAGGTGAGTGGCCTTTTCAAACATTTCGGAGCGCTCAAAGGCGTCTTGTTGAAAATTGTTTATCGAATTTTCCCCGACGAAATAGTTTTTGCATATCATTCTTGAATAGTTTATGCATCATTTAAGCCAATCAAAAAAATGGAAAAAAATGTACTGGGTATAACCCCTTAAAAAAGTTTTGTGAGCCATAGACAGTTGTTAAACGTAATGTCAAAATATAAGTATTTAGTTTTTGTGTCTAACTGTATGTAGACGCACGTATTATTTATTTTTTTTATAAAAAAAATTGGGGTGGCTTTACCGGAAGCGGTATTTTTAATGCTCATTAACATTTTAATACTCATTAACTCCTATAACAAATTCACATCACTTTTATTGTAGTCTGATATCCTTATTTGTGTATACAAAAGATACGATTTGTATAAATCATTCTGGGACATCTTGTTTTATACGTCTTGGTTTGACGATTTAAAATCGTCATCTTAATCCAGAATACAGTTATTGGTACCCCTACATGTTTCAGATTGAAACATAAACTTTTCAACTTGAAACATAAACAAAACTTTTGATATTACAAATTCTAATATATATTTTTGAACGAATATATATACATTTGTTTTGAAGAACGCCAAAGTGTCTTAGTTTTTTACTGAAAAAAAAACTAATTGGTCCCAATTTTCGACAGGTTCAGTTAAGTCTTGAATTGAAGTCGTTAAATAATGTGCTACGCTTTTCAAAAATACATTTGTTTGTATCTACTTTACTAGGTGTCTACTTGACCTTGAATATTACATGTAGAAATTGATGTATGTTATGACCATGTAAAGTGGTTATAAGATGTTTAACATTGGATACAAAGTTTATATTGACGAACCCGCTGGAAACTCTGTTAATTAACTTGTTCTGATCTATTGCGATCGAAACGTAATAGCTCTTGGTCAATGCGGCGGTGCTCCATTACCGTTACACTAAAATGAATCGTTTATGGTGTCGTTTGTATGTAAATGTAATCTGTTACGTCGCCGTCCCAACGCCCCTTTAGGAAATTAGGGAATTATAGAGCGCAGGCGAATAATCCACGGCAAATTAGCGCGGGAGAAATGGTTTTCGCGCAATAAAGCCGATGAGCTTTTACGTGGTCTTCGAAGGTATAGTATTTATTTTTTCGGTTTGTTGATGGACTATTAATTCATACCTACTCAAAAGTAAGTGCCTTCACATATTTCAACTGACAAAAGGTAAACAGATAAAAACATAAATCGTTTCTTGTTAGCGGAATAGATGTGAGGGTTCTAGATCAAAAACCCCATTAGAAATGTATGGGGCCATTAAACGGGGGAAATGAGGATCATTCCTCGAACTCGATGACCTCTCTGGGTATGGGTCACGATTACAGTTATTACGGACGGCTTCATGTGTGTGTGGGGGTGTCATGGTGATTACTTCAGAGGGGTGTGCAAGGAGGAGTAGGAGGTTGGACGATTTTTTTTAATATGACTTTTGCTTTTTAGTATGACTTTCCCCACTGAAATTGGGAATTACGTAGCCAAATGTTTTTCTCTGATAGTTTTTGAGGCGTTGCTATTTTTTTTCTTTTAACGTTGTTTCTTTCTCAAGGTCCTAGATGTAAGATGGATTTTGACGTAATTAGGCTCGTTGGATTCCTTGTAAAATTTAGAAAAAATGGTACCTATTTTTGTCATATACAAATCGGAAACTGCATTACTGCACCTAAAAAATGCATTTTTGGGGTGCAATTTTTCCCTGGCGATCTGGGTTCCTGGTCCTCCAGGTGTAACGGACAACAAAACTAACAACGTATTCATGATCAGCGACCCCAAAAACCCCCCGAGTAACCAGTTAGTTTCGGGCCGATTTCGAGGGAAAACCTTGAGGATGGGCCTGGTGACCAGAGTTCCGGGTCCCCATGTTAATCGGGGTCAATTTCTGACTCTCATATTCGTGATCAGTGACCCCAAAAACCCCCGAGTAACCAAATTCAGCCCGTTTCGACAATGTATTATCGAATTATGATTTTTTATTTAATTGCCTGAAAAAATTGCACCCCAAAAATGTATTTTTTAGCTGCAGTAATGCAGTTTCTGATTTGTATATGACAAAAATCCATCTTACTGCGGAAATTTTGGAGGTTTGGCTCTTTTTTGTGCTAAATTTCCTTGTCTACTGGTTATCTGGGGCTAAGGAGATTTTATAAGATCTCATTTTAGAGGTGTGTAGTTTACAGATGCAATTCTAGGTTTTTTTGCTATTCTAGCCTTCCATTACGTAATAATCCCCTATAACTGGGTGTGGGTTCGATCCTTCCTTACGAAAATTCGAGAATTTCAAATTCCCGCAGCCGATGGCATAGCACTGACTGACATGCACCGAGATTTAGATTAGACTACAGGGCATGCGCATATTCTCACATTGTTACACTTAGTATCAGTCAATCATATTGGTATTACGGTGAACGGAAGCAATTTTTTTATTTCTATTTTGTTTCGTATGTTATAATCTCTGTTTAAAGACTAAACCTAATTTCTCTGTCCTGGAAAGTTGGTCTATCATTTCATCAACTTGTTATTTATCCATTTACATACAGATGTTTTTATGTATAGCTTTGCCATGACAGAAAAAGATTATTGTCTTATTAGAGCGTTAGAAACCCTTTTATTGAATTATACGTTACTTCGATAACTTCATCTGCGTCAAAATTTCCTATCGAAACAACGAAGAAGAAAATAAAATATCTCGAGACTCTAAACTCGATTCCCATACAGGTGCGCTTTTCCCCCGTCTAAGAACGAGAGACCTCTCTTTTCTATTAACTTTTATAAATTCCCATAAAGATAAATCAGGTCCCACCCCTCCGCGCCGTGTCGAGGCACTTCTAAAAACATAAGTTCGCATCGGCCCTGGGAGTTTTCTCATAATTTAGACGTCGTGCTGGCAAGGTGAGTCCCTCGGGACTCCACAGAGTACAAGATAGGACGCTAGTCTGCTGGCGAACATGATAAACTAGGGGCATTACTCAAACCGTGGACATGTTGATGTTTATTTGCCGGCGATATAGAAAAGAAATTCGTCTTTGACGATATCGAATTTTTAAATCTCGTTGGGAACGGAGGGCGATCGAATCAGACCTCCTAGAATGCTAAGATTGATTTTGACTTATCCATAGAAAAAGATGGATTGTAAGTATAGGAAAATTAGTATAATATAATAGAGACGTGCAGTTTGTCCACGTTGTGAAACGTTGTAGTGGATGGGCGACAGGCGCCGACGCCGAGCCCGGTTTGTGAACATCTATAAACCGTAGCTACTCGTTACAGTAGCTACGCTGTAGTCTCGTATATCACTAATTTGATTCGTGTCTAATTGAAAGTTGGTCGCCGTCTTGTTGTATTGTAAATAGGAATGTTGCATAAACATGGAGTAAGATTCATATATCGAGTACGAATTTTTTTTCAACGTTTTCACGAGTATGATGAAGTACTAAAACTCCAAGTGAGTATAGTGCAGTTAGACAGCATGAATCGAACAAGTTGTAGATGTCATGTGAAAAGCAACACGCATAAAAAAAAATTGTGAGCCCGAGGTTCCTTATTGGGTACCTATCTCATTTCTGTATTTGGTGTCTGTAACATTTTAGATGTACGAGGTGTATAAATTAAGTAATGAGACTGGCAATGTAGCGCCCGATGTAGCAACACTGCGGAGACGAAATTTGGAAGGGCGGTAGGTTAACACATGTAATGCACCTTCAGTACAAGTTTGAACTTGTTAGAGTCATTTGTTTGTTCTTTGTGAATGTTTTTATAAACAGGTTTTTTTCTAGTGCGTTTTAAAAATGAGTGACATTAATTTTGAGCAGCGATGTGCTATCAGGTTTTGCTTCAGACTTGGACACAGCGCAACGGATACTTTTGCAAAACTTCATCACACTTACGGAGACAGTGTTTTTTCAAGAGCCCAGGTTTTTCGGTGGTTTTCATTCAAGGCATTCTCAGAAGAGAGACGATTACGGATAAACCGCACAGCGGAAGACCTTCATCTTCAAGAACCGATGAAAATGTCGATAGAATACGGGATTTAATGCGTTCAGATCGTCGGTTGACGACAAGAATGATCGGGAAAGAGTTAAATTTGAATCACACCACTGCTCATCAAAGACTAACGAAGGTCAAATGCATGCTCATTTGCTTTTTTGATAACCATGGAATTATCCACCACGAATTTGTGTCTCCAGGTCAAACAGTAAATCAACACTTTTACAGAAAGGTTCTTGAAAAACTTCGAAAAAGGGTCATGCGTGTGAGACCAAACATCAAGAACAACTGGATGTTGCACGACAATGCGCCTTGTCACACAGCCATTTTATAGTAAACGAGTTTTTAGCCAGTAAAAACATCCCTGTGACTCATTCCTCAACCATCTTATTCGCCTGACTTGAGTCGTAATGAAAAAAATATATGTTATACAAATTTTTAGTAGAAAATAAAACCATTCAACCTCTCTTCATTCAAATTTTATTTTTCACTGTTTCATTTTATTTTTTTTGTCTAGATTCTACAATTTTTTCAGTGTTTTTCAAATAAATACTTTAAATTTTGGAAAGGACCCCGCACACACCTTATGGAAAATGGTTCTCGGTCAATTTTTTTGAAATTTTGGGAACCCGTTATCCTTGATGTCCCGATCAAAAGTCTCAATGGCCACAAAGTCCAATAATGTACAGTTTTCGAGTAATTGGATGCTGGCGGTCCACGCGTGAGTGGGGCATTATTTGGAGATAAATGTCTGATTCCGGTCTTTTATATATCATAAAAATATACTGATAGTCCATGGTTCTAATTTTGAAATAATCAGAATTAATTTAGGAGAGATACATTCATAATATATATTTATGATTTAGATTTTTTTGAAGATAAATTATGGAAAAAAAAGTTGGAAGCTTTTAAGTGTGTGTGTGTGTGTGTTGTGTGCGTGTGGTGTGTGTGTGTGTGTGTGTGTGTGTGTGTGTGTGTGTGTGTGTGTGGGGGTGCGTGTGGGTGCGTGTGGGTGCGTGTGGGTGCGTGTGGGTGCGTGAGTGAGTGCGTGCGTGCGTGCGTACAAGTAAAAGCGTGCGTGCGTGCGTACGTGCGTGCTGCCTGCTGATTGATTCTGTCCTAAATTAATTCTGAATATTTAAAAATTAGAACCACGGACTATCAGTATATATTTATGATACATAAAATAGCGGAATCGGACATTTATCTCCAAATAATGCCCCACTTACGCGGGGACCGCAAGCGTCCAATTACTCGAAAACTGTCCATTATTGGACTTTGTGCCCATTGAGACTTTTGATCGGGACATCAAGGAGAACGGATTCCCAAAGTTTCACCACCATTTTCCATAAGGTGTGTGCGGGTCCTTTAAATGACTTACCTTCATGAGCCATAAAATAGGCAACTTTAATTTAAACGATCTCGTATATCTTACTGTTTAAAAGTTACCAATATCATCGAAAAAGTGAACACCTTCTATGTCGTCATGTTATTTACATATAACTTAACATTATTAAAAAGTGTACAAATACATATTAGTAGTAAATACAAGGTGTACAAATAAGTTTCCGCCGTTTTTAGTAAAAAATTGGGAATTTATTGTGAAAGGGCGGTACCTAATGTTTTATTCAAAGTATTGGCCATCGCTTGCCACTACTTTTTCTCATCATTCTGGTAACGTACGGATACCGCGTTGGAAGAATGCTTCATCTTTTGAGGCTATCCACGAATCAACCCTATTTTTGTTATCTTCATATGATGTGAAGTGTTGCTCACACAGGTCATGCGCCATCGATCGAAACAAGTGGAAATCAGAAGGAGCAATGTCTGGTAAATACGGCGGGTGGGGTAAAACTTCCCAATTGAGTGTTTCCAAATAAAATTTCGCCGTTCGCTTTTTTTTTCCTTTTTTTTTTTTTTTTTCTATTTTTTTTTTTTCTAATTAATTTTAATTTTTTTCTTCTTTTGTTTTTTTTTCTTTTCTTTCTTTTTTTGCCATTATATGTTAGGGGTTTGGGTTATTATTTAAAATCTTGAGGTCGTCAGTAAGACAGGGTTCTCTTAATTTTTCCTATTAACTATCTTTAAATGCTTGCTATTCTTAATTAATTGTGTTTTTGGGACAAACGGTTGAAAATTAAAACTTGCCATTTTATGTTGAAAAGGGGTCGTGGGAAATATCTAAGTCGCGGTTTCTTTCCTATATTACATCAAACTCTAACTTATTTTCACTATTTCTAATAACTAATCCTAAAATATTTTGTAATTTTATGTGAGGTTATTTCAAAATTATCTAAACTAATTGCTTTTGTATCAAATCCAGGTGTCATCCTGAACCAAACTCTAAAAACTCGAATTTATCTTTTACTTCTGTCTAAATTTACTCATAAAAAAATAAAGGGACAGGGTACCCTTGCCGTCCTTTTGAAAATATTCACCATTATACTGAAAACAATTTTGATTCATACAAATACTGTAAGCCGATGTTTCCTTAATAATTCTATCGTTAAACCTCATTCGGTTTCTGAGGTAGTAAGTTTTGTTGAACACTTGAAAAATGAGCATACATCAAACGCCAAAATTTCACCTTCTTGTTGATATTTTTGTATTGTCAATGAACTCACTAGAATTTTTAACTAAAAACGGTTTGTCAATTTTTCGCTCTTAACCATTTCAAATTATAAGTTGGGCTATCGCTGACAATTGGTCTTCAGTTTTCCTGGTTTATGAATTTTGTAAACAATCAATTAGGTATTTTGGATTTGACAATTGTAATTTTTGTCTCAGTAAGGAGTATAAGGTTGTTACATTCTTTTAAAGTTTTTTAACTTCCGTTGTCATTTTTGGCAAAGGATTTTGACAATTTTTTGTAGGGACACTATTAATTAAATTGTGATCTTTCAAAATAATCTTTTTGTCTAAGTAACAACCTTAAAAAGCATTATCATGCAGGAGAATAACTTTGTAGTGTCTGGAGTAGAAGTGGACGCGCTTTTCCTTGAGTCATCGACTCAATCTCGTCAATTGTGTTCGGTAGACAGCTCTAGTAATGGTTTCGTTCAGTCTGAGCAACTCATAATACACTGCACCAAGCTGATCCCACAAAATACACAAGAGTTTTTTCCATGAATATTTGGCTTAGCTCTAGATGTTGAAGCATGGCCAAATGGTCCTCATGATTTCTTCCTTTTTGGATTATCATAGTGGATCCATTTTTCATCATCAGTGACTTTACGGTGCCGAAAATCCTTTCGTTTATGCCTGTCAAACAGCATTTCACATGTGAAAAATCGGCGTTCAACTTTCTCGGCGTTAGTTCATGTGGAATCCAAGTTCCTTGTTTTTGAATCATCCCAATAATTTCAACCGATGTGAAATTGATCAGTCTCTCCTAATCAGAGATCAGAGTCACTCCTAATGTCAGTGCAAGTTCTTCTTGCGTTTGTCTTGATCTTGGTCCAATAATGTTCCAATTCCGTGTCTTCGTACACTTTCGGCCTTCCGCTACGTTCTTTGTCTTCGATATCAAATTCGCCGTTCTTAAACTTTTGAAACCACTCACGACAACTTCTCTCACTTTAGGCAGCCTCACCATATGCTTCTACAAGCAATCGATACGCCTCAGCTGCAGATTTCTTCAAATTGAAGAAATAAATCAAAAGTTCCCGCAAATGACGCTTATTCGACTCAAAACTCGACATTTTCGCACACAAAAGAATATATTATACTGATAAAAAAAATCACTAATATTTTAAGGTTATGTTGTTGCCTTGTTGCCTGATGTCCAACCTTACGATAATGACGTTTGACAAAATACATTACTGGTGGCGCCAACTTATGTCAAACGGTGGAAACTTATTTGTACTTTATGAATTTATAATACCATTGCACTTATTTCTTATTTTGTTTTTTATTGTTAGAACAACTGTTAAAAAGTAGGTCTCAATAAAACAAATTTATTTCAGACTTTTGCCATTCGCTAAATATGTAACTTGTTCTCGTAACTTACGGATTTCAGACATCGAACAACGCCTGCAGCCGGCAATTCATGGGAATTATTCAAGATCCCCATATGTTCCGGCCAAGTTGTCGGAACATACAATACACTAACAACTTCTACGGCACGTCTCAGGCCCCCCTTTCTTATACATATTCATAATAGCCTCCGCTTTGTAGTAGGCACTGGAAGGGACCCGGCGGGGCGGTTGCGGCTGCAGGCCGGGAGCGCGGGACTCTGCGGTCAAACCGCGTAAAGGGCGGCCGCCTTCCGCCTACGGTCGACCCCCCAACCCCACACTGGTCCCATGTGCCGTGATACCCGCGATCGGTGTTGCCAAGTTGCCCATATCGGTGAAAAATTCTCGTCTCTGTGGAATTTTACGGTGTGGAGTATTGAAAAATTGTAAACTCTATAACTGTGTTTCATTCCACTTGGCATCCGGCTCTAAAGACCAAAAAGTGTCGCGTATTGAAATAACTGGATTGTAAATGACTGTCGTTATTCACCGCTCTACGCATATATCTATAAGGACTATATGGGTACTCCCTCTCACTTTCAACTGTTTTGTGTGAAGCAAACACATCTTTCTCATTTGACCTTGCAACAGGAAACCGAGCTTTACTGCGCATGTTAGTAAATTAAACTGGGGACGTTCGTTCGATATCAAGGATTTGACGATCAAGCATGCATATTAACGATCAATCACCAGCTCCCAAGAGACATTCAGAAACACCGATTGTCTTCAATGCTTGAGCGTACGTTGCGACAACTAATAGTCTTTCTGCATTTCTTCTCGTTACAAAAGTGTAAAATGAATATTGACGACTACGTTCCACGAAAAGATACATGCGCAAAACATTATGCACAAATCAAATCAAAATTCCTTTTTTCTAACAGTGCCAGTAACATTTTGTTGATGGATATTCGAGTCTAAATGTCGAACACTCTCGACATCTACGAAATATGTATCGACGATTGCAAGGAATACATCAAATATGTGATCCGGATTGTAATATCCCCGTAATTGTAAATACACTAAACGAACTCTAAAAGAACTTCGTACATGGTGTAAAATATGTATCTACACATGTTTATTAGTTAGTCACCCACGACACATAAAATTATTTTGAACTCGATCCGCATGCGGTTCTAGCGTCGGTCTGCACACATCGATGTAACGTATTTTAGAATACTAAATGTCGGCACTCATTGGCACCGATATATGGCTAAACTGCATTGCGTATCCTTTTTACATGCATGGGACTGGGGTATCGAGTCCAGCGTACATTAACTAGGATCGGTCAGTAGCGTACGAATACACGAACAAAAATATGCGCTGAAAAAATATGGTTTATACTTTAATAGAGTTTTATAGTACCGACTCTGCGTTATGACACACTTTCCGGACTCTAGTTATTACCTACATATGTATTCGTATATTACGTATAAGAACGTGTACTTTTCTGCAGAATTACTTAAAAAATATCCTAGAAAAACATACGTTAATGAAAATGAATCATAGCGAGAATTTTTGGAATGTAATAAATTATATTTTTTCTGTATGCATCTGGCAACACCGCTCGTGGTAGTCTGTGCGAGATGGGAACGTATCCCTGGCACCGCGTGAAAATGAACATGACAAACTACTCACAGCCGCGTGAGGCATATATGCCACGTCGGAGAGGCGGCTCCTGTAATGGCTTGTATTATTTAATGCGACATAAATACTACGGTACATCGTAGACCGTGGTCCCACGAGGTGCACGATATGCTGTTCAACACAGAACTTGATACACGCATCAATTATCCCTAATCGAAACGTAACATTTATGTACTGTTTACCAATTCCCTAAGTAGTAAAATGATAAATAAGAATTTACTATTACATTATTATATTGCCGATTTGTTTAAAGGATTGTGGAACTAACAGGTGCGACTTTGAGGGGCTGTAAAATATTTAGTTACTTCTTATATACATATGCGAATTTTGTCGTTCTTTTAATTAGTCTCCGTATATTGCCATTGCTTGTGGTAGCAAGATTTGTGATAATGGTGATTGTGATGGTTGTGATAGTGTTTTGTTAATCGCAACTGTAATAATCCAGTGGTTGTAAAAAAATGCTAAAAAAGGGACGGACTTAGCGATGATCAAGCATTTACAAATTCATATTTTTCACGAACAAGAAAAATCTCAGTCAACTTGTTCATACATAATCAGAAAGATAATGGATAGAAAAAGGGTTGGTTCGTAACGCGAGCACAGGAAATTAATTAGAGTCGCCTAAAAATTGGAAAAAAAACCGCCGTCTCAAGATTGTCGAAAAAACCCCTAGGGTTTTCATCGAGGGCAGTCGAGGAAAAGTGGGTAAATTTTCTACCTTTTCCAACCCTTGCACTCGCCGGAATATCTTGCATCTCATTTACGCAGCGTCCAAAACGATTCGACGATCGCCATTTAACCCTTTCGAGACTCCTGGTACACCGTGTGTACCAGTAAGTATTTTACCAGACTAAATGCTTTTAATCAGGTTTAATTTGGTTCACATCGATACCAGGTAGTCCTATAGTGTCCTAGGAAAACGTAACCAAAGTTCTGCAGTTGCGCCAATTCCTACCGCGATTCGGTTCCATCGTATTTGCTCAGTTTACTCGAACACATTGTAGCAGTTCCGTATTTTGCAAATAGTTTCATTGTAATTAGTAGTAAAATTATTTTGATTGTTTTAAGACGTAGTTTGTTTATACCTTTTTAGGGTAAGTACAATAAAAGTTTGTAATTTATACTTTATAATTTATGTTTCTTTATAATTCGAAAATTATTCCTAAAATAGACTATATGGTACATATGTGAACCATCAGTCCTAGAGAGTGGTACACATGTGTGCCATTAGTCGGGAGAGTAATAATAATTGATTATTGATATTATTTGCAGGCTTGGATAAAAAGAGGTCTTTGGCAGAAGAAGAACCAGAGAGGATAGCGGAACATGTTTTGCAACTTATACCTAAAATATTTTGTAATTATAGGTGATGAAGAGAATTAATATTTTATGTATATTTTTATATGGAACTGATGGTACACATAAATACCACAACAGAAGGCTGTCGGTGCTTATTTGTACCACGACCCCCACCAACCCCTTGGTACTTTTTTGTCATTTTCTAATATAAAAGATACCTTTGACCTATAATATCATAAAATAGTCTAAAAAAAGTTTTTTATCTCCTCCAAATAAAAAATCGTCTTGTAAGGGTTAAGAAGAAGTCGCCTGAATCCTCATTCTTACTCTACTGAGAGACTTCTAACATCCATGATTTATTTGTTTTTATGTTTAGAGGTATTTTTTATTTTAATATTCTTGATATTTAACCCGTCATTCTAACGCCTCGCCCGACTTTCTAGTTTCAAAATTGCCCGAGTGATTCAGAAGATATGGTTTTTTTCGATTGGACCTCCCGCTTTTGAGAAACGCGATTGAAAAATCGATAGTTAAACATCAACGATGACAAGTGTCAAAGTTCAGTTAGAATCATGTCATTTTCAAGCTTAATGGGGTACGGGGTGCGAAACGTTACGTCGGCCCAACCGTCGGAATATCTCTGTTAGGCAACATTTTTTTGCTCAATATTTGCGCTATAAAAGGGCCTACCTAATATTCAAACTTAAAATAAACGTGTGTTTTAAAAGATTTAGATACATATAAATATTCAATATGTTTTCTAATACATTATTATTTCGACATTTTCGATAACAAATTATTCTAGGGTGCCTAGTACTTTTGGCCAAGGCTGTACGTTTGTCAGATTAATATTTTATTTCCTTTTTCAACTACGCCCTCTTCTTTCCTTTGTAAGGCAATAAACACAGTCCCAAAAAACAGAACCATTATTTATAACTCCTTTTGCAAATATTAGAAGTAAGATGGTAAAGAAATATTTGAGACATTCTTAATGTAGATACTAATCCATGTAAAATTACAATTGGTTCATTTTCCAAAATTACCTCGCCTTTATCCTCACAACACCCAACCGATGACGCTAAACCTTTAACTATTTTTAAATTTTATTCACATATATAATATAACCAAACCGAGCAAATTTCGAGATAATACATTATATCGTTTAGGAATATTTAAACAAAAAACAGAACCATTATTTATAACTCCTTTTGCAAATATTAGAAGTAATATGGTAAAGAAATATTTGAGACATTCTTAATGTAGATACTAATCCATGTAAAATTACAATTGGTTCATTTTCCAAAATTACCTCGCCTTTATTCTCACAACACCCAACTGATGACGCAAAACCTTTAACTATTTTTAAATTTTATTTACATACATAATATAACCAAACCCAGCAAATTTCGAGATAATATATTATATCGTTTAGGAATTCTCTGCACGCAAAGAAATGCTTGTAAATAACTTTCACATTGAGATTTTAAAGCGTTCAGCAGTTATCGTGTACTTAAGAAAGTTAACAAGCTCGTAAGTAAACATAGAGACAGACAGACAGATATTTTTTTTTTAGACAAATCCGATCAATTAAGAACATTTTCAACCTAAAATGGCAAAAAAATGATCCTGAAAAAATCTTTTTTGAAAAGTTTTTTTTAGAACAATGTCAGTTTTAACATAATTACTAAGGAGAAGAAAAACCATGGATACAGAAAATGGTAACATATCACTCTGTTTTCACTAATATAATCATCACAACTTTTGGGTAGTTATAGAACTCCTATTACATTGATTATCCAAAATTATATGGTCTTGTTTTGTTCCTCTTAAAGTCACCACCATCTAAACTAGTGACTAGTAAAAGTCAATAACAAGCCTACTTTCCTGACGACACCATTCCTGGCGTTCCTTTTTTATTTCCAACTTCGGCGTAAGACCGTAAATTATCGAGCGAGGAGTACTGGACTCGAGATTAACGGAAAACTTTTGTTCGGTCGGATTATCTGCGTAGTTCCGGGAGCGAGGTCGTTAAAGGGGAACACAACACGTACATAAATAACCGTCTGCGCGGCAATATCTAAACAGAAGTTGCTAATTTGTTAAACTGCTGTTTCCAGCGGTTTTTCCAGCGTTTTTCAGACGGGCCGGCCTCAATGCGTTCTCTAATTGGAAACCGACGGTCGAAAACGGGCAATCGCCCAGCATTAAGGGCCATTGTAGCGAGAGGCCATTGTGGCGCGACAATGACTGCTGATGGCGCTAGCGCCGATGCTCCACCAAACGGCGTTTCCTGTCCCGGCTCAGTTTCCATTTCCGACTGCATACGTGCGATTAACTCAAGTCGAGCTGTCAAGTTAATGGAGATGCAATGCAACGTTCTGGCAGGCATTTTATATGCATTGCGAAAATCTAAACTGCATTTGAATGGAATACGTCACCAAAAATGCAACATGCTTGCTGTTTATAAAATATTGATTTAATACCGATACAAGAGAAACGTGAGTCAAACTGTACACATAGGAAAAGATAAAATTGGTAGCTTAAGGCCCAGGAAACTGGACAATGAAGCATCTGCATATATTGTCCTGCAGTGAGTGTCCTGAAGCTTCAAATCGAAGCAACGGGCATGAAGCTGCAAGTAGGACAATCTATCGATTATTCTGTTCCCTGTTCCATGTTCTATTTAACTTTTCTAGTTAATTTACTGTTACCAAAAAACTAATAACAGTGCCTGTCTTCAAACAATATCTATGTTCTATAGTTATGGCTTGTATGAATCATTCTGGGCATATCTCACACTGGGGACATCCGGTATATCTGCTCTCTCCAAACACAAATCAGAAATGATAGTGCAATAACCACAAAGCGATTTTCAACATGTTAAGGAAATCGAAGCTTTTCCAAATGTAAGCAGTTTTTGAGTAATCATAAGAAAACCATCGAAAAAAAAATTTCGAAGCTTTTGCTTGTGTTTTAAAAGGTCCACGGACCTCAATAATTTTTGATATGTTTATCATTAAGGTCCCTTAGACAATGTAATTATCTTTAATTTGACCTATTATTGAGCCGTGTACGATGATTTTTTGCTGAGTTATCGTCGTTCAAACAAAAATATTAAAAACTACAAAGTTTCTTTACAAGTAGTAGTGATTGTTGATTGAAAAAGAGGTAAAAAATTGCATAATTAGGGATATTTGCATAACTGTGCATAACTGTAAATAATGGATAGACTAGATAGATAGAGAAGATATTGACTGCCTTTTCAACCTTAAAAAAGTATCCAAAAGTATCCTGCGGTTTTCTTTCATGATGCCCGGAATGAAATTGTCGTTTGTGCTAAAAATCAATGTAAGGATAAATTTTTCACGTTTTGTTCTTTCACATTTTTTTATATTAAATAATTTTTTAACAGGAATCCATATTTGCATTATCAAAAAACGTTAATTGTTAAAAAAAATTTGAAAACATTTTTTTATTCGTTTTTTTTAACTTATTCTTCACAATCGTCAAAAAACTGAAGATTAACTGCCCTTTTTGACTGCTGTAACTGCCTTAGTTTTAAACGTCAATTTAAAATTAATAAACAAGTTGTTATACCCCCCCCCCCCCCCAATGGATCGCTGTATTTCATTCCACAAATCTTGAATGTTTACTGAGTTTACACAAGCTTTCATTAAAAAAAATAGTTTCTTTTTTAATGAATCCACAAACATCGATTTTTTTTTCAATTAAATTGTAAAGCATTATGGATATGATTTTTTTCCAAATTTTTTTAAAAAAATTAACAGTTTGACAATGCAAATATGAATGATTACTAAAAAAAAAAACCTTTTTAACTTAAAAAAACTGAACAAAAAATGAAAAATCGTCTTACATTGATTTTTAGCACAAACGACAATTTCAATCATTCTGAGCACTATGAAGGAAAAACCGCACCTCTTTGAAACTTCAGGATCTTTGGGGTACTTTAAGATTGAAAAGTTGAAGTCAATATCCTTAGTCTATCCATCATTTGCAAAGTTATGCCATGTTATCACAAGTATCTCTAATTATGCTATTTTTACCTTTCAATACTTTTTGTACTATTTTTCTATCAACAAATTCGTTTCGATTTTTTTTTAAATCAATCACTACTACTTGTAAATAATACTTTGTTGTTTTCAAAACCCTACTTGAATTTTCTGTACGTTTATTATTTCCCGAGTAATTGACTATCAAAGGCAACAATGACATTTTTGCTTTGAAAAATCATCGTACAGGGCTCAATAACAGGTCAGATTAAAGACAATTAAACTATCTAAAATACTTTTATGATGAACATATCGAAAAAAAATTAATGAGGTCCGTGGACGTTTTAAAAAACAAGCAAAAACTTCGAAAAAATGTGTTTCGATGGTTTTCTCATGATTACTCAAAAACTGGTGATGCTAAAAAAATTTGAACTCAAGATTCAAAAACTAAAAACTTGGGAGCTTCGATTTTCTTTTCTTTACGACCATTTTTCTCCATGTTACAGCTCTTTGAAAATCACCTAAATATTTATGATTTTCTTTATATTCCTTAATTTCTGCGTCTAGTGTATTTCATTATACTTTTCTGCAATAATTCTGCAAAACAAACAAGAAAACATCTCTTTTAAGATTCGGTTAAGAGTGATTTACAAACACAAAATGCAAAACATTTTGTGAAAGCGACTCGAAAAAGCGAAACAACCCTCTACTGCCACTGATCACTTCGTTTGTAAAATCCGACCAAACCTCCGACGTTATTTTAATATCGTCGCCGAAAATGACTCCCCTCCTCGCTGTATACCTAATGAAATAATGCGAAGGGTGTCTCGGGGATATATCATGTTCCTTCTAATAAAGCATGTTTGCCAAAGCTATTTAATTAATCAATTATGCCCTTAATTAATTTACAACTCCTCCTGTAGTGCGGGACAGTGTGACGATGGATGTCAGTGGGACCAAGAAGAGATCTCTAGAGAAGGTGAGAGGGGGAGGGAGGTATGGGCAGGATCGCACAGATGCCAGAATGCATTAAGGTGGGCGTTTTGCATGTATAATGAAGACGGCTCGGGACAGTCGATGCTCCCATTAATATGCAAAACGTTACGATGTTACACCATTAAAGGTATGGATGTAAAGGGGACGTGGAAATGGAGTAGACCGGCAGAATTAATGTTTCTACGTTAAAACCGTGATGATCCTGTTGAAGTAATAATAAGAGTGTTGATATTATTTTTAATAGTTTTTGTGCCTGTTTATAAATATTTCATCAGGGTGAATCTCAAGGATGGCATCATGGTATTGTAACTTAAATTAAATCGATTATTTTAGAAACTTATTAAACGCCATAACAAATAACATAGTTTCGAATTAGGTATTGTTCTTTGAAGACGTTTGCATATTCATTAGGGTGGCCCAAAAATATTTTTTTATTTTCGTGTCTCGTGTGAAAATATATTAATTTATCATTTTATAAAAGCCCCCTTAAAAAATCAGCTCAAAAAATTTTTTTTAGACGTCGTTCAATATTTTTAAAAATTTCCAAAATTGTCAAAAAGTTGAATTATGTATTTATTTACTTATTTATTTTCCTCGTCATGTTATTATTTTTTAGGTTGAAAAACGTCGATTCTGAAAATTTAAAATAAATAATTTAATTTCTAAAGGTCACTCATAATTTTTTTACTTTTCAAAGTAGTGTACCTAAAACGTTTTCGAGCAATCTCTAAATATAAATATTAACCAACTGATTATTTTTTTTATTAAAACTAAATATATTAAAAAAATTTAAATATTTGTTACTTACAATGTGGTAGTCAATTTTGTCTCGAGAAGTTTTTTAAGTGTCGTGTTTTATTTCTATTCTTTTGTACGTCAAATTCAATAAAAAAAAACAATTTCGTTAATATTTGTATTTAAAGATTGCTCGAAAACATTTTAGTTACACTACTTTGAAAAGTAAAAAAAATATGGCAAGACTTTCGAATTGCCCAACACCCCGATCTTGATAACATATATATCATTAAAAAGGGTTATCAAAATGCTGTCGAATGGTACTAGTCCCAAAGTGCAGAAACGCAAGGTTCAAAAGTTACAGCCGTTCAAAGTTGAAAAATGCAATTAATTAACTAATTAATTAAATGTAATTAATTAACCTAACCAAACCTTGCGACTTCCGACACTTGCGACACTTGCGACTCTTTGCGACACTTGCGACACTTGCGACACGCTTGCGACACTTGCGACACTTGCGACACTTGCGACACTTGCGACACTTGCGACACTCGCGACACTCGCGACACTTGCGACACTTGCGACATTTGCGATACTTGCGACACTTGTGACTTGCGACTTAGGTTAGGTTAGGTTAGGTTAGGTTAGGTTAGGTTAGGTTAGGTTAGGTTAGGTTAGGTTGGAGTCGCAAAAGTCGCAAGAGTCGCAAGTGTCGCAAGTGTCACAAGTCACAAGGTTAGGTTAAGTTAGGTTAGGTTAATTAATTACATTTAATTAATTAGTTGCATTGTTTCAACTTTGCATTATGCAACAACAAATTGCAACAATTAATTGCATTTTTCAACTTTGAAGGGCTGTAACTTTTGAACCTTGCGTTTCCGCACTTTGGGACTAGTACCATTCGACAGCATTTTGAAAACCCTGTTTAATGATATATATCTTATCAAGATCGGAGTGTTGGGCAATTCGAAACGCTTACCAAAAATATGAGTGACCTTTAGAAATTAAAATATTGATTTCAAATTTTCAGAATCGACATTTTTTCAACCTAAAAAATAATAACATGACGAGGAAAATAAATAAATAATTCAATTTTTGACGATTTTGGAAATTTTTAAAAATCTTGAGCGTCGTCTAAAAAATTTTTTTGAGCTGATGGTTTAAGGGCGCTTTTATAACATGATAAATTAATATATTTTCACACGAGACACGAAAATAAAAAATATTCCATTTTTTTAGGCCACCCTAATATTCATTGCAGAAACCCGTAAAGAGTCGGACCTTCAAGGCTATTCAGTAGGGGGTCAAATAATGCGTATAGTATAAAACTACCTAAAGGGGCGGGTTTTTAAAATGTTTCTTTACAATAAGAACGTTGGCGCTTGATGAATTTCTGAAATAATCAATTGAGTTATTATCCTGGACCTCTGCCTTCAAAAAATGTTACAGATAAATATTCAATATTCATACGGTTGTGAAGACGAATATTTTCACTCACATCATCAAGCATATTCACACGAACTATAGAGTTCCAATTAGTGACGTGGTTCATTAATATTTTTTCTACAACAACCGTTCTTCTACTACCTTTACGCACGCTTCACAGTTAGTAAAATTTTATTTTTTTCGCACTAACCCGTAAAACAATTTTTTTCGCACTAGTGAAAAGAACACACAAGAAAGAGACAATAGAATGTATACCGGGTGATTCCTAAGTTGACTCATATTTTTTAAAAGCGTATAAAACTATTTAAAACAAGCATTTTTTTCTAAATTAAGTTTTTCATAACTTAAAAATTAAAAAATTGACTTATTATTAATTTCGAAAATAGCGTTTATCCGGTCCTGCTTTATATAAAAGATTGTACTGCTAAATTATAAATACAAGAACGTTTAAGATTAAGAAAATACTAGACATACTAGACAATAATTCCAAACAAAAAGATACATTTTAGGTACCTTACTTCACAGTCACCTTTTCTTTTATTTAAAAATCGTATTTGGAAAAAAACGTTTAATTTAAATAAATAGTTCTACATGCTATTAAAAAAATATGAGTCAATATAAGAATCACCCTGTATAAAAATGTTGCACTCCTTACAGAAATACACCACTAAAGTATATATCTACTATACTTAATTTATTTTAAATGTTTTTTTTGACATTGCGCATAATTTCTGCTAGTGACGCAACTCAAAAAAGTTTGTTTTCCAGGACAGCGAAAAAAAAGATTTACCTTACTCGAATTATTATTATTTAGATAAATTTAGGTAAACAAAAAAATTGTTTTTTTTATAGTATTCTTTCTCTAGTAACACACTATTCGACATACAGACAAAAATAATGGATTTTGAAGTTAAGTTACATCACCTTGGAGGATTCATGGGATAATGTTTATCATACACATTCATGGTAATAACTAGGGTTGTTTGCGTGCCTGCGTGTAAAACTCCATAAGAATACCCCGCGTTCCCGCGGCGGCGGGAATGGGGATGGCGTACTACTGCGCACACGCGGGCTCTGGAGCATTTTCGGGAAGGGATCAATACCGTATGTAGCACGGGAAAGAAATACACGCGTATGTAATGTACAAGGCGCTTAAAAAATACGGTTTATACTTTAATTATCATAGAGTTGTATAGTTCCGAGCACTGCGTTGTCGTACCTACACATTTCCGGATCCTAGTAATAACTGAAAATATGCGTTTTTTTGAGTTGTGTTATTTTTAAATCAAATATGCGATTTACGTCGTATACATAATTCGAACCAATCTAATTACAAAATCGAATATCTAATTACAAAAGGTATATTTGGATTTATTTAAAATTAGTTTTATAAACATATTTTAAGTTAAGAGATTATTGCAAATTATTTTTTATAGAATAAACCTTTAAGCGATAATGGATTCTAATATGTCTGATTATGTAGGTACCTAATTTTTATTTACCCACTACTGCGTCAAGAAAGTGCAAGTTATATCTACCTATGTGTTTTTCTACACCAAACATTCGGTTTTAGAAAACATTTTTTTTACGAATGTGATTATTACACTTGTCAAAAACGGACCACTTTTACACACACGCATATTTCGACCAAAAAAAATTCTTAAGAGTAAAAAATTGAAACAAACACTGACACCAAACATAATTTTGATTTAGATGGGTTTAATGAAATTTACTGAAATATATTTTTCTATTTTTAGCGATTTGTTTATTATTATTTCAATCCGTTCATTTAAACGTCATTTACCCGTTTTGTGTATTTTTTAACAGCAATGTATAGACTATATCAAAAAGTCTAAAGCCAAAAGCCTACTAAGATTTTTGGCTTTGTTTTTTTTTACCGAAACTTTGGCAATCTTCGGAAACAAAATTAATTTCCATTTCAGCAGATTCAAAAATAAAGAACGGACACATTTTTCCTATCAGTTTAAAGTAATAGTTTTTTGTATCAAAACAGAAGTTGAACTCAACAAAATTCTGTACTTCGTTGTTATATCAACATATTTAACATTGAAAATATTGAAGAAAAAAAACGAGTTTCGTACTAATAGTTAAAATTTTTATTTAAAATTTCGTTGTTAGTCTGGCGAGGGCTACTGAGAGTAAGTTTAGATTTAAAGTTACGACTGAAATCAATAATAATTACAAATAAATTTGAGACCCAAAAGGGTACTCGGAAGTTAACTCCGTTATAAAGGGTTAATTAATTACCTGACTATATTATATGTTGTACAAACCTTTGCATTAAATGCCCTAACAAGCTGATAAAACGAAAATTAATTATATTATCCACACAAAAAAGCTGCTGCTCATGCTGTAATCCCCACGGCAGACACGTCACATACATGAATGAATTATTTTTAATCCACGCTCTTTTTTTTATTTTCCACCGGCTATTCACACAGCCAGAGAACCGGTAAAGGTTTCGAGTCTCTAAAGGGAGACGGCACGCCAGTGCCGTATCTAATATTCGGCCACATTATTTAAAAAATTATTACAACTAATCACGTAGATACTAAATTACTACTACACTACACTAATTGTACTAAAACTACAATTTTTGTCCCACTAAATATCTGTGTAAATAAGTTATAATAGATCTAAAATAGGTTATAATAGATTCACACTCGTCACTTTCATTTCTGTGCAGACCTAATGGAAATATCTAGTTGAACCAAATCTGGAAATCCTGCTACCAATCCTCAAAGTTACCTATCAAAAACTTGACAATAACACTAAAGCTATTTTGCTCTGAAAGTGATGTTAAACTTTTTTTTATTTAAGATCCTAGTAAGTTTTCACTGCTGTTGACAATTGTAGAAACGTCTTCGGGGTTACGCCTTTTTCAAAGTCTTAAAGAAGCTGACATGAGCAGCGAACCGCTGAGGAAAAATCGATGACATCCATAATCAGGAAACTATTTCTTCCGACAGCTCGCAGATTTTCCTTATGAACTTTCCTAACATGTTAATCCGATGTTTTCTTTCTCTTTATCAATCCAACAATAAACTCATATAAGTTTAAAAATAAAAATAAAACATATTTTAGCGTCAAAAAATATGTGTTTACTAATTTTTCTACGTAAATTAAAAATATAATGAGTAACAAAAAAATGCTACGTTATGTAGGTATTGTCTTGGATTTATTTTATAACTTTTATGTTCATCTCGATACAGTCAATGCAAAAACAATAATGAGTTGGTTCGCCAAGATTACTGTAACACTAAATCAGATGATCTGTCTTCTTGTGGGAAGGTGTTCCAGGCGCGTTGTATGCGAGCTCCAAATTCATTTAATGTTGTTGGAGGCTTAGGCAATCTTTCAATAGTTCCACCGATGTAATATCATACATGCTCTACAGGCGACAAATCTGGCGACTTTGGAAACCTGTTGAGTGTCACTTTGTGAAAGTCTTCTAAAACTGTTTTGTTTGAGGAGACGTATGAGGTCTAGGGCTGCAATTAAACTGAGGTTGACGAATGCTTGGGAAGACGTACTTCCTACGCATTAAGCTCCTCACACCACAGTGCCTGCAGTAATGGCTGTATGCATTTGCTCTAACACGAACGTAAATTTTCTCGAAAATTAACTCTTGTACGTCCATTGTGACCATCTAAACAAAGTCTAGATTTATCAAGCAAATACAGTTCAACTCTTGATTCCATTCGAGTCTAGTCCTATACCATTCTAATCGAGAAGACTTGTAGTTGGCTACAAGAGGAAACACACAAAAAGGACAATCAATATGCATCCCAATCGCAAATAAATGTCGATTAAATCATCCTTGAACCATTCTGCCTGTAGCTGCCACAAAAGTATCACGCACTTGTCGGATATTTTCATGTCGGTTTTCTACCAGTGGCGGCTGGTGATAAAGGGCACAGGGGCACGTGTCCAGCCCAAATTTCAATAGAAAATAATTCTTTTGTGTTAATTTACTATAAATTACTGTTACAATAATATAAATTAATTGTATACGACAAACTATTCATATTCTAATTATTATTTTTATACCACAAATAATGATTTTTATCACATATATATGACAGACTATCGATCGAGCACCGAGCCACCGTAGTCTGAGTTCCTCGCATTTCGCGCGCGTGGACGAGGGCACACAGTTTTCCAGCCCTCGTTTTTAATCGGGCTTTTTCGGTGACTGGTAAAGTTTGGCGACCATTGCAGACAGGACAGACGTTGTTAAATCGTTCGAAAATCAGCTGAACCGGTCACACTTGTTGAGTGACCGCTTTTAGTTTTATTGTTTATTTTCTTCGCTAAGAAGTGTGTTTTTACTGTTTTTGAATGTGAAACGTTTCAAAATAAATTCGGTGGACTTTTTATTGACTAATAAAGATATTACATACGAGATCCGAACGGAAATTAAACGGTTAGGAAGGCCGATACCCGATTTGATTATTTCCAAAGCAGACGTAGGAAAATCGCGAAATTATTCACGAAATTTTAATAGTAGTGTCCTAAAAGAAACAAACTGTTTTGTTTTATTTGTTTAGTGATGGGTGGCAACCAAAGTGCATGGACTCAAGAAGGGGTGAGTGATTTAAAACATTTAAATGAACGAGCTAAGAAATATGCTAGTTACAATGAAAAACATTTACATAACATCTTAGATTTTAGTGTGTTGGGAAAGAAAGGTAGACATAAGGCAACAGCTTGATAGTGCTTATCGTGAAAATATAAGACATCACAATGAAAATGTGGATAAAAACATACATATTTTAAACCAAATAATTAATTGTATTAAATTTTGTGAAACAAATCCGGGACTTTAATGAAAAGGTGATTAACATTTTTGTGAACAATAAGGACAGGCGAGCTGATTTCCTCTACAAATAACGGTAAGATACCTATATCAAATTTTTTTCACATGTTGCCACCCATTATTTTAATATATTTAAACCCTCAATATTCGTGACTAAATATTATTTCAAAAAGCTACCAAATCCCAAAAATTATTCTTGTGAAAGTCTATATTTTTGTATAAAACAATGTTTCATTGTGTCAGTAAAACGCATGACCTTGAAAATTTTTAAAAATTTTGCCTGCGGCGCCATTGGTAGCTAATGAGTAATCCTACTGACACACCCTGTGCACACCCATGTAACACACCCACGAGCCGCCACTGTTTTCTACAGCGAGGTATCTAAGATACCGTTCGTCATGTCCCTGAATACTTTAAGACGTTCAGAACCTCGCACTCTTTCATAACCCTGATCTCAAACCATTTGCTCCATGTTTTTATAACCTACTATCTTCTGTCATAAGAATAGATAATTCGCCCCTTTTCAAATTCGGATAATTATGTAAAACGATGTGCACGAGTGTGAGTCATTCCTAACACTAATATACCACGAATACAGATATAGGTACTGGTTAACTGACAAATCATATGAAATATACCGTAAAACGGGGGGCTACTTGAACACGTTTTTCGTACATTTTTGGTAATAAACGTCCAACTTATTGCACAATTAGTTTGGAAATACATACATCTAACCGACCAAACTAATAGCTAGACATAGCTGGTCTAGAAATTAAAAACAAATTAGCTATTAAGTAAAAAACAAATATTTTTTTGGTATGTTCAAGTAGCCCCTTGTTTGGGGCTACTTGAACACCTATCGATATTCGCTATTAAAATACGCGGTAAACGCTCCGCATGTTCATGTTACCCCGTAATATGAAAAAGTTGCTTATAGAGTCCATTTTTATTCTTATATATGTATATTTAAACAAATAACTTATGAAAATAAAGATTTTGTACTAGAAAAATATGTATATTTATAATATATCAAACTTAAAACTACAATACATTATTTAATAACAACTAATAAGTTTACAATATAGACAACTGAAACGCAATTTGCTGAACATGAAATCAAAATTAAAAATAAGCTCAAACAACCTTTAAAGCACAACAGGAAGTGAGGTAAAGCACATGCTTCATAAATGATTAATATTATTAATCTGATGGAACGAAGTCTTTGTCTTCTTCACTGTCATCAACTTCTTCATCATCTGTATCCTCGCAACGAGGGCAGTTGTAGTAAGGATATATGCTTGCTCCATTACACTGACCACAAATCCAGCAGCTACATTTTAGACATTGGATCCATTCAACCTTACCCCTGTCATGTTTCCAGTTTATACGGCAAATTCCGCAAATAGATGAATCTACACGTTTTGGTTTGTGAGTTTCACGAACAAGTCTTTGTTTTATTATATTTTCAGAAGCAGATGTAGAAGGCTTATTTTGATTGATAGATACTGATATATAAACCTCAGATATCGTAGCAGTTTCTGACCCTGCCTCTTCATTCGGTTGTGCTTCTTCGACGTTCAGTTCAGTCTCTTCAATGTTTACAGCAGACGCGTTAGTACCAGGTTCTATTTTCTTTACTCGTTTTCGTTTCTGCTTTTCACCACTTCCTCTATGTTCCTGCAATAACTCTCAAACTGGCATCGATGTTTCTTTCAACAACCTCGCCAGCGTCGTCTAGCCCATCGGGAATTCTCTTCAACACCTCAGTAGGGTTGGGAGGATGCAAACCTGTTGCCCTAAAACCTGACACTAAATTTTGACTCACACTGTCGCTAATTCCTGACCACAATCTGCCCAGCAATACAGGGAATTGCTCCTTGGGGATGCACCCGGGGTACCTGCTTTCCCTTCGCCACTTGCCTAAAATTTCTCTCCACTTCTTTTTCATAGGAGCGAACACAGCAACATCAAGCGGTTGCATAAGATGTGTTGCATTTGCTGGAAAAGGGGAGAGATAAATTTTACTGGTTCTGCATGCCTCAATTACTTTTGGAGAAAAGTGGCTAACTAGATTGTCTCCTAGTAGTACTGTATCTCCCGCCTCGCGAGTGGCTTCAACGTGCGGTAATAAAATGCTAAAGAACCACGTTTCAAAAAGGTTCATGTCGAACCACCCACTGGCACTACTGGCGTATTTTGTACCAACTGGACCACCTTGAGTCCAATTTTCATATATGTTTAGTGCTTTATATACAACCATTGGAGGCAGCAGATCTCCATTTGCGTTTCCACAAACCATAATGCTAATGGACGCCCTAGAGTGTTCTTGTACTCTCTCTATCCTTTTGGTATTCCTAGGAACTATAACTTTTTTTGGCTCCAGGATCATCGGTACAATTGTTTCGTCATAGTTGAAGAGCAACTTCAACGTTATTAAAAAACTTCAAAATGTCATCACGATTTACCGAAGACCTGGACCATATTATGTTGGATGCAGTTCTGATGGAAAGATTGTTTCTAGTTATGAACGAGTCAAGAAAATCTTGAACTGGGGTGTTATTCTTGAAGACACCTACTTCTTTACCTTGCTTGTCAAGGTATTTTTTAATAACATCTCGTACATCTACGCGATTCAGAGGAAATCCCCACTTTGCAACCACACCAAGTCTTTGCAATTGTTTCTTCTTCAGCCTGACTAAGGACGGTCGGATGCCCAACAGGCTTAGTATGCTTTCCACCAACCCTCCGTAGAAGTGATATCCGAGGCACGTTGAATTTAATCGCAGCCGCCCTTTGAGACATCCCCTCCCTAACCGCGTCTACAGCTTTTTCCATATTTTCCTTGCTAAAATTGGCATATGGTTTTGACCCCGGTGTTCTCTGATATTTCCTTACCATTTTTCACATTAATACATGTAACAAATGCAATCACATAGGGTCACGAAAATGATAAGTAACAACAAACAATAAATAAAGGTTATTGCATGTTCAAGTTACCCCGCGGTGTTCAAGTAGCCCAGTTTTACGGTACCTAACAATTCAATATAAGCATAATTTTCTCTAGCACTTATTTTGACACTTTTTTTGCGTTGGTGTACTGAACAACAACTCCCAAAAATCAGTTTTTATGTTGCAAACAAACTATACAATAAATGTATTTTTAGGTTGATAGGAACCTGTATACTGTGCATTGATTTTTTTTTCTCCAATATAAGTCCATAAATTGTGTACTTAGTATCAAAATTCCTCGTATTCCTAAAAACCACGCCACGCTAATTTAAAAGTTGTCAACAGTGCAGTTTTCTCCTCCTTTGTCCTTTGTTGTCAACAGTGCAGTTTTCTCTGAGTTTCATGTTATGAAATAAATCCTTATTTTCTTAGCTACAAGCCAAAGTGTAGGGCTTTTTAAACCTCCTTCGCTAACTGGAGGACCGTATTAATAAAACAATTGAAAGGAAACGCTCCATTCGAGGCAAGTCGTGAGCCCTCGGAGCCGCCCTTCCGCTGCTTCCTTAATATCGTCAGATAGGCCGTTCGTACCCCGTTCCGAAAGTGTGTCGGCCCGCAGGACGCCGTTCTCCCTCGGGGGGATTTGCATACGATCATTTTTTAAACGGCATCTTTTTTATGAAAGCTCGGGTGCTTTGACCCGACGCCCATCGGATAATAGAGCGCGTAGCCCAGGGCCGAACTAAGAGAGAGCGACCCCTGTCCCAAAAAAAAAAAACATATTCTATAATATTTTATCGAATCGAAAGTTTGATTTTCAAAGGTAATATGTTTTCAAATTTTATACATGTACGTATAAAATTTGAAATATAATAATAATAATAATAATAATAATACTCACCCTATAATTACTCCGAAGAGTAACCCCAGAGGTCCTCTCAGGGATCTGTGCGGGGAAGGGGTGGCTATTATTATTATTTGCCATGGCGCACTGGGAGCGACTTAAGATTATTTCGGTAACGCATTTGCTTTACAGTTCTGAGGAAACCCAGAAAACCAAATCTAGGGCATGTGCGGTTGGATTGGCATCTATGCATCCACACCTATACACTAGTGTATTAGTGGTTGCATATCAAACCCTGACGGAGAAAGCGAGACAATTAAAAATCGCCACCCCAGCCAGGATTCGAACAACGCGCACAGAGGTATCGCGACTGGAAAGACGGCGCTTTAACCCACTCGGCTACCCGTGCCCCATAATAATACCTACGAATTATTAAATTATATACAGGTGTTTCAAAAGTCACTACGAAGATTTTAATTTTTCTAATTGTGCAAAACAAAATCGATTATTTTAAACTGTGACTACAGTTACGCATCAAATATCCTGAAAATGTTCAAACAATTTAGTTACTATAATAGTTGCTCTGGACGCTTTTTTGCGTCAAATTGACGTCAACGTAATTACTTCCACATCCACGTAGTAATCATGAAAGATTAAAAAATATATATTGGCTAAATAAGCTTAAAATGTTCTGAAACGTCAATATTTTAAGTTTAAGTGAAAAAAATTATATCTGTCTGTAGGTTTGTTAACCTTTTTGGTGTACACGATAACTCAAGAACGCTTTGAGATATTAAATTGAAATTAAACACATGTCTATCTAGATGAGATCTGGAACTAACTACATTTTGAGCTTAATCGGTTAAGGGGTTGGGGGTTAAATGGGGGTAATACGCTTTTTCCATGTATATAGGTAATTCGCAAACGATGCAAGATCAAATTGTATACACAAGTACCACATAACAAAACTTGCGAGCGTAGTGACTTTTAGTTTAATAGGGTGGGGGTTGAGGGGGTTGGGTAAATTTGCAAAGTAGGCCAAGTATATATTTTTAAATATGATTTTTTATACTTACATAACGGAGAGAGAGTTCTAAATAATTCTACTACTTTTTTAATCCTCTCTCCCCCGATTGGGATAGAAGGTAGTCAATCAAAATATTATATAAGAAAAACGTTAAACGTAGGCTAAAACGTATATGAATTACTTAGTGCATTGATTAATGGTCAAGCCAAATCATGAATTAAATTTATTTTCATTTGGTAAAAGCAAAGCCGAATTTTACCTGAAACGTACTGTCAACGATTTCCTCAAGTAATTAAAAATGTTATTTGATAAGTATTGTATACTAGAGTCTTCTGATTCGTATACTTTCGTAATTCCAGAGCAGGCTTACAGTTTACGTGCCCTCGATCGCATTGCTACTAAATAACAGTAATATTGTGGTTTCTTGTTCAGTTTAAGAACCTAATTTAAAAACTATTGGCTGTTATAAATACGTTATATTACATATTGTATTTGTCTATATAAACCAAATGTAAGTTTTTTTGTCACTTAAATAAATTAAATTAAGTCATGGTTTGATTTTGCTAAATGCGACCCTGTTTAATTAGTCTGGACTTGTGTTTCCTTCCACACGGCCCAACCCCGGAATTTGGCATAATTGGTATCAAACAGAAAATGCGGACGCACTTGGTCTGTAGTCACAAATGTATGTTTGCCCGCGAGAGCGAAATATTCAGATCCGCCCCTGTGCTCAGTATGCTGTAACGCTCTCGCTTGTTCCGTCGTCGGTCGGCGACAATAACTCATCGATTTTCGCCCGTCCATAGCCGGCTCGGATTCCGTCGTTTGCATAACTATTCGGCTACCTTCTCGACGTCGGCGTCGCGACGTTAAATGTATATGGCTTTCGATTTCGGCGGAATTCTAGAAGACACTCCTTCGGGAGTTCGTCGACAACATATGTGAGTTGGCTGTGAGGTACCTCACGGCCCAACAGGCTCAAATTTTTGAGGTACACACCGCATGTCTCATGACAGCGAACGTGTTAATGACCAATATGACCTGTAAGACCTTTATGACATCATATAGTATGACCCATCATATTCTAGGGTATTACCTAGGTTATGACCATATAGGTCACATGTAACCTATATTACAATGACCTTTATGGCCAACATGGTCCTTATGACCAATATGACCTTTACAAACAATACGACCTTTATGACCAATATGACCTTTATAAACAATATCACCAATATGACCCTTATGACTAATTTGGTGGAATTTGACCTTTGTGACCACTGTGTCGTTTGACCAGCAAAACCTTTATGATTCATACGAAATTTATGACCTCTATGTCCTTTATGATCTATATAAATTTTATAACCTATGTCATATAGGTCATAAAACTGATATAGTCTCCTTAGAGACCATATCAGTTTTAAGATTATATTAGTGACAAAGATTATGACCTTTATGTCCCATATGAACAATATGATCTAAATGGCCAATATGATCAGTATGACCTTCATCATTAATATGGCCAATTATGACCTTTATGATTAATATGAGTTTTATGATTATTATAACCTTTATAACTCAAATAACCATATGTCCTTTATGACCAATGTAACCTTTATGAGTTGCAAAACCTTTGTGACCTGTACGAACTTTGTGACGTTTACGACCTACATGATCTTTATGGCCCATATGACTTATATGTTATTTAGACCATAATTAATGTATTAGAAATTCCACTCCACTACGTGGATGTGGAAGTAAAACTATGTATACTAGAAGATACTTCACATGTATGCCCAGTTTGAAAATTTACATAACGGCGTTTGGAAGATAGGTATTTAATAAAATAAAATTATGTTAAGACTCCATCTTCAAAAGATTCCAACCTCCTTAGAAAGTATTTTTGGTTTAAAATAAATTGGGCTAAATCGACATAAAATCATCTGTAGAATCTAAGATTTTCATTCGTCAGTTGAATTCTTGGACATCCTGAATATCCGTATTGACCGAATAATGGATTAAGGGCATACCTGTAGTCATAAAAATTTGAACAAATCGATTTTTGGAAAATGTCACAATGGGAAAGTATGGTCTTTTGACTATTCAGTTCCAAAGCTTAACGTTGGTACGAGAATAGGAACCTATTTTTCTCGACCGCCAAAGTGAACGCTGCAATTAATATATTTTTTTAAGGTTAAAAAGGTCGAATTTTAGGCCAAAAAAAAAACAGCTCTTTTCTTGAAACGGTCGCCATTTTGCGTAGAATCACCGTAAGTCAATATCCAACGTTCAATCACTAGCCGATTCGATGTAGAATAAAGCACAACTTTGCTTGTTTGTTTCTGATTACTGATTGCCGAGGAATCGTGGCCACCGCGCATCTCTACCTAGAAAACGTGCTCCGGTCGCCATTACTTCGCCATTTTTTACTATACGAGTATATATTCAGAAAAATTCGTGAATAAAGTTCAAACGCACTAATTGTTGTTTTAATCAACTGCATACTTTCAGAGAACAAAAATGTCAAAAATGGGGTCCAGAGTAAGCTCCTGACTGCAGGTAACCCCTTAAATCGCTATTTTTTTAATCTACTCTCCAAACCCACTTAAATCGTACCATGTGGCATGGTAAGTCCAAAAGAATCATTTTATCGATCTTTTCTTATAACCAACATTGGATCAGACATTAATATATTGAGGTGCTGTGATAAATGTGTGCTTAAATATTAAATAATTATATTTGACTCTCCCTTAGAATTACAGTGTTAGCATAAACTCTAGATAAAGAAACCTAAACGAGGGCGAGTAAATATCTAGTAAATATTAACTCGCCCTCGTAAAAGCGCATCAAAATACGAGAAATCGCTGCTCAGCGTTCGCCCGGGACCTTATTAACATTTAAAATAGTTCCCCGTCTTCCCGGCCAAAATATTTTACGACCCCCAAGTCTTAGGCAGACATGAGAAATTTGATTTCGCAACTTCGAAATACGTATAAACCACGCTATATTCGTGATAAACTCGTGGTAGTAAAACGTATTTCGCGTTTCAGCCGGTACGTGACGCTTTTAACTTTTTTTCTGCTTGTACGAGTTCCATATCTGCGAGGTGCAATTTTGAGGTTTTCATTTTTCATTTCTCTTTTAAAGTGGTCCTGTAAATATTTCGACCGAGAAAACGTGTACCACATACGAACGTGTTCAATATGGACAAATAGGTATTACTTGTCAAATACAGATACTGCGTTCTGTATTAATAACGTTGGATACATGGATCAGGCAACGTGAATTTATAAGCGGATAAATCTAAACGTGGTTTACAAAATAAAACCGATTAATAAAACGCTTTTAAAAAAGTGGGTACAATTTGGATATTAGATAAAACGAAAATTGATTTAGTAGGCTCGAATTTATTTCTACCAGCCACATTTAACACTTAAAATTAAATGTAGCATTATTCACGAAATTATATGAAAAATATATAGCATGTCATTTTGGGACTGTAAAATGGTAAATCGATAATCGGAACTTAGATATTTTTTATTTTTCTCAAATTTCGGGATTATGGCTGTTGTTACCACTTAGAAAATGGTCTCTGTGTGATCTATAATGATGAAGTCAAAATTGAAAATATCAAAGTTCTGAATATTGTCTTAAAATTTGATACAAATCCAAAATGTAATTCTGAACAATTTTCTTACTTTTTAGATTATCTCACCAGCTCTTTCATTTTCAGGATCGCATGCAAATCGCCTCCTGGTAGTTGATATTATTTTTTCAACTAACCCATTATTTTGCCATTACATAACATTAAATTGACGACGAAATAACCGTTGAGTTACAACAATGGAATCAAATTTTATAACATTTTCAACAGAAAACATGTATTGCTGTTTATTCTAAAGTTCCATTTCGACAACTATCAAAATATCACCAAAACTTCTTCTTTAAATTATTGTTATTAATTTTTGCAACTGAAAATGAGTTAATTTTTTAGAACTCGACAAACTGTTTTGGCTCTCACTTCTATCTTTAAAAATTTAATATTAGGTGTACAATCGCATAATAGCTAAAACTTTAACTAACATATTTTTGTTTTTTGTTACAGGTAAGTTGGACTATGTGGCAAAGGATGGATATCAAAGTAATTTCGTTACCATGGCATCTTCAAACCTACACAATATAACAAAAAATGATAAGTATTTTAAGGTTTTATTTTATTGTTTTAAATCTTTAAGATCTCAGTATAAGTCGTAAAAATACGGTGGGAACTGATAAACTTTCTTCATAGAGAAGAGCATTAAAAAAATCAACAATCAGTTATGTGTGTTCACTGATAAGGTAGTCGAGCGCATCTTATCTGGTATTTCTTGGGATTTACACAATGGAGTGTTTGTATAATATCGATACAATAAAAGGCAATAGTCACATAAGAAGTTCACGCAAGGTTAAGTTCATAATAATCGTGGAATCTAGTGATTCATAATTTTTAAACTGCTTCATACAAAAGAGCTTTTAAATGTCTCTCTACGGGAAGAAGATATGTACTATACCGAGCACTTTATGGATAGTCTTGTACTTATATATTTGTAATCACATACCAAAGAAAATTGGTTATCTTCGAAAAAATGTAATACGCACACACATCCTTTAAATACAGGGTTTGCATAAAAAGTATACCACCAACCACACATATTATCAGTTATTTTAAATAATACTAGATTTACTAAAACCAACATCAAATGTTGCCATTTAATAAAATTGGAGATAACGTCATCTCTCGAAAACTATATAGCACTCAAAATATGCCTCTTTGGTATTAAAATTTGACGTGTTTCTAGTTTTTTTTTTGGAAACAAACTGGTTTCGATTTTATTGGATTTGTTCAGTACTTTTGCCGCTCTCTCTAAATCCAAAAGCTAAAAGAGCCAACATTTTCAGAACTCTTTAACGTTAAATTCTTATATTTAAAATATCCAAGTATTTTAGACTTATTAAATCTACGAGAGTTCAGATGGTTATTCGAAACCCTTTCTCGAAACTTCCCTGATTTAGAAACTTTTCCGAACCTTTCAAAATCAACGTTGCTCATCGACTCTCGCTTGTTATGTAAAACAAATTCCTATCGGTCCGCGACTCGTAATTACGGTTAATTTTAGAGGCGGTTTTTTTATCAACTCTCCACGGTATGGTTCTGTGATCTAATTACGCGGAAAAATGGAAAATCAGCGGGAGAAGATATCTTGCCTTGCAAATATTAATTAATTTCCGTCTTGAAAACTTGGTGAGCTAACGCTGAGCGGAGCGGCGCCACCGTCGCTGGTTTTTGAAAGTCTGCGATCGCTCCGAGTGCAGGAATAATGGAGCTCTTAATTAAAATCTCCAATTTCAATTTTCTGGAAACGCCGAATATTTAAATAAGTACAACTACTGCCTGAATAAATTCGAAACAAAATATTAGATTTATGGGGTGCAAGCAGATTACTTTTATAAAACAGTAAAAAAGAAACGTCCATTCATTATAATGCAGATTTTAATCGTATATCAAAAGGCCCGTAAAAAGTAAGTTTTGAAGTGAGAAATTTATCGTATTTAGAAATTGGCGATAAAGTATACACATATTATAAATAATATGACAACAACAAAGCTTCTTTAGAGCTAAAAACATGTTTTCCTTTTGTTTCAATTAAAATCAGTTGTGACCCAATTGGAGGCAAGCACCACCTGGTCTCCTAAACTTACTGTTTAAGTAAAATTTGTTTTACGCTCATTCAAATATATTTACTATAAATAATAATAAGAGAAAGAATAGTTATTTGCAAAAAAATATAACATGTATATATTTTCGTTTCTTGAAATATACATATAGAGGCTTGGAAATTCTACATAATTAAATGCCAGATCATTTCTGCGCATATGCTCCTCCCTTAAATGCTTTTGTTTAGATGTTCGTGTTGTATCGTTCGTCAGTTCAAACTATGTAACATTAACTGTATCACAGGCGACACAGGGCGTAGCCAATTCTATTCCACGCCAAATCTTTCAGCTATTAATGTACTATATTAAAGCAAATGTTTTCTATTCCTGCTTATTTCAAATTTTTATCTCGTCACTGAATTAAAAAATTCAACCTTAGATATACTCATATATCTAATGTATTCGGTATACAGGTTGTGCAAAGCCAACATCGGCCAGTTTTGAAAAAGGACAAACAAACTGAGACGACAGATAAGAAGCAACCACATACGCATCGAAGGTAGTGAGAGAATAAGACCGGCCCAGTCATCACCTGCTGCTAGGCAGAGCGACAAGTGTACTGGATGTAAACAGTATTCTTGTTAAAAATTTTATTAAAATGGTTTATTCACGCAGAGGAAAAAGATCAGAATGTAAGTATGGCATCATAACGACAATTCTGAACGTAAATTACAAGATTCATTTGTAATAACATGTGATCCCAAATAGGCCAACAATTTCAAAAATTTTAGGTATCCAAAATATTACGCATAATCTTGTGGAAGAAGGGTACGGATGCCTTCGGCCACAGGTGAAAGAGGCCTCGACCGCTCTGGTTTCGGTGTCGAACGTGTGCCTGCATTTTGTTTTATAATAAATATTTAGAAATCATAAGGGATCAGATTTTTAGTTTATTTTAGCTATTTATATTCTACTATTGTGCTTACCAATGGATGTTCACGCGTGCATTACAACAAAATTTTAAACCAAAGTAAAATAATATTATCCCCTCTCTTCGAATACGGTAACGTGTTGATTCGTACTGACTAGTGGTAGGTGGTGAAGGTGGTGAAGTTATTTTCCCTCTACCTTCGATGCGTAAATATGGTTGTCTTACATGTCGTTTCACTTCTGTTTGTCCTTTTTCACAGCCGGCCGATGTTGGCTTAACACACACTGTATATGTATACCTGTATAACAAGCCATCCAAAAAAAAAAAACGTCATCAAGTCGGACGAGCAAAAAAAGACGTATTTCTGTTCTATTTTATATTTATAACCTTATCTAATTATCAGTTGTTACAGTATATGACAGTCATTATTTATTTTACAATTGTGGCAGTCACAAAGTTTGACATTTCGTTTTGAGCTTCGACATAACCGCTATTTCCATCTCTCTCGTGCATAGCCGGATTTGATGGCGTTTTTTTTTTTCGGATGTCTATATACTAAATATATACTATACCTAAGCAATTAAAAATAAAACATTCTGATATTGATGGTATATAATCAATAGGTGGTTAAAGTTTCAGTGAAAAAATGTATATTAAGTTCACATTGT